>BPLT01000002.1:600000-1060000 GCA_019656295.1 Rhododendron mucronatum var. ripense
ACAGTTGAATGTCTCTCCAGGATGAATAGAATTTTGATTGATTTTCGAAGTCTATGTTAAAGTTTGGATTGTTTGTTGCTTGGGATCGTGGCTGTTGAAAAAGAGAATGAACGGTTGATTCTATCAAGGTTTTATTAAAGAAATGATTTTGAATTTTGAAAATAGGATTTTTACTTAAAATCCTCTGGTATTCTTAAGCGAATCAACGGATCCAGTATTTGGGCACAAATCAACGGATTCCGGCATTCAAGTTTGAATCAACGAAACTTGACCTGTGATGGTCTTGAGTTTTCTCTAAATTGTTTTGGAAATCAAAAAGTTCATAAAGCTCTATGGTGAATGGTATGAAATGAGGAAGTGGTTTGTGGCATTCATTCGAAAAGTTATGAGATGGTTGAACTATTGTTGTTATTTGTTTGGTTAATGTGAGTTTTATTGCAGCTTCAAGTCGACGTGTTGATGGTTAGGGTCTCTAAGATGTTCGAAATCCCTAAGTCTAATCGTCTGTTCATTTTGGAAACCCCTCTTGTGTCTCTTGTCCGTTTGTTGAAACCCATCCATTCTTATTGCATGCTTCATCACATTTTCATATAACTTGAGCATAGATTTCTCTACTGGGCTAGTGTAGCTTAACCTATCATTTTCAGGTAAAAAGCATGGAAGTTGGCTTGGGGTGCATCTTGTGCTTGCTGATCATATGTCTCAAAAGTATAAAGAAGGAATTAAATTTTCTTTGATTTGAAAATAGTATTCGGAAGAATGATTAATGAAAACTTTAATATTATTTTTGCATTTGTATAACTTGAAATTTGAGCCAGGATTGTAACTTTGAATTTGACTTGAGAACAGGGAAAGATAGGTCTTTTGGGTATTATCGGTACTTCAATAATGATTTTATTTATTGTAAACAATTATTATTTATGTTGAAAATAGAGGGCGTGACAAGTGGCAAAGGAAGCGGAAGAGAACATGTCGGCAGGGACTTTGAGGGGACGCCGGAAAAGTCGATCTCATCGGGTCAAGAAGCGAAGGGGATCGGGGGCAGCAGAAGTTGCCGGTGAGACACGACGGTGGTAACGACGGAGGAGGAGGTGGCGTCGTCGGGCTTCTGGACGATCTGTCCATGGCTGATTCAAAAGTTGGGTGGCTTTATGAGCTGGGTGAGGTCGACGATGAGTTAGGGTATTTTGGACAGATAATTTAAAACGGGGCTTGGACGGGTATGGTTAGACGCGTACTAGGTCCGAACGGGTAGACACGTACAAAAAAGAACCGGCCAGTAAGAGGCCCCAAAGGTTTTCGTACTAAAAGAATCTGGGGTGGCCCAAGCCCACAAGAATTATTTGGTTGGCCCTACCCACTAACTGAATTAAGGGTGAGCAAAATAACCGTCAAACCATGAATCCAATCCAAACCAATCCAAACCGACTAGTTTGGTTTCGTTTTTTTGTGATGTGGTTTGGTTTTGGTTTTAAAAATGTAGAAACCGTATTAAATGGTTTAGTCTGTAGATTTACGTTAACAGTTTTGGTTCCAAACTGATCCGAACCATATAACACACACATATACTATAATATATTTAGATACATTAAATAAAATTATTTTTCTAATCTAATTCTTTATTCCACCACCATATTATTTTACTTCCAAATTGATTCCCTAACTTCTATACGCGATAACCTATTCATACAATTTCAATACACTAAACATAGGTGCGACTAAATCAATTGATTTTTTGATAGGCAACACAAATTTTATTAAGAACACTTGAAAAATAGTACATCAAGTGGGAGGAGAGGAGGAGGGGAATCGGTTGGATGAAAAGAAAAAAATGATGGGTCAAAGCCCACCAACACCCAAAAGGCCAGGCCCCAAAGATAAACCAAGAAACCACATGGGCCTGGCCCAAAAAGGGCCGAAACAAACCCTAAATCAATTGATTTCTCACTCTTTTCGCTCGGTTATGAATTTTCTAATCTAATACTCAATCCATGAGATACAAACTAGGATTGAATTTTCATTTCAAAACCGTGAATTAACAGGATTGTGAGATATTTTTTAAAAATATATAAATAATTGTTAGTAACCTAGCTTAGTTTTGATACCTAAAACTAACAGGTTGCTAGAACGTGGCTTAGTTTTGGAACTTGGATAGTTTTCGTTTCTTTCCTTTCTAACAAATACTTTGCTTGGACACTTGATATAATGTTAGTGTTTCTTTTCAAACTTGTGGAATTTGATACCTGTTTTAGGTTTTTATATTTTTGATACATGGCTTTTGTTTTTACATTTTTGAAATATAGAATCAAGTATTTGGTTCATCTAATGTATGGATAAAATTGGGACCGAACCGTGACTCAAGTTCGGATTGGAACCAAATCGTGAGAATTTTGGTCCGGACACGGATTGCATTTTCAAAAAATTGTGACTCGCAAATTAGGTTTGGATTCATAGCAATTTGAACCGATCCAGACCGTGCGCAGCTCTAATTAGTATGTGGTCCATTGCCAGCTCTTCCAATATGTTTACTTCTTTTATAATCAGATGTCTGGATCACCTTGCATGCACCTCGATTAATTTCAGGGCCCTGAAGTTGACAACCAGACGAATCCTCCAATAGCCCCAAGGTTTGGAATGTTTGGCCTTTATGAAATTCAAACATGCGAATTCATGGAAGATAAACACTTATTTACTTTTTTTATGTTCACTTGGCCAAATCCTTCGGGTTCAAATATACTTACCTTCTAGAATCCTATGCTACAACTTGTGGAAAGTTTAATATGGATGCAGTTGTCCGAAATCCTTTTTGAGGGGTCAATTGTGTTGAGCTTATTATGGAAATTATTAGATGGTTTGGACCATGGTATATTTATAACTATTTATCATTTGACTGTTTATTTTGCCACTCTCTTTTTTGTTAATGCCACTTTCCTGCAAGTGTATTTTTTGTGCAAAAATACACTTGCAGGGGAGTGACGTTAACAAAAAAAAGAGTGACAATATTATTTCCCTTATCATTTTCATCACACCTTTTTAGTCACAGATTTGTGCATGATGGGTCATTGGGTATAGATCGTGTTAGACTTAATCCCACATTGCTTATCTAAGCCACACAAGCTTGGTTAGTATATTTTAGAGGTTACTCCATTTATTCCTAATTGGTTTTAGGTTGGAACCCTCTAAGAAATCTAACATGGTATCAGAGCTAGGTCTTAGGTGGTCTCACCTCGCGTGAGCAAGTCTCCGTCGCTCGAGTCACCTCATCAATTCATACCTTCACGTGCATCCGGGCTGCACGTAAGGGGTCACCCGAATCAAATTTCCTAATTTTCTTAATTTGTACCTCCACGTGCATCTGAACTACACATGAGGGGGGAGTGTTAGACTTAATCCCACATCGCTCATCTAATCCACCCAAGTTTGGTTAGTATATTGGGAAAATTTCAAAAAAACCCCTGACCTTTTAACTCAATGTCCCATAAGCACCTGACCTTCAAAAAATGTCAATCCCCCACCTAACCTTATCACTCCGTCATCAATTAACCCCCTCACCCAATTTTCCGTCCAAAATCTAACGGAATTGATGACATGGCGTTTGTGTGGACATTTTAGCCCTAAAAAGGAGACACCTGTGCACCACACAATAAATTCACAGACTGAGGCACACCCAATTCTCCCCGTTGTCTTCCCCGTGGTTTCGGCAACCACATTTCTTTTTCCGGCAACTAAGGCTCTGTCCGGCTAAATAAGCAAAATAATTTATTTTTTTGTTCTTATTCAATTTTTTTCGTATTTGTTAGTTTTTCATCAATTTTTTGAAAATTATTGCATCGTCATGACAAGAGGAATCTAAAAAGTAAAAAATTACCATCAAAACCTAATTTTTTTGAATAAAGACAAAAATAAGCCAATTTTTTTATTTTTATTCAAAAAGAATTAGATTTTGATTATAATTTTTTATTTTATAGATACTTTTCGTCATGACAATGCATTAATCCCAAAAAATTGACGAAAAACTAATAAATACAAAACAAATTTGAATAAGGACAAAAAATAAACCAGTTGGCTTATTTAGCCAAACAGGGCCTAAATGTATCCAGAACCGTGACTCAATTTACAAAACTATGCAATATTAAAAAAAAAAAAACCCAATTCGGCCTTCCATCCCCCCAAAAGGGGGGATTGGGTGTACCTCAGTCTATGGATTTATTGTGTGGTGCATAGATGTCTTCTTTTTAGGGCTAAAATGTCCATTTAAGCACCATGTCATCAATTCTGTTAGATTTTGGACGGAAAATTGGGTGAGGGGGTTAATTGATGACGGAGTGATAAGGTCAGGTGGGGGATTGACATTTTTTGAAGGTCAGGTGCTTATGGGACATTGAGTTAAAAGGTCAGGGGTTTTTTTGAAATTTTCCCTAGTATATTTTGGAGGTTACTCCACTTATTGCCTATTGATTAGATTGGATCCCTCCAGGAAATTTAACAGATCGTACCAATAATGATGACGCACCTATTCAGAGATCTAGAGATCGAGGACACAAGCGATGCAAATGTAGTTGTCGATCGACAAGACTACATACCTAAGAGCATCCCCAATGGGGATGTATTTTGGAACCGGATGGATAGTTATTTTAGAAGAAAAAAGTGGTTAAAAGTTAGTTGAATGTAAAATAGAACTCATTCCTCTCCAATGGTGAGATGTAAAAAAGGGATGGATAATTAACTAACTTTCCCTCCCTCTTAATTTTCCCCTGGTGAGATGTAAAAAATGTATGGATAATTAACTAACTTTCCCTCCCCCTTAATTTTTCCCAATTTTCTTAACCCTAATTCAAGTACTACTTTCATTGAAAAATAATTTTGGTATCCAGTAATCGAGGACTCAAAAAAAAAAATTTATTCCGAAAAAAAAAATTACTTCTGTCCCAATTTTTTTTTCCCTTCTCAATCCACTTCAATTATACCATTACTTTATCCCATTTACTCCCATCAACTCTCAACCACATCATTTACTTCATCCATTTACTCCCCACTCTCAACGACACCATTTATTTTAGTCATTTACTCTCATCCACTCTCAACTACATCATTTACTCTCATTCACTTTCAACTACACCATTTACTTAAGTCATCTATATATAAACCTATCCTCCCCATTATTCATTCTCACGCTCAAATCTATATACAGTCTACTCTTTTAAAAAAAAAAATCATTGTGAGCAGTTTAACCCAAAGAATATTACTGGGAGAATTTGACGGATCTTCCTCCGATGACAATGAGATTGCAATGGCGTAATTGATCATGACCAGGCAGTACCGAAAATTTCAAAGAAGATGCCAACAAGGAGGTCATGTTAGTTCTACAAGCGGTCGAGCCTGGATCCCCCGTGACAGAGTTGCTGCCGACCAACGAATCAATGTTGATTACTTTTGTGAGTATCCGCTCTATGACGAAAAGTTGTTTCAGCAACGTTTTCGAATGAGTCGACCCTTATTTCACAAGATCTTGGGTAAACTCCAACAACATGACGTGACGTTTGTCGAAAGGAATGATGCGACAGGAGCTGCAGGTCTTTCTTTTATCCAAAAGATGCCAGCAGCTCTGAGGATGATGGCATACGGGATGCCTGCTGATAATCTTGATGAGTATCTCAAGATTGGGGAAAGTACAGCAGTTGACTCTTTCGAAGCTTCTGTAGAGGCGTTATCTCCATTTTTGAAGCAGAATACCTGAGAAAACCAAATGAAGCAGATACCTGCAAGGCTCCTTCATGTGGGCAATCAACGTGGTTTTCCTAGAATGCTAGGTAGCTTGGATTGTATGCATTGGCAGTGGGACAAATGTCCAACTGCACCATGGCTTCTTTAGCGGCCGCAGTAGAAAACCCACTATTGTACTTGAAGCAGTTGCATCGTATGATTTGTGGATTTGGCATGCTTTCTTTGGCATGCCTGGGTCATTCAACGATATCAACGTGCTTGATCAATCTCATCTCTTTGATGATCTCAGTGCCGGTCGTGCCCGTCCAGCGCATTTTGTCATTAACGGTAGTCAGTACGACATGGGGTACTACCTTGCTGATGGTATCAATCCAAAATGGGTGACTCTTGTCCAAACCATTTCTCAACCACAAGGAAGAAAGAAGCAACACTTTGCGAAGATGCAGGAGGCATGTTGCAAGGATGTTGAAAGGGCATTTGGCGTACTCCAAGCTCGTTGGACAATTGTGAGAGGATCAACGCGATTCTGGAATGAGGAGGATTTAGGCTACAACATGAAAACATGTGTCATTTTGCATAACATGATAATTGAAGACCAACGTGATCACGATGCTAGTGATGAAACTACTGAACTTCTTTCTTCCAGCCCAATTCAAGTCTCGAGAGACGTCACACCCGCATTAGTTGATTTCTTTAAAAATAACTGCAGGATTCGATCAAATGAGGCACATCATTTGCTCCGCAATGATCTTATTGAACACGTATGGGCCCGTAATGGAGATGAAGACTGAGGTTCAAATGGTTCTGCTTTAGCAATCTTCTAACACGTTTCCCATGTCGTGGACATTAGCTAAATAAAATGAATTTCATTTTTGAGTTTTGTACTTCATTTTCGAGTCTTGTACTTCACTTTCAAGTCTTGCACTTCATTAGCTAAATAAAATGCATTTCATTATCGAATGGTACCCAACGATTACATCAAAGTCATAATTGCTAAAGACTACTAAAATCAATAATCGGGAAAATCAAAAAAATAACCCCTCGAACTTGAGCTAGCCGTCCAGCCAAGATTTCACCCTTGCGATACTGGTAATAAGCCTTCATTTGGGGGTCTTGAACCAAATCCAAGTCCATTTGCATAATCCTATCTTTCTTCTCTTTTTCCTCTTCCTCTCCTTAACCACCACCCTCCTCTCATCATTTGCCGTAGTCGTTTCCAAAGTCGCGACTCTTTTTGCTTCCATTTCATCTCTCATACCTTCCTTGTCAAATGTAGTTTGGCTGAATTTTCCCATCAAGTTTATCCATTTACGTTCCTCTGTTTCTATTTTTTTGGTCTTCAATAGTTTTGCCTTTGATGCTTTATATCCAGGAGGCATCTTTCTTGTAGACTAAACACTACCTCCACTCGTAGGATTGCTATCTTCCAATGTAGTCGCTGTGTTTGGAACTTGAGAGAAATCAGGAGACTCTGCGTTTAGATTTTGAGAGAAATCAAGAGATAGAGGGAGTGAACTCGTATCCATTTGTGAAGATCTTGGGTTAGACCGGGCGGGGGTTAAATCCGCCCACTTCATACTGTGTTCTAAGATTGCCCAGCAACAATCCAAATTGGCGAAAAGTTTCTTCTCAGTGTCTTTGTAATGTCTCTTCGCTAGATCAATCTATACACATGAAAACAAAATAATTTAATTAATTATCAAAATAATAATATTAACATATTATTATCAAAATAACAATAATAATAATATTATATGTTTATTACCTCATTTTGTTCTGACATTCCACTTTGATGTTGCCTTTGAATTTGCCTTAAATGTCCACGATATTTGTTGCAAGCCTGTTGGATGACTTGCCATCGAGACTTGATAGAAGCATCCGAACATACATCACCTCTGATGTATTTTTTTGCAACTTGATCCCATAATTTAGATCGTGCTTGGTTGGTACTGAAAATTGGGTCTTGACTAACGCACACGTAAGCAATACTAATTGTTTCATCTTGATCAGAGTTGCATGAATTTTCTCTCGCACTATGACTTCCATCTACCATAATTGATGCATTAATTTTTTTTGGAGGGTGTTTGTGGAGAATGAAAAAAAAATTTGTTGTGTAAAATCCTATTAAGAACACACACATATATAGGTAGGGAAAAAAAAAGACCATTGCAAATTTTTTTTTATCAACAAAACATCTGTTGGGATCAGCCAGCGGTCGGATCCTAATCAAAAAAAAAAAAAAACCAAAGCCAACGGTCGGATCAAAGACCCGTTGGCTGAGATGTCACGCCCAAGTTACCTAACCCAACTTTACTCTTTCATCTGCACTCTCTCTCTCTCTCTCTCTCTCTCTCTCTCTCGCTCTCTCTCTCTCTCTCTCTCTCTCTCTCTCTCCCTCTCTCTCTCTCTCTCTCTCTCTCTCTCTCTCTCCCCCTCCCACCCACCCTCAAGATTGGGGAAATCTTGGTTAGAACTCGATGAGGGAAAAGGAAGGAGCACAGCTGAGTGTTTTGGAAGGAGCATAGCCGGCGGAGATGGTGATCTCCGGACCTACGCCGTCCATGGATCGTCAACAAACGGAGTCAGAGACGATGATCTCCGGCCCTGGAATCAATTTTGGCAAGCTTCTGGCGTGTTCTTGCAATTCCAGCGCGTTCTTGCAAATTTTGACGACTTTCTGACGAAATTAGGGAACTCCAACTATCTAAAAATCTGCTAAATCAGTTGGGTGATGACCTGTCAATTTATAGCTGTAGCCAAAAGGGGATGAAAATATACATCTCCTTTTCCATTTGTGCTATTTTATATCTCAGTTTTTGCTATTTTACATCCCTATTGAGCCTAATTTTTTTTCCATCCGAGTTGTATTATAGGTATACAACCTGGTTTCCATCCCCCAATGGAGATGCTCTAAGGGGTTCCCATGTGCCATCTTAACTGCCCTATCCTCGATGAGGACTCAAAATTTTATATATCCAAATAATATATATATATATATGAGATTAATTTAATTTTGGAAAACTTAAATATTCATACTCAGATCTCATCCCACTTAAGAATTCATCCCGGTCATTTTGAACTGTTATGTTTTCATCCTTTTAGATGGTGAATTACCTATCTTACCCTTTTAATAATATATTCATATATGTTTTATTAAATTGACATCCTAAATTAGTGGGATTCAACCATTTTTTAATTTAGTAGATTTCAACCATTTCCTAATTTAGTGGGATTCAAAATCAATAATTACGGGAGGCAATTATGATAGATGATTTCAAAACTTAAAAGATTTGTAATAACCAAATTTCACTGATTTCCTTCCATTTTTTCTCACTGAAGACTATTGAATCTGATCGAAGCAAGCGTTTATTTTGTACAAGGCAATGAAGAAACAAGCAAATCAGTTAGGTCTGTAAATCGACCGGATTCGATTCGAAAAATCCGATCCGAAAATCTAAATTCGGTAATCCAAATACGGATCGGATTAAATCCGTTATCACTCCGATCCGAATTAAAAAAAAAAATTTTAAAAAAAAAAACTATAAATTTTTTATTTTGAAAAAAAAATGTTTAAGAAGTTGTATTTATATTTTAAACTTGTATTTTTATTTTAAATTAAATTTTTTTTTGGAAAATAATATTTTTTTTGAAAAAAATTTGTATTTTTTGCTAAAATTTTTGAAGTAAAAAAGTTTTCGGATCGGATTTTCGAATCGAATCGATCCGGATTTTTCGAATTCGGATTCAGATTACCACTATTGAATTCAGATTACCACTATCGAATTCGAGTCTTATCGGGTTTGGATCGAATTTGAGTCTTATCGGATCCGAATTGAATTTGAATTTGTCAGATCCGACCCATTGACGGGCCTAGAATCAGTAGAAGAATGTGAAAGAAGCCCTTTGAAGACACCTAAACTCATTCAAGCTGATGAGCCATGCATCCTATTCTTGTCTCTACCGCACACTAACGGCCTGTTTGGATGGGGGAGAAGCTCCCGAATTTGTGAGGCCCCTGATTACCAATCCTCCTCCTCATCATATCCGGTGTTTGGAAGAGAAAAGGGACGCCTGATTTGAAAGGGGGATTTGTTACTGTTGGGATTACAAATCAGGGGGAAGGTGGATTTGCTAAGAACTGGGTTACCCCTATCGTCGCTATAGCCGGGTTCCCATTTGACTGTTCTGCCCTCCCCTTTTCTCTTCCATCACTAATGGAGAGATAGAGAAGACGAAGAGAGAGAAAACAAGACAGAAGACGGAGAGAGAAAGAGAGAGAAGACGAAGAAGACTACCTCGTTGCCGGAGCTACTCGTTTTCCAGTTTGGATGCTTGATCGAGAGAGAGAGAAATCTGTGGATTGTTACACGGGGTTTTAGATCCGGAACAATTCTCTTCTGAAAGCATATTGGGTTTTAATCCCGTACAATTCTCATCTTTCTTTTTCTCATCAGAGAGGGCTTTGATCCAACGGGTGGGATGCCACCCCTTTGATACGTAGGAGTAGTTTTCTTTTTCTTCTTTCTTTTTTTTAATCTTTTTTTTTCTCTCTATTAAAATTGAACCTTTTTTACAATTTTCTAAAATTTTCTCACAAATTAAAAAAATTAATGGTTAATGGTATAAAATGGGAGTCATACGAAAAAATAACTCCATTTTTTTTAAACATATAAGGTTTAAACATTTTAAAGATTTAATGAATTTACTGTATTTTATCCCACAATTAATTATAAATATGTATTTATTCTAATTATAGTGAAATTAATCTAATTTGTCCATTAAAATAACAAACTGGGGGCAATTAAGTCATTTCACATCTTATCCCATCATATCCACCTTCCAAATCCCCCTTCTCAAAATACCATCCAAACACCTCATTATAAATCCACCTTTCTTAAGAGGTGGGGCCACCCTTCTTAACATATCACCCATTATTACACATCTACCTTCAAATCCCCCCTCATTACAAATCCACCCAAAACAAATTCTCCATCCAAACGGTCCGTAAAAGGCCTGGGGCCGGATTCACTTTTTTCTTAGGATAAATTACGGGTCAGTTCAAAAGTGCGCCAAATCAAAGAACACTTTCTGTTCACCATCTTGTTTATTTAGCAAATCGTAATAATACTATATATGGGCCTTTCTGTATTAGTGGCATTCCACCACAAATTATCACCATACACACCAAAACAAATCTTAAAATACATGTATGTATAGGATCTAGAAAGAATATACAAACGGGGCGGTTCAAGAGATACCCAAAAAAACACTTAAAAAAATATCTCATAGTTTCCGATCAAATTTTGATGATCCGAGCCGCTCAATGTGATCAGAACGTGATTTTAAAGGTATCCGCAAGAAATTAGCGAAAAAAATGATCAGAAATGGCTTGATTTGAGCAATTTTTAGCTTAAATTTAATAAATGGTTCAGTTAAAAACTGCTCAAAATAAGCACTTCCTGATTTTTTATTTTTTTTTTCGCTAATTTTTTGCGGCACCCCTAGCATGTTTCTATCAATGATTTGTCAAAATAGCATAATCTAACGACAACTAACTGCAATTGATAATGACTTTAGCTTATTCTATAAAAACCCATTTCACTATCTTAGTCTAGAGCATTATTGGGTTAATTAGGTTGTTTTGTCTTTTCCTCTGAGAGCAAAAAATGGAAGAGCAGGTATGTTATATCCCGAAGTATTGTCCCGTCACACCACGTTAGTAAGAGACTCCATTGCATCTATGTCGGGACCAAAGCTAGCTAAAGCCCCTCCACATTACCTGAAACAACGCCTTGTCCAACCAAGTTCGAATTTTCACCACTGAAACAACGCCTCACCGGTAAAATTCTTCTTTGTTGAAGTACACATGAAAGGTACTATTTTGCGTTGGACTAGCCATTTTTTATGTATATACTTTCAAACTACTCTTTATTTTCGCTATGCATTCAAGCATACTTATGCTGTGTTTGGATGAGTTTTTTAGAAATTTTTGAAAATTTTTGTAGGATTATGAGTGGAGAGAGAAATGATTGGAAGTATAAGTAATGATTAGAGAGAGATAGAGAGAGAAATAAGAATAATGATTGAAGATATGTGTGAGTAATGATTGAAAGTATGAGTAATGAGTATTTTTTGAGTTGAGAATTTTTTTTCAAATCACTATCCAAACAAGGCATTAATATATATGGATGATGAAGTGGTGTATTCTCGTTACCTGAGCCAATGTACCTAGCGAAATTGGTATTTGGTAAGATAAAAAAAGATTAGCCAGTCATACCAGCCTCTGGGAGACGTGAAGGAAAAAAAAAAAAAAAATAGTTCGGTATTTTACCTAATGTATATGCCTTCTTTTTTCTTTTTTTTTTTGAGAGTGCTAGCTTGTTGGTGATGTTTACAAGACTTGCCGAGCAAAAAAAATGTTCACAAGACTCCATCAAATGTCTATGCAAAAGCAAGTAATCATTCACTACCAGGGGTGGAACTATTAGTGGAGGTGCCACATGCCACTCCTCGTTTCAAAAATACTGTTCTTTTTTAGGAAGTTCAAATGCTTATTAAAAAAAAAAAACCGGAAAACTTTAAATAAAAAAATATGAAAACCTACCAAGAGGAATGTGACCCATTTAGACATTAAATTTTTTTCACCAAAAGTTTAGTATTTTTATTGCATGTTTCTTTACGGATTATAGTGGGTGTGTATAGACATCTAAATTGGATTCACAAACATGCCGATTTATATACTTGTATGAATAAGTTACGGTGTCACCCCCGTATCCGAATCCTAATTCCGCCTTGTTCACTACTCTCCAAATACACCTAACTTAATGTCCTAGATCATGCTCGATCTCAAACTAGCTAGTGAGATTACTACGTGAGAATCGATGTGAGTGACAGTTGACATGATCTATTTAGCATTGTCATGTGGCACTTCTCGTAAATAAAAAATTGCCACCATATCGTGTGGGTCACTCCTTATCAAGGGCAGAACCAGAATTGATTATGCCTCGGGCTAACGCAAAAAAAAATTTGTGGGCAAAACAGTGTATATAATATGCATACGGGCAATCTCTTAGAAATAAGGCATGTAATCCATTCTATGCACCCCGCGTATTGCTAGCATATATCATCATACCCTTGACCTCGTATTGTGTATATTGTAACGAGTGAGGATATCGAAAATATGTTTCTTATGAGTTAAGAACATTGAGCACCTGAGGTTTCATGAAGTTTCTTGAGTCGATTTAATTGGGTTTTCTGCTCTTAAAAATCAACAAGTCCCCAGCCCTTGACGGTAGTAGAGAGGAAGAGATCACAGAAATGAAAGAATGTAGGAGAGAGAGAACGTCTGTCAATAGAGAGACTGAAAGGACTGGGCCAAAATGGCTTGGTGGGATGAGTTGGGCTAAAATTATTTGGGATTTACGCTTACACATATATTTTTTTCCCGAAAAATCACATGGGCTATAGCCGCCCTTAGCCTTAAGGTGGTTCCGCCCTTGCTCCTTATCTCCTATTCCTCACCCATCAAGAGCGAATGATAAAATCCATACCAATATATATATATATATATATGTGTGTGTGTGTGTGTGTGTGTGTGTGTTGTTAAGTAAATGGTTGGAAATACCATGTAAGTAGCAATGGCGTGTGATACTTTGGGAGCGCTGAATAATTGCTTAACAATCGGAGCGCGCCATTGTGATAGTCTGGGAATGCATGGCTTTGTTCGGTTGCCTTTTTATTTTCGTTTTAGTTTTGGAAATCAATTATTATCCTATTTCTTTCCCCAATCATTATTCTATTTTTTCAATTATTTCTTTCTCATGTCTCTCTATCTCTCTCCAATCATTACCCCTATTTTCAATCATTACTCTATTTCTCTCTCCATCCACTACCAAAACTAAACTAAACTAAACTCCCAACCAAACACTACCATTATAAGGCAGAAAAGTTTAAAAAAAAAAAAAAGGAACGGAAAGGTCCAGGTACCCTTTTGATGTGTCTCGTGAAACTTTTTGATCACTCTTTTTTATAAAGTTTAATGCTTTAAGCACCATATATAAATATATATGGTTATGCATTAATTAATGTTGTGTCTAATCATACTGCAATTAGTGGATTGTCTGTTTGGAGCCTACAGTTTGTACTGCTATATACTACTCCTATATAACTAAAGAAATTATATTAAGGAAGTCGACATCTGGTTGCCCGCCCACTTAGGCCCCGTTTCAGAACACCTTTTTAAAAAATAAGTACTTATTTCATATTTTCAAACTCAAAAATAATGTAAATGAAAAATAATTTTTCAATTTTTTTTGAACCGTATTAAAGATGTCAATAAGATCTATCAAACAAGATCCATATTAATAGGAAAATTATTTACGTAAAGACATAATTTTTAAGTTTGAAATTGCCTTTTTAAAAAATAAATACTTATTTTCCTTTCCGGAACGAAGCCTTAATACTCTAATGGGGAATGGATGTGGTAATTTTTGGTGTTAATGACTTGTGGCCTGTTTGTTAAATAATACTGTACTGCATTAGATCAATTGGTAAGTGGAGAAAGCAAACTAGCTTGTCAAGGTGTTCGGACAAATAAGCCAAAAGTGGCTTATTTTTTGTCCTTATTCAAAAATTTTTCGCATCACTTGGCTTATTGTCAATTTTTTGGGGATTATTGCATCCTCACGACAAGAGGAATCTAAAAAGTAAAAACATTTGACCGAAATCTAATTTTTTTGAATAAAGACGAAAAATTTGGCTTATTGGCTTATTTTCGTCTTTTTGTGGTTTTGTTTGGCTCATTTTTGGCGGGAAAGCCAGTGGATTATTTAGAAGAACAGGCTAGCTAGTTGTTTAATTCTTTTTAGTAAAAACATTTGTCTCAAAGGAAAAAAAGTGAAGAAGAGGGTGACTGACAAATAATTATTATTTTATTTGACGTGATTATAGAGACTCCAAATTTGCAACGAAATTTGAAAAAAAAAAACCGATCACCCTTCAGTTTCTGCCACTCGACCACGGTGCGAGTAGAAAAAAAACCCTCTGTCACACGACATTTGGTTCACAGGACTGAATTCGGCCCTACGACCGTGTGAAAAAGAACAGATATTTAAGTCCACCTATTTTGCCAACAATTATTCTACCTCCACACCCACTTACACACCCATTTACACATCCACACTCACAATAGAGATGGAGCCTGCACACATTACACATCCAGTGTGTGTGGACCCCACCTCTATTATGAGTATGAGTGTGTATATAGGTGTGGAGTTAGAATTTTTGTTTTGCCAATTGCCACTTGCCTACCACGGGGGTGGTTTTTCAACCGGTGGCTATATCATCCCAAATGATCATATGTATGGCTCTCGTGAGCAGAACAAAACAACAAAAATAAAGTCAAATTGAGGTGGGATGTTGTGACCGCGGATCGATGACTTAAATTTTATTTGGTAAATTGTCTGTTTGGAATTGTTTTATTGCAAAGAAATGGAGTAGTTCAGTACCATATCAGATATGGTACCGTTTTGTCACCCAACAATATATATTAATGCTGAAAAGTTGAAGTAAAAATTTGACAACTTAAATAAAAGGACACATTCCGTACGCACGATGGACTTTGGGCACGAGAACCAAACCGACATCAATAGCTGGTAAGCCCTAGCGACCACGTCGAAAATTGGACACATTCTGAGAACCGGATTCCAATCTCTCAGGTCAAAAACTCATCAAACGTACACAACACCAAAAACTTTATTAGCCACCAGATCTGAGGAGCCGACTTTTTTTCATTACAATTTGTAGATTATAGTTTTTTTTTTATGATATTCAAAATCATTGAAACTGTTTAAATAATAACGTAAAAAATAGATCACAGAAGAGTTTTATGTGTCAAAATATAGTGAGAATTAAAAAAAAAAAAAATCTCTACAGATAATTTTTGAATTATGTATTCTCCAGTTATTGCTGGTAATGCATTCTGAGTTTGGCTCCCGAACAGCCAAAAAACAGAATTTCAAAACTCAAAAGTAGAGTGGCCAAACAGGCCCTTGTACTCAGAATGCGATAGCAGTGGCTAGTTCCCCTGGCAACCTTTTTGGTGTTAATTACGGATTTGGCAATTTATTAAATAAGGGATGAACTAGTCTAATTAGGAATTTCTTCCATTGAGTTTGCCTGGAAATTTCTTATACATGGTTACGGGTGGATACGCGGAAGCACTAATGCTTTCGTAATCATGCTTACAAATGTGGCATATTTTATCAATACAGCAAGGACGATACCAGGAATTGATTCTGCTCTAGGCTAATTCAAAAAAAAAATCGGTGGGCAAAACACTGTATATAATATGCATATCAGCAATCTCTAAGAAATAAGGCATATAATACACCGCGCACATTATTGGTAGCACCATCATACACTTGATCTCGCAAGTGTGAATGTCCAAATTGTAACGAGTGAGGTCATCAGATGTTTATTTCTTAAGAGTTAATGCAAGTCTTTAACATCCACAATATGAAAAAACGCTCCCGTAAAAACTCTTGGACATCAATAAATCTCAAAACAAATCAAAAAACGCTAGATTTTTTGTTGTTGTTCCCTTATAATTTAAATCCAAAAGGGTACGATTGTAAGAACTAATATTTTATAAAAATTTAAGCACACAAGCAAGCGTTCTACATCAATTAAATTAGTAAAAATCTAAACAAATCAGTCAATACTCTGTACTTAATAACATAAGAGCAAATCTAAATACACCAGTTAGTGTTATGCATTTAAGAACATAAGTAAAAATTTAAACACACCAGCTAGAGCTCTGCATAATAAGAGAATACTTACGCATCTAGAGCCTACTGATTCGACGTACTTGAAAATCGATTTAAGAATATTGAGCACATGAGAATATTTCATGAAATTCCTTGAGTCGATTAAACTAAGTTTTTAGCTCTAAACAATCAATAAGAACCCAACCCTTGACGGTAGTAGAGAGGGAGAGAACGATAGAGAACGCAAAAAAGAAAGAACCTAGGAGAGAGAGAGAGAGAGAGAGAGAGAGAGAGGGCTGGGCCAAAATGGGTTAGTGGGATGAATTGGGCCAAAAGAAAAAATGAATTGAACTAAAGTTATTTGGAATAAATTAAACTTTTACATATAATTTTTTGGGAAAATGACGGCCTAGGACGTGTTTTGATAATTAATACCTTTTAAGGACATGCTAAGAACATTTGTTAATAAACAAAATGTCCTTGGCGGGTATTAATTATCAAAACACGTCCTTGACCATTATTTTCCCTAATATTTTTTTTTAATTTCCCTGAAACCACCTGGGCTATAGCCCACCTTAGCCATGCATAAGGTTGTTCCACCCGTCGGAAGACAGTGTGACACCTTACATAGTGTCCAAAATGTGATACTCGTCATTGTAGCGTTTCTCCACGCGTAAGATTCCAACCGACAAGTTGTGGAAAGAGTAGGAAAAAACTAAAGAAATAAAGGTCCACATGCAGGGGTCGACGAAACTGCAACTCTTTTAAGTACTTTCCAAAACACAAAGTCTAGAACCATGGAACTTTTTCCACCGCATGGCCACCATACGCCGTGTGAAACCCGGAAAGTCTAGACCACGGCACTTTTTCCACTGCATATATGGCCACTGCACGTTGTGTGGATCCCACAAAAATACAGAAAAATATTCATAAATTTTAAAATAATTATTGATGGAAATCTATAAAAAAATCAGTATGTATATTTTCTAAATTTATAAAGGTGAAACTATGAAACTGACGCTTTTCCAAACAAGTCATTGTTGAACTTAAACCTCCTCAAAATTTCGTACAACTGTACCATCATACCAAGAAATTTTAGATACAAAAAAAACCCACCCTTCGTGAAATTCTTGCATCTGCCAACCACATCGATTAAGCCATGCTTGTAAATTGGGTATTCTCGAATGATTGGCTATTTTTGAATTTTGTATATATTTAATTTTTGTATCTATACCACTTGTTCTTCAAAATGAAAAGAAGTTTCGTTAATAATTTTTGTTGATTTACGAAAGTTAATATTATTAGAATAGTTAGATTAGCACTATAGAAGAGTTGAACTCATGACCGCCTAAGTTTCGTTCATTAATATTGAAGAAAACTGAAGTTCAAATAAGGACGTCAAGGTCGTTGATAAATAAGGACGTCAAGGTCGTTGACGTCTTGGACCAATCAACTTATGTAGGTTTAGCTAACAAAAGCTGAAACTTTGGTAAACAAGAGCTAGCTAGCCCCATACATACACACACATATATATATGTGTGTGTATGGGAGGGGATCAAGGGACAAAACATTTGACAACAAAATAGACACTAAGTCCTAGCCATTAAAATGGATGGCTGTGATTAAAAATGAAAAAGCACACACTCTCTCTTCTCCCATTAACTCACGTGTTCTCTCTCTCTCTCTCTCTCTCTCTCTCTCTCTCTCTCCTCTTTTTGATTTTAAATCTTAAAATTAGTATAACTTTTGTTCTGCAAATTTAATTTTTATAAATTTTATATTTCTAAAATCTACTTGAAAAAATCTACAAAATGAGATCCATAATGGATGTAAAATTATGTAATTTTTTTTTTCCATGTGACTATTTTTTTTGGAATCATGTAGGGGAATTTGTTGAAAATTTTATTTTATTTATATCTTAGCATTCCTATTTTTTTCATAAGAATAAATGCAAAGGTAACAGAAAAGAGAGAACAATATAAGCTTCTATTTTCTAAAAAATAAACCAAGAAAAAAACTTCCTCAAGAAGTGAAAATTACTAATTTGTATTTCATACCAAAAACCATGGTTGTGATATAGGTTTTTGGTTGTGATACCGTTTTTCCCCGTTCCCGTTTAATCTTTGTAACTTTTGGTTTAGTGATTAATAAAATTATTTTGCTGATCAAAAAATACCTTAATGTGTTCTATTGACTATTGTCCGATTCCACGTTTGGTTGTGAATGTTGAATCCTTAATTTTTTTGCGATCTCTAAGTCCCTCAGGATTTGAAGTAATTTTTCCCTTCTTGAGGATGTTTTTTTTCTTGGTTTATTGTTTAGAAAATAGAAGCTTATATTGTTCTCTCTTTTCTATTACATTTGCATTTATTCTTATGAAAAAAATAGGAATGCTGAGAAGATATAAAAAAATAAAATTTCCAACAAATTCCCCTACATGATTCCAAAAAAAATATTGTCACATGGAAAAATTAAATTTTTTTATATATAATTTTACATCCATTATGGATCTCATTTTGTAGATTTTTTCAAGTAGATTTTAGAAATATAAAATTTATAAAAATTAAATTTGTAGAACAAAAGTTATACTAATTTTAAGATTTAAAATCAAAAAGAGGGGAGAGAGAGAGAGAGAGAGAGAGAGAGAGAGAACGTGAGTTAATGGGAGAAGAGAGAGAGTGTGCCTTTTCATTTTCAATCACAGCCATCCATTTTAATGGTTAGGATTTAGTGTCTATTTTGTTGTTAAATGTTTTGTCTCTTGATCCCCTCCCTGTATGTGTGTGTGTATACATATATATATATATATATATATACACACACATATATATAGGGGTGATTTTTCAAGAGTACGTATTGCACGCATGTGCATGGTCAGTAGACAATAATCTTGACTGGCTAATTTAATTCTAGTCACGTTTTCCATTTCCAATTAGCAGTGAACAAACTTCCTTGGGATGGTTTGAGATTGTAATATTGCTATGGTTAAGATCTTACGTACATTTTTGTTCGATTAGGAAAATGAAAGATAACAAGTAGATCAGGTGTTAATTAAAAACAATTTTTGTGTTTTGTGAAAAATGGAAAATGAAAGATAACAAGTAGATCAGGTGTTAATTAAAAACAATTTTTGTGTTTTGTGAAAAATGACAATTTGTTATAATTTTGTTGTAAGAAAACAAGCAGATAAGATGCCTCGCATGTCGAAAACAATTTTTGTGTTTAATTAGTCGAAATTTGGAAAAGTACTATTGATCATCAACTCAACTCCTTCCAAACCAAGATCTTGATATGAAGTAAAATGTTCAATGATATGCTTGTTATCTCTACCATGTTTTAAGTGGCAGCGGTGCATGGGTTGTTGTACTTGTCTCTCTCTCAAAGATTTAGTCGAGGTGCACGTAAGCACCCGGGCACCTCAGTTACCAAAAAAAAATGCAGTGCTTGACAAATGTTAAAGAGTTATGTGATATTTCTGATAAGATTTTTCGTTATGATCTTAACAAAAAGAGCATTAAAAATTTTACAGTTAAGAGAAGTGTGTGGACCATAGTTATTTTTTAGTAAATTGACTTGTACTGAACTTGAATTCTCATCTTGGCAATGAATAACTGAGAGCCATTCGATCATTGCCGAGATGAGATCTAAACTGTTAGAAGGCCGAACGGATGATCTAGATTGTGCACAACACACATGTTGTGCACGTGTGTACAACATGCCCCCCGGGTTACTAGAACTAGCTAGCATGCATTTCAATTACTTCTCTCTCTTTTCACATGATAGAAGAACCTATTTTTACCTGATCAATTCCAACTCAACCAATCACAATGGACATCAAACTCCTTTTCATAGGATTTGAACCAGCAGCCTTACAGTATTTAATACTTGCTATACAATCACTAGGCCAACTACCCGGTTCTTCTTATTCATCTATTATTTTAAGTGAACCACGTCTGTTTGTCAATTTGTGTATGTACAAGCGTATATTCAGAAAATTTTATTTACAGAGGGTTCTGTAAATAAATTTTTATACGGAAGTCAACCACGAGTGTCTAAAAGTATTTTGGACGATTCAGATTAAAATTCAATTTCTACTGGTGAAAGATATTTTTTACCGGTCAAAATTTAAAAACATATCTCATGCCATTGATTGCCGAAATAGACAACTGCGATTGCATGGTTTCATGAATAACTTATTCACGGCTCCTCCGTAAATATGTTCTTCTCGCGTATAATTATTATTGTGATATTCTTCCGTTGGCCCAGTGGGGTGGTTGTAAAAGTCCAAGTACCCAATAGCAAACCTGAGTAGTCCGCTTGGTTGGTAGATCAAGGTTCAATTTTTAGAGCCAAGCTACACAATATTTTTTTGTGAATTTCCTAATTTTGGCGCGAATGGCCTTGACCTGACGAGGGAGGGAATTTATTGATGTGCGTATAAGCTGATCCGGACACTTTTGGGCAAAGTCCACCTTCACCTCCTGTGGTTTGGGCCATGTACGGATACAACCCCTATTGTTTAAAAGTGTGCACATAACTCTCTATGGTTTTGAAAATGTGCAGATAGATCCCCTGATATCATGTTTTCTATCCATATTAACGGAGGTGTACTCACACACCTCTAGAATCTAATCTGAGCCGTTCATAAGGTATTAAATACAGAATATAGCATCTCTGTAAAAAAATTATCTCAATCAAGCATCAATAACTTAGTAATCTAATTCTTGCTAAATTCAAATTTGAAATTTTAATTTCATAATAAATTCGAATCGGCCATGAGGTGTTCATTTTTTTGATTGACTTGAATTTTGACATGAATGTAGTATTCATCGAACTCTACAATATCAACGGTTCGGATCCAATTTTTGACGTAGGGGATGGATTAGTTAGATTTAAAGAAAAAGAAGAATCAAGGGAAAGAATGATGACTTATCGGTTTTTTAATGTTGTGTCCGTTAATATAGATGGAAAACATGACGGCAAAGCATCTACCCACACATTTTCAAAACCACAAGGGGTTATGTGCGCATTTTTAAACCATAAGAGATATATCCGTACATGATTCAAACCACAGAGTGTAAAAGTTAACTTTGCCCTACTATTTTTCTAATCCAAATAATAGTACACACTGCTTTAGGGAGCTTGACTCACTAAATTCATTTGACTAGTAATTTTCTCCTGGTATTCATAGGTAGTTTCTTGAAAAGTTGAAATGATTGACTAGATATTCCTTTATAAGATTCGAACCGCGTTATTCAGAACCCACCACGAAAATTCTTCCGCATGGAAAGAAAGCTCACTCTAGAAGCCGGCCCCCTGTTTGGTTCGATCGAGACTTACGAGGTAAGGCAATCGAAAAGAGTACAGTGTAATGTGTAGTAATTTTAATTTACCAAATAATAAATTAAATTATATATATATATATATTAGTAAACTTTTAGAAATGAAAATGGAGACTGAAATACAACTGGGACTAGCCACTAGGCATTCCATTTATCGGATCTTTTGCCCAACACAAAGAGATGTCTATGAGGAAGAAGATAAGGCATGCAGTCCCACAAATTCATCATCAGAATTGGTTGAGGTGCATGTAAACTGACTCGAGCAACTGAGTTATCAAAAATAAGGCACTCCCATTTTTTTTGTTGGTGAAATAGATGCCCAAAAAATTGCAATGAATTATTATGTTAGATTTATGATTGTTAATTAGGAATATATCATATCATAACTAGAAAAGCCATTGTTATTCACCTATTGGCAACGACATTTGGTGCTGTAAACACATCAAGTTGAATTTAGTTTTGAGTTCTTTTAATTAGTTTCATTTCAAACCCGAACCCTAACCCTAACCAACGTTAAAATGTATTCCAGTCTACATTTTAATTAGGAGCTGGTTCGACTGTAAGCTTAAGGAGAAATATTACAATATACCCCCCTTATTTGGGTGTGTATCATATTCACCCCTCAAAATATTATGAATTACAGAGAAAATGTTATGAATCGTATTGCTAAAAAGTTACGAATCATATAAAAGTTACGAGAGATACATTAAAATGTTATGAATCATAATAAAAATGTTACAAATCGAACTGCTGAAAAGTTATGAATTCTAGAACAAAAGTTACGAAACACACTAAAATGTTGTAAATGAACCATAAAATAAATGTATATGATACACCCTTTTAAGGGATGTGTATTGTAGATTTTCCCAAGCTAAAGTAGCTTGTTTTTCTTACTTACAACTTGTTGAGAAATCTTGAAAAAATGACAACTCGATCTCCAAGTGTATTTAGTTTGAATTAGTTATCATGATTATATTTGAGGCAATGTAAGGAGGTCCAACAAAATAACTTAAATAACGAACTTATCATCTCAACGATAAGAACTTAGCTCAGTCATCTGATCTTGTTGGTCGAAAGGAACTCACCGTCAAGTTGTCTTGCTTTCAGGGGCAAGTTATTTGAGTCAAGTAGGTTTTGAAGATTAACGAACTTCATAACGAATTTCAAACTATACTTAATTATGTATGAAGTTGTTCTAAAATAACATTTTAATTAACGAGCTAAATACGAGCTAAACTTGAGTAACTTGATTTATTACACCCATAATTGGTAGCCACTTGCCACAAATATAAAGTTCGCTGCGACGCAAATAATAGAAGAAATAGATGATACAAGTGAGTGATAGTTGTTTATTTGGTTTTAGATAACATAATACATACATACATATATATATATATATATATATATATATATATATATGCGTGCACATTTTTTTTCCCGAAATAATTAAACTTGTCACAAAAGGGAAATGTTAGAATTTCAAAATCGTGGATTACTCAAGATTAGTTTGCTGGTTCATTCAGCAATCTATATCAATTGCCTGAAACTCATTCACCTTATTTGGTTGTCAATTTTAAGATAATTTTTTGAATAATTTTTTTTATAGGTTTACTTATTTTTTCGTCTTTATTCAATTTTTTTAACATTTTAACAAGCTTTTTTACTTTTTGTATAGAGGTATGCATAATGCTATACACACCTAAAAAATTAAAAATTCTATAAACAATAATTAAAGAAGGAAAAACACGAATGATGAAAGAGTCAAAAAATTTGGACATAAAGACAAAAATTGAGCCACTTTTCGGGCCCAGGTTGAGCCTTGTTTTTGCTCAATAAGTTAAGTGACTTATTTTTTTATCTTTATTTTTTTTTATTTTTATGCAATTGTTTGTTTTACGTTAAACTTTTGTAACTTATTGAATCGCCTCAACGAGAGAAATCGGAAAAGTAAAATATTACGATTGAAACTACTGACTCTTTCATCATTTGTGTTTTGAATAAAGTGGCTCAATTTTTTACCAATACTTCAAAATTTTTGAATAGAGACAAAATAATAATAATAATAATAATAATAAGAAGAAGAAGTCACTTAAAATGGATATTTTGCAAGGGCAGTTTGAAATTATTTGGAACTGGAAGGATCCCTTTTAAAATCTACTCCTTCCCTCTCACGCACTCAAACCTCTATATATACCTCTTCCTCGTCCACCACTCTCTCCAACTGTCTCTCGAAATCCCCTCTCTCTCTCTCTCTCTCTCTCTCTCTCTCTCTCTCTCTCTCCTAGCTCGAGAGGACTCCTATAATAGGTGACCAACGGAACCGACGCGCATACAAGAGCAGCATCAAAATTACGGTAAGCCATTGTTAATTATCGCGTAATTGCTCCTTCAAATGCACATTAACCGTCTACGTTTCTGGACCCTCTCTCTCTCTCAGAAGCTTACATTGTCGGAGTTCCTCTGTTTCTGACTAGTACATGCATTGTGTTCAATCTTAAATGTCCGGGAGAGCTTATACTTATCTCGATTAACTTACTATGGTACTTTGTACAAATCTCACGGTTCATTAGGCGATGTTTATTTAAAATCGGAACAAAGTCTCGTACAGTAGCTTTGAACTTGATACTTTAAGACCGAACAAATTCCTATTTAGGCTAAGTTCTGCTTAACTTTTAGCATTTTTTTTTTTGGAGGTTTTGTCCTTATTAAAAAGAAATTGCTTTTGTTAGTTCTGAGCTAAATTTTTGTGAATTGTTGATTCGTCTTGACGAGAGAAATCGAAATTTTTTTTTGTGCTTTTACCCAAATATTTTTGGAAATATCCAATTTTAAGCCAAAGAAGCCAAGTTTTTTTTTTTAAACCTTTTTTTGCTGTGCTGAAAAATGGATATTTTGCAAAATATTTGGGTAAAACTTTTTTTTTATTGTTCTCATCAAGACGAATCAATAATTCACAAAAGTTTTGTACAAAACTAACGAATCCTAAAAATTAAGGAGAACTCAGCCTAGTTACTTACAAACAAACAAAAAAAGGCAAAATGACCTATAGAGTTCTAGGAAATAGGAATAGTAAAAATTTTGCCTTGCTAAGTTCGTTTTTTGAAAGAAAAAAATTTAATTTAAAAAATAATCATTATTTATATTTTCAATCATTACTCTCCACTTATTATCTCTATCTCCAATCATTATTTTCATTTATCTCTCCCTCTTTCTATCTATCTCCACTCATTATCCCTACTTCCAATTATTTCTCTCTCCACTTATAATCCCAATTTTTTTTTTCAAAAATTCATCCAAACACATTATTTCAGCCTAGTTGATTAAGAATTTGCGGTTTTTCCTTCACAACATGCTGCATTGGCTTTTCATTTGCTATATATGAGCCTATGAATTATTTGAGCAGCTTCATTTGCTACGAGCCTATGATGTACACTAATAATGAGAATTGCGAGCAGGAGATACAAAGAATTTAAAAAATGGGTTAAAATGTATAGGTTCGGGGCGCGAATATTAAATTGAGAGCAAATTACTCAACTGTGCGTGCCGTCGCTCTTGAATCAATACCCTCCCAAATACTCCAGAAGAATCTTAAAAAGGGTCAGTTCTTTTGGTCCAAGTCAATTGGTTGTGTTTGGTTGGGAGTTTAGTTTAGTTTAATTTTGGTAGTAGGTAGAGAGAGAAATAGAGTAATGATTGGAGAGAGATAGAGAGAGATGAGAAAGTAATAATTGAAAAAATAGGGTAATGATTGAGAAAAGAAGTAGGGTAATGATTGGTTTCCAAAACTAAAACTAAATAGAAATGGCAACCGAAAAAAAATTTAAAATGTTTTTCCTTGAAGATTCCGTGTCTGTACGGCAATTCGCAATCAGAATACCAAGAGGAGGAGAAGATTTGGTCCACTGCAACCGCAAGGACAATAATGCCCTTGCAATGTCATGCATATTACCTATTAGGGAGTCATAGAAGATCATAGGTAGTGTTAATTTCATGGTTCCGGCATATATATAGTTTATATTAAAACTTAGAATAAGTCCACCCAAGTGCCAAAGCCAAAATCTGGCATCAAGAATGGCGAAACCGTCTCCGCCCTTGTGCTAAACTCAATGGCAAACTTTGACAACACCATTCTCGGTGCCAATTTTGGCAGAAAATGTGAACATCATCCAAGCAATTTAATGTGCATCGAAAAATGAGATGGGTTTAATTCAATGGTTTGGATTGAGATTATGCTAAAATGGCACTAAACCGGTGCGGTGACATTGCTATTTTCTTTTTGACATTGTAGCAAGTAAAAGAAATTACTTTAGCAATTCCACTTTGGCAGCAACAGGTGGGACTTGCTCTTGGAGATGGTGATTGCTTTTGGGGGGCCATAAGCCGATTAAGTGGTCGATTACGATTGGCCCTAGTTTTACGGGGACACCTAAAACTAAATGGTGGTTAAATGTAACCAAAAGCGGCATCAATTAACAACCTTAGTTTAGATTTCAAACCCTGGCTCAAACCGGTATCAGCTGACTTGGTCCATATTAATGCAACAACGACAATCACATGTAGATTCATTGAATTTTGCCTCCCCAAAGCTGTGAGATTTGTTCTTCTACGTCTTTATGGTGCTATGCAATCCTGTGTGATAAAAAAAACCTCTCTTAACACGGATTTCTTGTGCATCATTCTAACTCTAGTTGCGAAGCCAATAGGTTTAACTGGTGCACTAAACCCCCCAAAAAAACTTGTAAGTTTATATCACTGGCTTTTTGAAACCCCACAATAAGTAGGAAACTAGGAATTCCTGTATATGCCTATGCTATTCGTTTTTACAAGTTTTTGCCATTGCTTCTTGTTCATTATAGTAGTAAATTGAGACATACTAGCATTTTTGCTTATCAATTTCTCTTCTTTTGAGTCACCAAGTACCTATCTCAACTACACTGCAAAATAGTTTTATTTTAGCCCCCCTTCATTCAATTAATTTACAGCTGTTATTTGAGGCCTCCTTTCTAAAGAATGAGCTTTATCAACTTAAATCTAAGAAGGAAAAGTTCTTACAGGCAGAAGTGTATTCTGTGCTTGATCGCTAAGTGATGGGGTTGCCACAATTACCAGCAACAGAGGATGAAAGTTCTGCTTTGGTTTCTTACAACTCATGGCTGGTAAGTTGCTCATAGTGATACGATTTGCCAGTCAATCCCGCAATTTACTAGCTATATCTTGTGATTTATTTTATGCGTGATTAGTTGTCACCACCCGAACTACTACCACCCTCGATCTAGCTCTCCAACCTTGTAAATCTCATAATTTACTTTTGTGCATCGTGAATCAAGTTCTGCATATCCGTTTTTTTTTTTTTTTTTTTTTTTGCTTTTTAAGGTCTATATTGATCCCAAGTTTTTTCTATTTGTCTATTTTGTTGTCGTACAGTTAAAACATCCTTCTGCCTTGGACACATTTAATCAAATGATGAGCATTGCGAGAGGGAAGAAGATAGTTGTATGTTTGGATTACGATGGAACTCTATCAAATATCGTGGACAACCCTGAACAGGCTGTTATGACTGATAAGGTAAATATTAATTCCTCACGAAAACATTGTACTAGTAGTCTTGGAAGTTTCTTTTCTACACGGTTTGTGTTGAGGGCTCAGTGTATCATGCAAGATCACATATTCACAAACTACTCCTGTCCTGTAAAGAATTAAATGACGGTTCTGACCATATTAGCGAAAATTGTGTGAATTACAGATGCGGATGGCATTGCGTGAAGTTGCGCGGCATTTTCCTACTGCAATTATAAGTGGAAGGGGAAGAGAGAAGGTAATTAGTTTTAATCAAGAAACAAATCAGTTGTCGCAAAAGCAGTGCGTCGGTACGTGTATGTAATTGTGCATCTCATTTCTTCCCTCTTGTAGGTGTCTGATTTCGTTGACTTGGACAATGTTTACTATGTCGGAAGCCACGGGTTGGATATAGCAGGTCCATTGCGGTCCCCAACCTATGGAGATCCCAAGCACCAAAGTAGAGCTCTTGACAGAAAGGTGGATTTCACTTCCTTCACCCAAATGCATTTGGTGAAATTAGTTTCAAGTTCTTTTTTGCTGGAAAAACAGTGTCCCAAGAATTGTTTGCTTTGAGGCCTAAGGTTTTTTTTTTTTTTTTTTCTGGTTGCATCGAGTTGAAATAAATTAACACGCTGGATAGCAACTCAAATAAACCAATTAGTACTCGAATTTCATTCCATAATATGGTTGGTTCGTATTTGTAGGGTAACGAAGTAGTTCTCTTCCAACCGGCAAAGAAGTACTTACCTGCTATAGAAAAGGTATAAACATTACCTGCATTTAAATGCTACTACTAGTTGAACCTTGAGCATTTCAAGAGTTTCCTCACGACGGATGTATCTCGTTTGCTAATAGATAGTAAGAACGTTAAATGAGAAGACTAGAAGCATACAAGGCGTGATGATTGAAAACAACAAGTTTTGCGTTTCTGTACATTTCAGACACGTGCGAGATGAGGTACGTGTTATTGTTCATCTTCCCTAATGAAAAAGGAAGAGTCTTCTAGTCCACCATAGTACTAAAACATCCTTTTTCGAAACTCCCATTTACAAGTATTCCTGTATGAGGGCATATAGCTAATTGGTGCAGACGTTCAAACGCAGGATTTTTGCACCCTTGAGAAGCAGGTAAATTCTGTCTTACAAGAATATGAAGAGTTTCGCATCTCCATAGGCAAAAAGGTAATTGTGTTTCTTGTTCTTCATGCTGCATTTAGTGTTATTTCACATTTTGTTTAGAAGTCCTAAGATACAATGATTAATTTTCTTATTTGCACGATTCATCTTGATCTTTGTTTTTCCGTAATTTAACAGGTTTTTGAGATACGCCCAGATATGGAGTGGGATAAAGGTCATGCTCTAAATTATTTTATTGACACATTAGGGCTCGGCAGCTCCAACGATGTCCTTCCTTTGTACATTGGAGATGATAGAACTGATGAAGATGCATTTAAGGTACTAGTTTGATCTCAAAATTGCATCAGGAAAACTACAGAAGTAAAGGTTTCTCTTATTTTTGCCCCACAAGTCATAATTCTCGATCAACCGAGGATCAATATTACTAGATTTTTGTTCGGCAACATACCAAGGCTGCAAGGCAGATGATTCATTCATTCTGCGTAGAAACAACCGTAAGAATATCATTGAGCAATATGCACAACAAATCAATCAGCTGAATGCCAAAACACCGTTGCAGAGAATTTCATCGCAAAGCAAATTGAGTTCAGTTCCCCCAGTTAATCATACTCGTATCATCTTGGTGTGTCATGCCAAACAAAGAGAAAATTCACATCACCTAACCTTGGAAGTTGGAACCATTTTCTTAATCAAACTGCTTACTATTTACGCATCAATTTTTACTTCCTTTTCGTCATTTGAAGCCTTATCTTTTTCCTTTTTCACTGAAGTACTGATCAATTTTATTTTCTTTTGTATTTGGTTGCTAACAGGCCATAAGAAATAGAGGAGAAGGTTTTCCAACTGTTGTTTCTTCCAGTCCAAAGGACACCGCGGCTTTATACTCTCTGCGGAACCCATTGGAGGTCAATAAATTCTTGACAAATCTGGTCAGGTGGAGGAAAAACTCTTCTTCCAGCAAGTCTTTTCGTCAGAATTTCGAGGGGAAAACCCAAAAGGACTGGCTACTAACGACTATAAGCTGCGCGGAGCCAAGGACATTCAACTCTTTATACTCGGTCGGAACGCGATACTGGGACTGTAAAACTTGATTTGTATATTTAACACATTCATACAAAGAGGAACTTACAAAAAGGAAAGAGGAGGAAAAGAAGAGCAAGAGATTTGGAGATTGTTGAGCAAATTAATTGATTCCTTGTAAACATTTGGTTTTGTGTTATTGTTTTCGTTTTCCTTTTCTGTGACTCACCCAGTGTGAAGTTTTGTTAATGAGAAGATACAATTGGTAATATCATCATCAAGCGGATTTGAAGAGTTTTTTTTTGAAAAATTTGAGTTACACCCTCTACTCTGTATTCATTTGGTACGTACATCTTGCCTTTGCACATTTGTGAAATGCCAACAATGCATTAGTTTTTGCCATCTCTGATTGGGTAAAATGACAAACTTGTTGGTTTTCTTTTGTTTCGTAATGATTTAAAAATGAGGAGGAACGACATATATGGTATACGTTATACCTCTGGAAATCACAGGGTCGAAATTGAATTTGCACCGAAGTACTAATCAAACAAGAGCATTACTAGGTCATGTCCGGACCTAATCATATAACGAGCGTGTGTGCGAAAAATTCGAACTCTTTCGGAAAGAAAAAAGCATTCCCATCACTATAATTTGCGAGGGAACACAGAACATAGAGCAAGAATAAAGGTACCACTGGAGGATCACGGTACTACTAAAGGCCTAGAGGGTCATGTACCCTAGGTCCGGACAAGGATAAGATTATTTGATTTTAAGAAAGAATTTCACGACTCAACAGACACATATACTTACTTTTAGAGTTATCTGATGCACATCACATATGTTGGTGTTCCAAATCCTTCTTTTACCCTATTCTTGTGGAGTTTTTTTTTTTCTTTTTTATCTTCCAAACTATGCACATTTTCTCTACTTATTCCTTAAATTATCAATTTGACGATTTCATCTCATCAACTATCATACCGTTACCTACTTAGTTCAATAGTTAACGAAAGGTAAAAATTTAGATGGAAAATGCCATGTAAGGTCTGTTTGAGACCCTATAGATCAGATACTTAATTATGAGAGCCTTAGAAATAAAAAATTAATTATAACCCTTTGGAATAAAATAATAAAAAAATAAGATCTTCGCACCGATTTCAACAGATTAAAAATTAAAGCACTTAATTTTTTAACCATATTTTTTAGTGTACAAGTCTTCTTAAAAAATTAAGTGCTCAAATTTTTAATCTGTTTGGATCATTGCGAAGATCTTATTTTTCTGATCATATTATTCTAAAGAGTCATGATTAATTTTTCTCTTTAGGGCTATCATAATTAAAATTTTATTTTTATTTGGGAACCTTTAAAGCAGATACTTGATTATGAGAGCTCTAAAAACAAAAATTAATTATAACCTTTTAGCATAAAATGATTAAAAAATAAGATCTTCACACCGATTTACACGGATTGAAAATTAGAGTGCTTCATTTTTAACCATATTTTTAATATATAAACAGTCTAAATTCTATATAAAGAACTCAGTCTTTTAAAATATATATATATATATATATATATGTGTGTGTGTGTGTGTGTGTGTGTGTGTGTATCGGTCTCTATAAAATGCCTTTCAAGATTCTGATATATGAACTTTTTAAAAATCGAATTGCTCCAATTTTCAATCTGTTTAAATTGATGCGAAAATCTTATTTTTTTTATCATTTTACTTAAAAGGTCATAATTAATTTTTATCTCTAAAACTCTCATAATTAAGTATCTGCTATATAGGGTTCCAAATAAGGCTTACATGACATTTTCCGTCTAAATTTTTAATTTCCGTTATCTATTGTACTAAGTAGGTAACGGTATGATAGTTAAGAAGATGAAATCATCAAATTGATAGTTTATGGACTAAGTAGAGAAAGAGTGCATAGTTTGAGGGATAAAAAAAAAACTCTATTTTTGTGTGAGCTCTACACACTCTATATATGATGAATGAGAGTAAATTATTTACACCGTCGGTATAAATATTTGTTTCCTCCAAATTAATTACATTGTGCCACGTTGCAAAATAGTGGTCCTAATCAATAAAACATGGCGATGTGGCGTAATATAATTGATTTGAAGGAAATAAATGTTTACACCGACAGTGTAAAAAATTTAATCTCATGATCAATACCACGTAAATATGTGATGGAAAAAGAGTTCCGAGCACCAACATGTGATGTCCAGTAGCATGGCTACTCCACGGACAGATACATGAGGGACTCGCACAACTTAAAACACGTCTGCGTCTTGCTCGGACAACGGCATCCACTCATTTTCTCGAGAGAAAAAACTTTCAAAACGACGTCGTCTGCCAGCTCTGATCCGCTGGTGAATGGTCTTCCCTTCAGTTCCTCCGCCCTCGCCTTAAACCCATTCTTGGAGGCTGGAGCTTAAACCCTATCCACACTCTCTCTCTCCCCTCCAAATTCGCCTCTCTCTCTCTCTCTCTCTCTCTCTCACTCACTCACTCACTCACACACCACATATATAGTTGTATGCATAACCAATAATGCCTGTGAAGCTCCTCTCCGAACATCTCTTCACCCCTTCCCTTCCTCAAACCCATCTGTCTACCGTAAACCCTAACCGACATATCAAACCCTCATATCGGGCCATCCCCATTTTCACTCGGACCTTACCTCACATGCTCAAACACCAGTGTCTCTCCAATAAACTAGGGTCTCCACTTTTACTCAGCCACCAACAACAGCGACCCAAAACCGGTCTGGTTAGGGCTTCAAAGGGCCTTATTGACGACGAAGCTGAACTCAGTGATTGGGTGAGCGAGTTGGCTTCCGACTCGATCCTTACTCGCGACAGTGGTAACGGTAGTAGTTCGAATAGAGGGAGGGGTAGGGATGAGAGAGGAGGTGGGAGAGGTAGGGTTTCCTCGGCAAATAGGCGGAGAGAGAGTGATTTGGGTCGGTATGAAAAGTCAGATGGGCAGATGGGTAGGGAGTCTTTTGGGTCATTTTCTAGAGGTAAAGGACGGGGTGGTGGTGATGAAATGAAGGGGAGAAATGAGGGGCTTGTTTTGGCGAGGAGAGAGGAGGGTAGGGGAAGAGTTAGGGGAATGGGTAGGGATGCGTTGGGCTCGTCTGCTAGGAATTCGAGGGGGAATTCCCGGTTTGGTTCTGGATCAGAGGGCGGTTGGAAAATGCCCAAGACTGCTGGGAGAGGTTCAGAACTGGGGTATGGGCGAAAACAAGGGGGTGGCAGTGGAGAATTCAGCAATGGTGGGAAAATTTCAATAAAAGGTGGTGTTTTGATTGCAAAGGAGGGAAGAGTTGAGGAGGATGATGATGAGAAAAGGGGAGGGAATTCAAGGAAGAGCTTGGCTGATTTTATCAGTGAGGAGGATAGTGAGGGAGAAGAAGAAAATGATATTGATGATGATGGGGATCTGTTTGCATCAAACAAGGTGCCTAGTTCACCTGAAACAAGTGACTCATACCTGAGTGAGACAAGGTTTTACTCAGAACATTCTAATTGTGGAATTTTTTCTCTTTTGGAATTTTGGGAAATCAAAAGTATTTTATCCTAAGATCGAAGGACGAAAGATTAGAGAAAGATAACCTTTGGCAGGGAAATCTTGAGTACAAAAATCGTAGAAACAGTGTTGATAAAACTAGTAGTGAGTGGAATTATGATGAATTTTATGGGCTGCCAAAAGTTATTCTTTTTTATAGTTGGCAGAGGCAGAGCGTTGTTTGGTGCTTGCATCTTTGCATACCAAACAAGAAGGAAATTTGGAAGTAACTTTTGCACTTGCTCGTGGAGATTACCAGTAAGAACTTAGTTGAACTGAATGAATTTGAAAGAGTTATAGGCAGTTACTTTCCGAAGCACCAAAAAAGAAGTATAGAACAGTTACACATGGAGCTGTAGGTATGCTGTTTGGTTGATTATGTGGGGCCACAAGACGCATGTCTCTATATGTGACTGATAAAGATGAATAATAGAGTGTTAATCCAAGAAAATGAATTTGCTGAATTTGAAAATCAAAAAGCCACTATTGAGATGTAACCAAACCAAAACAAGTAGTTGGGGGTTGATGCTTTGTTCCCTAAATCTGAGTTTAGTTTCTCTTTGTTCTTTGCTTTTGGGTTCTGAATAGTTTACTGTGGTGAATGTCCTCAGGTTTGATCAATGTCCAGTTTCTCCCTTGTCATTAAGGGGAATAAAGGATGCTGGTTATGAGAGGATGACTGTGGTGCAAGAGGCAACACTGCCTGTTATTCTCGAAGGTTTGGCACCATGCATTTCATTTAGAACATGACTGGAATCTAAAATTTCCTCCCCTTTTATTTTTAAATCATTCTCGCTGTTTTTAATCTGGAAGCAGCGGCTTTACCTTCTTCTTTTTTTTTTGTTATTCTGTAGCCAATATGGTTCACACTTACTCTTGCCAATTGCCTACTGTAGTACTGAATAAATTGGAGTACCATAGTTCATGTCACAAAATATGGCATGAATTTATACCCGTACTATCTCAAGTTTTATCTACACCTTTAGTTGTCCTGAGATTGTAGAGATAGTTATATAGGATTGTGCTATCATAGCGGGTTGTCAAGAATCAAAGCCTCTGTTATGTGAATTGGGTTTCAACTAGCTTGTATCTGCATATGGCACGTGCCATACTTTTTGATTGTCACATAACTCTCAGGTGAAATAGATTGTAAAGATAGTTATACTTTTTTCCACTTTGTATTTTAGTCTTTGAACTGATCACAAGTTCATTCAAGAACCCGCACATCTGTACAATATCCTAATCCCTGATTTATGCTTGCTTCTATTTGCATGGTAGAGTCTGTGATATCTCTGATAGTTACATTTTTCTTAAAACATTTTCACTGTCCATGCCTGTTATAATCTATTTGCTTTTCTAGGTAAGGATGTTCTGGCCAAGGCAAAAACTGGCACTGGCAAAACTGTAGCATTTTTGGTAAAACATTCTATCATTTTTGTTTCATTGGGTGCATGTCGACTTTGGAATACAATTGTCTGCAGAAGCCCATTCTAGATTTCGGGGATTTCATGCCTCCATGTTTTCTAATGACTAATGACAGAAGGAACTGTATATTAGTTGACTATCTCTTATTTTGATGGGACCCATATATATTTATGCAAAAAAATGTTGACAGACGCTATATAATTGCTTTAATTTTGTTACGTTTCAGCTTCCATCAATTGAACTAGTCGTTAAATCACCCCCCACTGGTCGTGATCAAAAGCTACCACCAATACTTGTACTTGTAATGTGCCCAACGCGAGAGCTTGCTAATCAAGCTGCTACAGAGGCTAAGAAATTGTTGAAGTACCATCCTTCTCTCGGCGTCCAAGTTGTAATAGGAGGAACAAGACTTGCTCTAGAACAGAAACATATGCAAGCAAATCCTTGCCAGGTGAGCTTCTTGTCCTGCAAGAGACGCTGCATCATGCATTGGACTGATGTGCCCATTTTTTGTTCCACCCGGAAGAGGAGATCCACCTAGCATACACTAAAGTAAATTTGTGATCTCAAGAATGTTGTGGACCCCAATAGTGGGACGATTAAATATTTAAGATATTAATTGTGTTTGGGACCTTGGGTGAAAATGCCAGTTTTTTTTTTTTAAATTGAGGAGAACTAAAAGCTTACCTGTTTGTTTTGTCTATTTTAGCCCAAAAAAACCTGGTAGAATAGTCCAATAGCTTAGCTAATAGTCAGCTCTTTTAACCCTCGTTCTTTCTCAAAAAAAAAAAAAAAAAAAACCCCAAAAAGGCAGAACAAAATAGCTCCAAATTCCAATAGCTTAGCTTTTTGAGCTTGGCTCTGTTTAGCAAAAAGGCAAAAAAGACTGGTTTTTTAGTTTTGCCAAACACTTTGGCGTTGTGTTTCCAATGTTTTAAAGATCGGTTTTTGGCTTTTGACTTCTTGCTAAAAAAAGAAGTCAAATTAAAACAGTTATTTGCGCTTTTTTGGCCAAGCTCTTTTTTTCTTTTTGCTTTTTTGAGGAAGAAACAGGGCTACTGAAGCTCACTTTTGACTGAGCTGTTCGGGCTGTTTAAAAAGAATTTTTGGCTGAAATAGAGAAGGCAAACATGTGAGGTTCTTAGTAACTAAAAATTTAAAAAAAAAAAACTTGCTTACCATTTCAGATGTCACTTCTACTCTAGGAGTCTTGGTACAACTCAACCAACTCCATTTGTTATATTTCTTTCCTCCAACTTTCTTCTTTGGATTTCCCAAAATGCATGTCCACCCAGAAAAACTTGAGGCGTAGAGCCTTTTTGTTTTCTAATTTACACCTTTTACAAATGGTTAATGACTAATGAGTACCTTTTTCATTTAATTTTGAGTGCATTAAATTCATGTCTCTCCAAGTCTCCTTAAAAAGTTGGAACTGCAAAAGGGACTTATATTGACGGGGTCATGGGGGAGTTTCAAAAATTTCACTGTTTGTATCATTGCATGTACTACAGCATGTTTGCCAACTTGGTACCCTGTTGGTTGATTAACTTCACCTTATATTTTTTCACCTGTCACTAAGATTCTTGTAGCTACACCTGGAAGACTCAAAGATCATGTCGAGAATACTGCTGGATTTGCAACTCGGCTTATGGGTGTGAAAGTTCTTGTCCTTGATGAAGCTGATCATTTGTTAGACATGGGATTCCGCAGAGACATTGAGAAGATCATAGATGCTGTACCTAAACAACGACAAACGCTTCTATTTTCTGCTACTGTTCCAGAAGAGGTTTTATTTGTTTTATTTGTTTTGTAGGTAGCATTCCCATTTTATCTCTCTGAAGAAAGTAGTAAAATAATAAACAGAAATTAAGTAGGTGCTCTATGGTATGTAGGTCAAGCAAATCTGCCATATTGCTTTGAAAAGAGATCACGAGTTCATTAATACAGTAGAAGAAGGTAGTGAGCAGACTCACTCACAGGTTAGCAGAAGGCTCTCTGCATTTCCTTTCCGGAATTTTTTTTTTGCTGTTACTTATCGATCTTCTTGCATCTCAAATCTGAATGATATTGGAGAATTTCAGGTCAGACAGTTGCATCTAGTTGCTCCTTTGGACCAGCAATTTTCGCTACTGTACGTTCTATTGAAAGAGCATATTGCTGAGGATGTTGATTACAAGGTACTGGGTAGAGTCTCCTCTCTCAAGTATCTTCTTCGAAGTTGTCATTAGACAATTGGAGTAATTTCAGTTGTTTGTTAAGTATTTTGGAATTGCTTTGGCCCTCTTTGGTTACCATTTAAAATAGAGGTTGGCACAACACTAAGAAACTGAGAATAAGAACACATATATAGTATATACCCTATTCATTTTTGGGTGGAAATAGTTTTAGCAGTTGGAAACATCTTATTGACGTTTCTGAAAACATTGGAAATCCAGAAACTGGTTGCCAAAATGAATATTGGAAAGGAAAACAGAAAACAAAACAAACGATGACAAGCTCTTTGTAAGTTCACAGGGTTGAACACAGTTTTAGGTTGCCACAGCATCATTCAAAACCTATTCTACCTTTATCATTCCTGCTGTAAATTTTATAATAGGCTTCCATCTTGCAGTGAAATCGCTTTATATCTTTGAAACGTAACGATTCTTGTTCATCTTCCTGGTCTTCATGATCTTTTTTATGCCTACCCTAAGCATTGTTTTTGCAGGTTCTTGTATTTTGTACAACTGCAATGCTCACAAGACTTGTTGCTGACCTCCTCAGCAAGTTCAATCTGAACGTTCGAGAGATCCACTCTAGAAAGACCCAGAGTTATAGAACCAGGGTCTCTGATGAATTTCGCAAGTCAAAGGGTCTTATTCTTGTAACTTCTGATGTTTCTGCTCGTGGTGTTGATTATCCCGACGTTACTCTTGTCATTCAGGTAAATTGCTGATGTGTGTTAATTTTTCTTTTCCCATGAAAGTTGAATATCATTCATCTTTGAATGAAGTTATGAGGTTTCTGTTTGACGAGATTACATAAATTGTTCAATATACCTTTCAGTAGTTCCTCCACCCAACAAAAAAAGTGAGAAATTTAATTCCATCTTCCTTGAGGAGGCCTCTTATGCAGCTGGGCATTTCTTCATTCCAAATTTGTACATACAAGATTGTACATACGGAAAATGTTTTTTTTCCCGACTACCACTGTTTGAAGAAACCATATCTGCAATTTACAGGTGGGTTTGCCAGCTGGTAAAGAGCAGTACATACACCGACTTGGTAGAACAGGTCGGAAAGGCAAACAAGGCCAGGGCATATTGTTATTATCACCTTGGGAGGAATTCTTTTTGTCTACTGTTAAGGATTTGCCAATAACTAAAGCCTCAGAGCCTTTGGTTGATCCAGTGACAAGGAAAAAGGTCAGCATTAAACGGTTTTTTTACATCTTCCATAGCCTGTATTTGGAGCTAGGTTTTGGGTAAAAAAAATGGAAAACAAAGTAGAAAATTGAAAGGATCCAACGGCTCACCACCTTTAGATCCTTCTACTTTTCCGTTCCCTTGGCCACATGCGAGCATACATTCATTTGGTTTTTAATATCAAGTGTACAATACACACCCATTGCTGTGAAGACCAAAGCTAAAAGCAAGCTAATTAGAAAAAATCTGTTTCATTGATTAATGATAAGCAAACAAAGAAATTGCATGTGTACAATGCGCAACTTTGACAAAACTTTACTGTGGAGAGTTGCAATTATCCTTTTTGTTTCTATTGGACTTGCAATTCATGTTAACCCTCCCTAAATCCTTGCAATATCGTCTTGCCACTGTATCCTCCCTTACATGTGCCATATGGGAAATAGGACGAACCAACATTAACTTTTGTGTTCGGATTAAGAAAAACATTTACTTTTGTATGCGTGTGTGGTCTCTTTGGAGTATCCGTGCTTTCCTAAATCATTTCCCGCGACTTATCTTTTTACTCTTTTGATGAAGAAGCCGTATTGTTTCTTTTTGCAACTTCGCCTTTTGTTTTATACGAGTTCTTGAGTGAAATGTATGAATTACAATTACCTCATATAAACAGGTGGAACAAGCATTGTCACATGTGGAGATGAAAAACAAAGAAGCGGCATACCAGGCATGGCTCGGTTATTACAACTCCAACAAGGATGTAGGGCGGGACAAAAGCAGACTTGTTGAGCTTGCAAGTGAGTTCAGCCGTAGCATGGGGCTCAGCATCCCACCGGCAATTCCTAAGAACATTCTTGGCAAAATGGGCCTCAGAAATGTTCCTGGTTTGCGTTCTAAATAGATTTGCCGCTTTTCCTGGGCAATATGAGTTTTCTGATCTATGTTGATTTCCATTGACCATGATCTTGATTCGACCATGAAATGAAAGTTGCTTGGAATATTGCCTCTTCTACCATTTTGATGTTGTTCTGTTTCCAAACAGAGTTTCTTGGAGTAAGGGGGTGGCATTGATTCTGTCATCAGGAATTTTTTTGGGCTGTTTTTTTTTTTGGGGGGAAAAACCTTTATGATCTACTCTCTCCTTCCCATTTGTTTGCTCAGTAGTCTATTTTGAATTGTTTAAAAAATTTCCTGCTCTTTGAGAAATCAAAGAAAGTGTAAATTTTCAAAAGTAAGCCCTCATGAATGTTTAAAAGTACATTCTCCAAACAAAAAAAAAATTGTTTAAAATTAATTTCTCAAAAAAATGTTTAAAAGTAACTTCAAAAGTAGAGAATAAGGAGCAATGTTAGAAATCTAATCAAACATTAAAAGGAGACGTGCATTAAAAAAGGTATGCGCAAACATTATGAGACAAAATCTTGTAGAGAATTTAAGGTGTGGTTTGTGTCTTTGGGAGGACAAATTGAAAAGAGTACTCCAAGTGATCGGCGTAGAGATGAGAATTATTAGAAATCATCCATCTCGATTCTAAAATAAGATCGTTATTTATTTCCTTTTCTTGAAATGTGACTACCAAAACCAAATTTGAATAGAGGTATGTGAAGAAATAAGTTTTTGAACAGAGAAGTTACACTCCTTCACCTCCCTCTGTTTTGCTGAGGCGTTCATGAATGCTCATGTTAGAAAAAACGCTCATGCTAGAAAAATCAATTTGATCATCAAATATGCTAAGTATACCAAGAAATTGTCTTTCATACTTACAATTAAATGGGTCCTCCGCCGAATTTAGGGTAGGATAACATCAATGAATTTCTGCTCCTGTTCTGAAAATTTACAACCTAGGCTTCATTTTCCAAACCACCCTTATGTAATGCAAGAAAGTCACTACGGGGAACTCAACATCATGATAACAGTCATTCCATGGATCATCCACCCACTGCTTAAATCTCATCCAGAATTAACAAGGCAAACAAAAACAAAGACAAGATGAAAGGGGCCATTTTGTTGCATGCAAACAACTTCCATACATATAATTTGTAACTTGCAGAGTCAAAATGCAAGTTGCTGATACCATATCCAGTGCATTTACTTATCAGAAAAAGTACCCATTGGATCCCAGATCAAATCCCTACTTCAATACAATCTTTGAGATATGCCCAATGACAATTAATTTTCATTATAAATGCGTGTTAATCCCAGGAAATAGCAATAGAGAAGCATCAAACTTTGTTTCAGAGTGAAACGCTTTGTCATATATTTCATCTGTACAAAGGATATTGCTACATTTAACATCCTGAATAAGAGCCAAGAGCTAACCATACACTGTAAGTTTTTGAGTATTGAACTCTACGACAACTGTGAGAAGGTAAGTCCTGACATTAATAGCTTTATAATGTGGTAACCTAACTAAATTCCAAACCCCCGAAGAGGATTTCACTATCAAATTCTAAGTTTTAAAAGGTAAATCTAAACCGATCCCGCTTCCCTTTTCCCGCCACGCTTCCGTGTACTTGGAAAAGGCTGTGGAGTAGATGATGACAGTATAGTATACATACAAGCACTAATACAGCATAATGGTGAACATTCACTATCAAAAATCTAAGCAACAAACCAGAACTCCCGAGTGTTTCCTTTTATGAGTGAAGAGAAAACAAAAGAGCTGGTAACGAGAGGTTTCCCCATTTCATAATCTCTCCCAAGTATCATGTTCTCCCTGGTTTGGAAATGCAAGAGGTGGAAAATCTTCATCTTTCAACTGATAATTCCTTTGGGCCACCGATCTGGCAAATAATCAAACCCTCCTGTTAACATAATACATAGACAGCATCATTCCAGCAAAATGATCAGCAATAGTTTTTGGGAAAAAAACTTGAAGACGCAATAAACAAAATTTTGGAAAGAACTAGGTAACTACAAAAAAAAAAAAAAAAAAAAAAAGCCAGGACATTAAACATGCACTATTTATTTTTATTTTTATCATATTAAGCATGCACTTCATAGCTCGTTTTAACAAGCTCAGCTCTTTATCAAGGTCAATTACATCCATGTATATTCTTCACTCAACCTAAGGTGATTTAGCCCATTGGTTTATTTTTTAAACCTGTAGATACAAAAGAGCATTGGAGGACACAACAATTTGGGCTCCACACAATCTTAGTTCCACCAATAAACCAAATCCAGGTTGTTGCAAAAATGGCACCTGGTGAATGAAAGCCCAGGTAAGTAGTTGCAATAGTTAGATCATGAGATTCATAACTATTTACATTCCCTCTGATAGCGAAACAGAGAGCTATGCGATGATAATCTTGGTAAAAAACCCTTAGCCTACTGACTAGGGGCGGATTTAGTATAGGTTCACTGGAGGCCTGTGCCCCCACTCAACTTTCTACAATTATTGTTTAGTCCATGATTTTATGATGTCTTTCAATGAACCCCTCTGACATTTTATAAATTCAACAGACTCATCTAGTGTGTCCCTACATTGCATTTTTGGTTTTAAATTCTCATATAAATAGATGTTAATTGTTATGTATCTTGGCTTTTATGTAAATATTGCTTTAATTTTTCTTTGTTTTTGTTTGGTACTTATTCTTTTGGTTTTTTCTTTTCTTTTCTTTTGCTCTCGTATTCTAATTGCTAAGAGTTCTATAAAATCGAGTGCACCAAAAAAATTGTGGATTAGATTTTTAAGCAACGAGTACAAATTATTTCCAATTGAATTGATTAGTTGTTTTTATTTTGAACTTGAATGCTTTCAATTGATGTTACGAATGTAAAGATTAGTTGCCCCAACTCAATCAAAATTTTGGCTACGCCACTGCTACTGGGCAAGGGCAACTTTTCTGTAGTATCTAACTTTCCTAGAAGCTAGCCATGATTAATGCCCAACATTCAAAACTCCCAAATCACTTGAGAGTTCGGCTCACAACATATTGGTACTTTTGACATTGCTGGAATGATACAGAGCAAGTCGAATAATGAAGGCACACTACTTGCAATTGTCACATAAATTGCCAATAGCTTTTAAAGGAAACAACATTACCGATGAAAGTGGGGAGAAGATGGCTGATCTGGTGAAGACCATTGAGTGGGGCCCCCATGAAACCTTTGTTCCTCGAACAGTCCCCTAGATCGACTTCCCTCACTCGGCTGTGATTGTTCATTCAGTCTCGATAAACCCACTGGCCCAAGAGATCCAAACTCAAGCTGTTCGCCATGGGAGCCATAACTGATATTATGTTCCAATGGATATAGCATAACCATAGATGAAACATTTGGTCCATTTGGTGAAACTCCATTGGCGTTCATGGCTTGTAAAGGATACATGCCATATGCCACAATGGGAGAACCACTCTGGTCGCAATTAGAGCGCAATGGGCCATTTTGGGACTGGTAGGAAGGAACTGAGTCATGTCTGTCTGAGCTGGCAGTCAACCGATCTATCTTTGAGTTTGACTTCTCTGTTTGGCTGCGACTGTGGCTGCTACGCCCAGAAGCTCGTGATTTGGAGTTGATGTTCCAGTTCCCCTCCCTATCACCATGGTTGTCACTTCTATCAGCTTTGTAGTTTCCCTTTCTAGTACCTGACGAATACCGGTTCCTATTTGCAACTTTCTGGGGAAAAAATCAGAATAGAAGGTCAAAATGAAGGTAGCAGTTCAAATCTTACGCAATCAAAAAAATTAAACAAGTTCACCTCTGTTATATACCATAAAGATTAACAAAGAATTGTCTATTTCTTTAATTTTATGTTAAAGTTGATTAGTGATAGGAGTAGTGGGATAGAACAGTTATCCTACTCGGTAGGTTTATGACTGAGTGAGTTAATGTACATGTACGTACATGTGTGTGTACATGTGTGTGTGTACATGTGTGTGTGAATAGTGAATATTATGCTGAATGAATGAAAAAGCAAGCTGTGTGTGTTGAGAACTCTGTTGGAGGTCCACCCCTCGAAGTGGGCATTTTATCTCCTGCATTTTATTTTTGTTTACTAGACTTCTCATATCAACCTCATTGCTAAAACAGACAAGTCTAAATGAAAGCAGATAAGTTAGCTTCTTGACCTATAAAATCAGCACAAAGTATGCAGTGAAAAGAAAGTGGCCAAAACCATGCACTGAACGGAAACGAGTAAGTTGTAAGCAGATGTTACGCTTCACCGGACTTATATGATAGAAAATGAATAGAAATGTGGTAAGAGCAATTTCAATGGCCCTAGTCTGCATCTTAGACACTGCCACCAAAACACTTAACTAACAGCAACCAGAGAGCAGAGACTTTGCTAGTATCCAAAACCCGGCTTACAATCGACTTCTGAATACAAGTAGATGGGCAAGCCTCATTTTTAATTCTCTCATACAAAATACCTATGTCTTTCTTCTTACTTACACAAAGACATGAGAAACTCACTTCAATACTAATGTAGAATTGCACTCACCAATGTAGAATCAACCCAACAGGCAAATTCTCGTTAATAATAACTAGCATGCAAAAGCAACAAAAAGGCAAACATTAGTCGTCTCTAACATACCAAAGTTTCTAATTCATGCATTCACTTCATAATTTCCCATCCAAACCACAGGCATGGCTTCTCAACATGATGCCGGCAAGCTGTCAATAATTGTGGCTGTGAAGCTTAGTTTTAACGTTATTTTTAAAGGGTAGTATAGTCTTTTGATCATATTAGGGTTTGCCAATAACCAAATCTTGAATCTTGTGATATTTACCTGTTGCAATACAATACTATTTGCCCCTCCTTAAATTGCTAACAATGGCCATCCATGACAACATAAACTGATAAAAGGGGCATCCTACTACAGCCTCGTCACTATATACAAGCTGACTAAACCAAACCAAACCGAGCCTTATGTCCCAATCACTTAGGGTCGGCTACATGAATCATTTTCCTCCATTGAGCTTTGTCAATGGTCACTTGTTCACACAAACCCATTATACTCATATCTTTGTGCACAACAGCATCTAATGTCAATTTAGGTCTGCCCCTCCCCGTAGCATTGCTACCCAAAGCTATCATATCTACTCTCTTAACTACTGCATCTCCTAGTCTACAGTAGACATGCCCAAACCACCTTAGCCTATTTTCCCTCAACTTCTCCTCTATAGGTGTTACACCTACCATCTCACGAACTGTTTCATTTCTAATTTTGTCTCGTCTAGTCTTACCACACATCCACCTCAACATTCTCATTTCCACTACACTCATCTTGTTGGTCTTATGACAGTTCCATAGAATTTTCCCTTCAATTTTGTGGGTATCCTCTTGTCACATAGTACACCAGTAGCATTCCTCCACTTGCCACCCATTTGGATCCTATGGGTCACATCATCGGCGATCTCTCCATCTCTACTAATAATTGAGCCTAAATACCTAAAATGATCACTCTTTGGTATTTCCTAGTCTTGGATCATCACTCTTTCTTCATGGACACTACTGATACCACTAAACTTGCACACCATATACTCAGTTTACTCCTACTTATCCGAAAGCCCTTTGACTCTAACGCTTCCCTCCAAATTTTTAGTTTTGTATTAACATCACTAGCAGTTTCATCTATGAGGACAATGTCATCTGCAAACATCATACACCATGAGATATCCTCATGAAATTGTCTAGTCAATTCATCCATAACTAAGGCAAAGAGGTACGGGCTCAAGGCTGACCCTTGATGCAATCCTACGGTGATTGAAAATTCACTCGTTCTCCCACGGGTGATCTAATGGCAATGACGGCACCTTCATACATGTCTCTAATCACCTTGATATACCCTTTTGTCACTCTCTTTCTCTCCAAAACCCACCATATGATGTCTCTAGGCACCCTATCATAAGCCTTTTCTAAGTCTATGAAAACCATATAGAGATCTTTCTTCTTTGATCTTCCAGGCATGAACCCAAAAAATCTAGAACTGATAAAAATGTAATCATCTCCCCATTGATAAGGGTTGCACAAGGCATATCACATAAGAACCACCCTCCCTGCAGCATTGCTCAGCATTGCACATATGACAATAAAACCACTAAATGGATGTTCGTCCACAAGTGCTCAATCATTTCAAGCAATCCAGTAAAATACTACATGAAATACCCCCAGATAAAACTGCAGTGTATTTACTAGAAACCTAGTCCATTCAGTGGCTACAATAAGCACACAGGCCAACATTGGTGGTTGAATAACATGTACGATTTACAATCATCAAATACATAACATCTTTCTACTCCATGAGATAAGGAAAAAATGGTCTCTTCGTTGGTGAGGAGAAAACCTTCACAATACTTGTACATCAGAAAAATAAGCAAGACTAAAAAAATGACATAGAAATAGGACAACTTAAAGAACCTTCTTACAGGACTCGGCAGATAGGTTCCCGTCCCACTCCGATGTCTCGGCACCTCATCAACATAGTGCTGATAGACATTGGGAGATCTATTAGACACTGATGACTGGGGTTGAGTCACAGGAACAAGACACGGTCCATAACTCATAAGCTGAGTGAAGAAGTTCATGTTGGCTGACAGAGGTCTTCCAGGACCATTCCAGGGGTAGTGCCCTTGCATGTACACAGGTGGCAAAGCAACAGGTGAAGGATATACTGAAGGCCCTCCATTGTACGGTGTGTCTTGATAAAACCGCCCATATTGCAAATTTCGCAAATGGCTAGCAAAATCACCATTAAGAATGTCAGACTTCTGCTTATTGAGAGTCTCAACAGAAGCAACCCCACTCAAAGAATTGGTAGTATTCAGTTCCTCAGATGTATCAAAATTTTGACCAGAAATACTTCTATCCTGGTCAGCTTCCCCACCAAAATGGCTTGTTGATGATGCATTAGAAGTTGCAGTCTCAGATGGAGCATTATATATGGGAAGCATGGTAAGGAATGGAACGGGTGGCCCTGTAGGATAAAACGTAAAGGGAACAGCCCCAGAATTATCCATTACTCTCTGCCGCGAACCATGACGTAAAAACACTGGAGCAATGGGTATCATAGAGTCTGCTCCACTTGTCTGAGCTAGTTTGTGGCCATGCACACGAGAGCTTCTTTCTGCCGTTTTGCTGCCCATGGTTAACAGTGGATATAAGTCCCTTTCATCCTCCTCGGGCTGAGGATCATGTTCTGATGCATTTTTACCTTTCCTGTACGACATAGATGGATCTGAAAGAGAGGCTGTTTTCTTCCCCCGTTTTGCCCTTGTTGACTTCGAGATATTTGCTGATGATCCATCCCACGAACTCTCTGAAGATGTTTTACTTCTGAGAGGACTACTGTGAGCTGAGGATGAGAACCTTGAACTTGCAATTCTGTCATCTATATAAACATCATTTCTGTAATCTTTATTGGAGGAACTATCGCTTCTGTTATCATTTCTGCTAGAACCACTCAGCCTTTGAGATGAGGGAACAAAGTCAAAGCCCATTGAATCTGAATGCGGCTTATCTTCTGATTGAAGCATTTCATAATTTCCACCATCAAGCTCAAAGTCTCCAGCGGAGCCAACATTCTGGTCCTCCCAGAAATCAGGATCAGCCTCTTCAAGGTTAGATTCAGTACCTAATTGTTCATTGCCAGGTGTAATTATATCTCCTGAATTCGAGTTCAATCTAATGCCAGGGAAGTAAGGGGTTTGTGGTGTAGAAACCAAGCCTCGAGGGAACTGCATATTGAGAAAAGAAGGATCAACCAAGGGAATATTTGGGGGATGCATTCCGGTCAAATTTCTCTGAGCATAACCCATTGAAGCTAGAATGGCAGGTGAGATTGGAAGACGAAGGTGAGATGAAGCAAAATTCGGCAGTAGATGAACTTGTCCATCAAGACTGTGAGCAGTAAAAGATGCCATCATGTTCACAAGATCCTGCTCTTCCTGTTGCATCCCTTGTGTCTCACTCACAGAAGAAAATTCCTCACCCATAGCACACAAGCCTGAATCACCGTGGTAACTTGTTGAACTGCTTGAAGGTTCATCGTTCATAGAATGACCACTATGATTGACTAAAATTTCAGATTCAGGTTTCTTCCTTCTGTTATTATCCTGTCTTCCAGAGGTAGCCTCAAATTTTCCGCCTTCCGCTATTTTATTAGGCCTTCTTCGAGAAGAGGCATCACTATATGCCTCAGAAAGCTCAGGACTAGAGTGTGTCCTTGCAAAAAGGAACCTCCCTGGTGTGTCACTCTCCAAATGATCTGGTCTAGCACTCATCTGGCGTCTATCGATGTACATACCTGAATTAGGACTAACTTCTTGTACAACCTTATGCGAAACCCTTAAGTTGTTCAGGTGGTTGTACCTCTTTTGGGTTGGAGTGAGAGTAGCTTCAGATGTAGATGTGCTCTGCGAAGAGTTACGTGAATGAGTATGGGCAACTTTGGTCTCATAACCGGAAGCATTCTCACTTATTCTTTTGGCATTTGAATTGTTCTTTGGATTCTCATGCAAGTCATCAGAAGTTGACAATCTCAAGGGCAACAAATCAAGACTTGGTGCATCAGGGCGATTTCCGCTTCCATGCCTATCCCATGTATTCGTAAAGAACTGATTCACTTCATAAACAAGGTTGCCTTTGGGGCAGTCAAGTAATCTTGCCAGTCTTTTAGCTCCAAATGAAAAGGCACTCCTTATTCTAAAAAAATTACCTGGTAACATAACAAATTGGACCCAATGAAAATAGATAGAAATCAAGTAGTTCACACAAATTTAATCACTACCATGCCAAAGCATTTAGAACCCATACAACTGGTAATAATACAAGAAGAAATAGACACTACACACAGGCATCAATAAACATGTCATTTATTGCGTACGTTTCTGTATGTTTACTGAACATGCTTATTTGTTCATGTGTTCCCAACATAAACAGAAGGGAACATCCAAACATGCATAAGTTTACACGTTTTACACACCACCATTCGCAAGACTATAAATAAGACTTTCACCATGGTTATCTTGAAATAAATATTTAAGGTCATGTGTGGCATCTCAGTAGTACATCAGAAGTATGTGGGCGCTAGCCGCTAGGCTTATTTCGAATTATATGACGACAGTGTAGGTTTAACAACTAAACCAGAAACTGTTCCACAGAATCATTAGACACTCAGTGGACATGCATCTCTATGTTTATTACTCATGCTTGGTTAGTGCCACAAATAATATAGAGCAGTATATGCATAGGATTCCACTCCACCGTAACTGTTCTCTTCCTCAGGCAAGCAGTCAGCATGGTTTGACACGAATAAGTATAACTAAGTGAACCAATTAATCCTTGAATTAAGAAAAAGGTTACCGTCCTAACGGTTTGGCCTACTCGCCCTCTAGGCACAAACCAGTCCCTCCACTATTTCACCAGCCATCTCTGGAATTCAGCAACTCTTAGAAAGGGTTCTCAGCTGTCGGTTCTTCTTGATCCTTTATCTCGATCCGTGAAAACTCCCTAATATCCTTGGTACACGTTCCCATCCTTGTAACTTTATCATCATCAAAGAATGCAGTTTCTCCCCTTGCCTCCTTTACGTTTACTCCACATTGAATGCAGATTCCCCCCAAACACACACACACACAAGTACATAATAATAATACATGGATAAATAAATCAGCTTCCTACCCTACACCAACTTAGATCCCCCTTTTAACGCCTTCATCCAAAACCCTATACCCTGTTTCTGCAAAGCTTGTTTAAGTTTCTCGGTATTGGTCGCCAGATGTTGCGGTTTCAGGGCGTATCAGTTGTAGCGTAATGGTATCAGTGACCGAAGGTGTGAATTTTTTAAAATTTTGCACATAATAGACAAAAATTACCAATATCTACATAATTTTCAGAATCTAATTATTGGGTTTTATAATGGTGTTTTGCTATATACTTTTGTACCTCATCACATACATTTCATATTTTTGTGCTAACTTTATGCAGTTCTGAAATTAATTTTATATGAAGTTATGTGTTCTAAATTGCTAGTGCTTCAATTTAATGTCATTCAGTATAATTTGACATCATTGCATGTCAAAAAGAATGATTAAGACACATATACTATGCTAAATTATTATTACATATTACAAATCACGCAAATCTATTAGTCCAAAGTGTCTCACATGACACCAGATTAGCTACTAAAGTACTAATGGAAAAGCACGACATAAAATTCAACACCAAAATGAGTGACGTGGATAATGATGTTTTGACTCGTTTTCCTTTAATTATGAAGAGAAAACATCTGCACATCACAGATTTTGGGCATATTTCGTCCGTAACGGCCCGTATTGGCTGTATCGGACAGTTACCACCGTTATATCAGCCGATACCATTACTTACCACCAATACGTAAACGACTTTCATTCACACCGCAATTTTGGTCATATCGGGACTCAGTAACCATTACCCAACCGAATATGATGCGTACCGATACATATCACTGTTATTTCAAACCATGCAATTCATCATTACCGTAGTCTAAAAATGGCCCTTTGACATCAACTCCCCATTTCTATTTTAGACGTCTCTCTTCACCTTCACCTTCACAAGTTTTATACATCACACAGATCAGACGACCACGAACAATCTACACTATCCTGTGCCATCCACCATCTTGCCGCATTCGTTGACACGGACGCCAAAAGGAAAAAATTACAGAAACCCATACAACTAGCCAGATTTTCCTAAGGTAACCGTAACACTTTTGTGTTATTTAACTACGAAGTTTACAGGAGCAGTGTCCCCAAATATTCACCAGAGCAGTTGAACAACAATCTGAACATTCAAGCAGCATTATCCTGTTGAAAAAACAAATAAGAATTGAGGAAGAAAATAGTCAGGGCAGGGGCGACCTTAGTTGCATGAAGAGAGAGCGGGGGCGGGGACGGGAGCGGGTGAGCAGAGTTACCTAGAAGCTCCTAAGGTTGGGAGCATCTATGTATATATATTTTTTTTTATAATATATACTTTAAAACATGAATATAATTTATATAGTTTCATTTATGGCATTGCTTCTTCTTCTTTCTCTCTCTTATTCATTTTAAGACTCAAAACACTAGCCAAAAATAATAATAATTAGGCTCCTGTTAACTGCTGTAATACATGCATACACCCATAAAGAGAAGGAAAAGTGAGGAGTCTCATTTACTCCACTTGAAAGTATACGGTTACAATAGATGGCACTTGTGCCCCAAAAAAAACAAATGGAAATTTATGATTGGGCTAAAATTAGGTGACACCAGCTGCACCGACAGGATAAAAATTCTTGCAATTGGGTTTTGACTGTTTCCATCGTCTTCTCCCAAAGATTAAAAACCGTGTCAGAAAAAAAAAACCCGTAGAGCAGAAATCGGAACAAATACGCAGAGTAGAGCAAAGAACTTTGGATTGCTGCAATCGTAAGCTCTCATCTCCCTTTGGAGCATGATCCCATCTCTAGGGGAACGCACTCCCCTTGTGTTTCTAACTCAGAAACGTGGAATCGCATTTCTCGCCTAGGAGCGCCTTCAATTAAGGTGTTTCCTGCAACTAAGGGGGCAACTTTCCTATTACACAACCTAAATGCACATACCATGTTTTAGTTTCATTTTCGTTCCTTTTCCTTCTCTTTTCTATTTCAATAAAATGCACACTTAGAGAGACAACAATGCATTGAACAATCTAAGCAAGGAAACATAAATATTAACTACAAGTAATAAATAAGCAAGTTTCAAAGATGATATCCCAAAGTAAAGAATAAAACGAAAAGATAAGCATAACAAAAAGTCAACTTCGTACATGCTAAGATCCTAAGATGGCATTACCCAAGAAAAATAAGCAAAGTAATTGACAAAATACTTCATCAATCATCACCTATCAGGTAAGGAACTAATCTACAGCTCTATCAGGAGATAGTGCTTAAAAAGAATACCTCTACTGACACTGCGGCCAAGATTATTGTTTACGCGTAAAGGATCAATAACATTGAAATGCTTGGAAACGAAAGGTTGTGCCTGATTTTCTTGACCACCAGGTAAAATAGCATACGCAGAGCTACAATCCTCAAGAAACAATTTGCCAGGTAGCAACTCCCCACTGTCCTTTCGGGGAGGTACCGCTGTAAAAAAGAATTGAAAATTAGAAAATAAATTTAACAGATCAGCCAAATATTCATACTGAGTAATTCAATGAAGGCATCACGCAACAAGCTCCTAGGAGTTATTACGAGTTACATCTGGCAGTGAACAAATGCGTACTGGACCCCACAGGCTAACACAAAAGTTTTCCCAGTCAAAGTTACTAAAGAACTCCAGAAAACGGTAAAGGACCTGTAATTGCAAAGAAAAACCTTCAGACTTTGCAGCAAAATAAGCAGAGGGGGAAAAAAAAAGGAAAAAAAGAAAGAAAGCAAGATAACCACACAAACCTCAAGTGGTCCAGTAAAGGAATTATTGAAAACGTGAAATATGTAAAGAACCAATGTTTCCAGGGCATAAGTTGAGATAAGTCCATGGTGAGCACCCAGTGTACGGCTCTCGTAGTAACACCAAGCCTTAATTAATATGACGCTGCGCTTGAATAAATGATTCTGATTTATCAAACGATCAACCTACAGAAGAGAAATTGCAGTTCAATAAGGGCAACCTAGCATCATCAGAGTTCACGTAAACAAAAAGAGGGAAGATGTAATTTGAGAGTTTGGGGCAGGAAAACTCACCTTCTCCAGGAAACAAAGTGTGCATAGCCCACCAAGCTGGTTAAAAGATATGTCTACAACAATGTTTTCCACAAGACACTTTATAATCTTCACCTGTAATTAGATGAGGAAAAAAGATAATGACACCAATGCTCAAGGTTGTACAAAATTAGAATCCTTGATCAACAAAACAAAGATGCATCTATTGTCATTGTTGTTCAATGAATATCAAATCAGCCTAATAGGAAAAATTAGAAAATTATGGTCTTCATCCATCTTCTAGGGTTCAATCATCTTGAAAATGTTTGTGACTTGTTTGTGTAGTGAATTCCAAGGATGATTGGGGCATTAGAAGTCTTGAGTGGCTTTTTGCAGTGAAGTTCAGCATCATCTGACTATGAAATCAATGTGCAGTCCATAGGGCACCCTCAATTTGTAATCTAGGCGCTGGGGTTGAGTTCTACCCAAGATCATGTAATCTGACATACTGCCAAAGGCCTGGATTGGTAGGGTGAGTGCCCCAAGCGCAAGCAAGTGCTGTCGGGAGGTAAGGGGGTGATTGAAGTCCTACAATTTTGGGACATGAAAGTAACACGAGGGTAATCAGCTCAATAGTTAAGTTTTGGAATTATTATGCATACTGTTTGGACTATCAATGAAGGAAGCATGGTAATGTGCACATAAATTGAATTGGGTCTCTAGATCTGCCCTCTCTGATGCCATTTGACTTCGATTTGGGGGCATGGTTCTGCAGCAAAACAGGTATATGGGGGGCCACTGTTTCAATGAGAGCAGCTACTTTGTGCATATTCTGTCTCCAATCCTTCCCCGCCCAAACCCCCAATGATTGGGGGCTACATGGGTTCTGTTGTTGTTGTAGTTAACTTTCGGGATTGAATTCTACCCAAGATCATGCAATACAATATCAGAGCTGGAACACTCCAGGGACAGGTAGGTGCAAGTTGATGGTCTGCATGAGGCATGTGTTGCCGAGTAGTCACGCATGCACGCTATACGTGACGCGAGGTGTGAAGCGAAATCCCATATCATTTGGAAACAAAGTAATGCGTAATGTCCCATGGACCCATATCATTTAAATAGCTAGCTTTTGGTGTTGACTGTTGAGTACTACCGAAGACTGATTAGTTTTAACCAATCACTGTTTTAAGGGTTTAAGATTTACTGTTGAGAGAGTGGACTTGCGGAGGAAAATTGTAGTCACTAAGGATGCAAAAGAGAGCAGACATACTAGACTATTTAGAAGGCTAGATATCTGAAGATCTTGGAGTTTAGAAAGGAACAGGGAGAAATTGAAGCACTTTTCAGGTGAATCGAGAATTCTTGCTGGGTGGAGGCAATAGTCCAACATCCTGTATAGGTAAACCGTAAGGATCATACATCTTCACAATTCTTTTTTCAGCCTTTTACAATATCACGATAAGGTCAGTGAAAAACTTATGGTGAATTACTAGTGAGTTTTGAATTCTATAGACAAAAAAACAATAGATAGAAGCAACAGATAAAAAGGTCCAATAAGCTTAGTACCACCTTCACTCAGGGATGTCATTTCCGATCAATCTGCGTGAAGTCTAGTGGATTCTGAAGGCAAGAGAAAGTCCTAAGGCGGATTTCCGAGGGGTACCTTGAGTTCGTGGATTTGGCGCAGTAGTTTCAAGCACAGGGGGACGCTGCACACGGATTTGGCAAGAGCAACTTATGTTATGGAGAGTATACCAAATCGTAAGAAACTTGTGTAGTTGGTCATTTACAGTGCTTGAGCTTTTCGACTAGTCTTGTGGTTTTACCTGATTGGGGACCACAGGGGGGCAACGTGAGTATAACTTTTGGGCTTGGATTTATTACTTGCTTACAATTGAGTGCATGTAGCACTAGACTTAGTTTATTGAGATTTGTTTTGTGCAGAGTGCAATTCCTACTCAACAGCTACATAACTTGGAAAAGCCTACGAGGATTTGGATTTGGCAGCTTGGCAACTAGCTAGTATTTCTCATCCACTGATTCAATCACAGAGGGAGTGCCTCATATGTTAACCCAATAAAGGTTTGGAAAAAAGAACGTACCTCTGCTTGAATGTACTGAACCTCCTTCACATGAAATTCGGCATTCCCCCTCTTTTCCTCAGTTTCCAACATATCGCGGACCTGATTAGCCCATGTGTCCTTCAAGTTTGGATTATAGCTGAAGGCTGTTAAATCAATGTCTCCATCAGGTAAATAGGTCTTGAGGGGTACAGACCCAAAAGGGAACACCTATAGATAGTTCAAACAACAATTATCCATAACAGATAATTGAAAAACATAATACATATACTTGTTGAAGAAACAAGTTGTACTAAATGCGAAACATATCTTCATGCATGCATACCCATAAACCTTGTGTTTTTATGATATGTTTGATAGCCAGCCTCTCTGGCATGGTTGGACTGTTTTGAAAATAGTTCTCTCCTTGTCCAACTACCGTACTACAGCAAATGGGGGATGTGGCAATCCCATGGTGGACAGGGGACGAAGGCTATTAGGGCTAGAAATTGGTCAGTCCCACTGCTTATCCCATTACCATGGGCGAAATGGTCAAAATTATGGCTGATACAGGCCGGTGGTACCAGTTATATTTTGTGGAAAAATTCACACCTACAGTCACTGATACCATTGCGCTACAACTGATACGCCCCGAAACCACGACATTGCAACCAATACAACTGTGGAGACCGATACCGACATTTTGAAGTTTGAACTATGCCCATGACAAGACAAACACTAGCACCCCCTTTGGGAAGCCCTTTCTCTTCAATGGTGAGATTGGGTGAGAAAGGGGAATGGCCAATCAAAACATTTCTTCTTTGTACTTTTCTCTCCATTTCTCACCAAAATGTTCAATCCAAATGAGTAATTTCTTGAGAAACCACAACCCTTTCCTTTCTTTTCTCATGAAATCAGTCCATCCAAAGGGGCTCTAGATATATAATGCCGGTAAACTCCAATCCCTACTCTTTGGCAAACCTATCCTGCTACCAAATATGCTTTATAAAAATAAATTGTACCACCATTGCATCCAATACTTTCTTTTCATGGCGAAAATATAAGCCGCCAAGGTTCTCACAGTAGTAAGCCAAGAAACATAAAACCATAAAAGAATATGAGTGAAGGCACCACCTGACAAGGAAAACACTTCTCAACGAGCCGCTGCACGTAACCAGCCACAGCGATTCGCCGTTGTTCTGATGGTAGGTCGGGCTGAATGCGAGCAATGAGGTCCGCAGTTCTCTCCTCGGCTTTTAACCATCTCTCCGAACCGTCGACTCGGATCAACGGACCCGCGTCGGGCAAAAGACCATTTGGCTGTGCCCACTTCTCATGTTCGCCCATACAAGGCTGCTTGGTCACTTGACTCTGAAACAACTATAACTACTTCCTACCCCCGAACAGAAGCGAACAGTATAAAAACAGGAGCTTGAAATGAAGTAGATTTAAAGCAGGGGTTTATTTGGTCTGAATTTTTTCGGCAAATTATCGTTGGCAACAAAGGAAACTTAATCTCGAGCTGCGTGTAAGTTGGCTCGGACAAACATAAGCAACTTTATTTTCACCAATGTACAACATATACAATACTGCCATACAAAATCCTGATTATTTGGTTAGTGATGAAGAAGAAATATGAAAGTACAACACTATAGTACCGAAATATAAACCCTAATAATGATATTGAAAAGGCTGTTGAGGTAAGTTTGGGGAAAGCCCGATTACCGGTTGATGAGATTAGCACAAAAACCCTAATTGAAGCAGGTACATGAATTGGAGAGAGAGAGAGAGAGAGAGATCGTGGAATCAGAAGAGAACATTAGGGTTTGATAGATGGTTATGTTTGGGTTGTGTGTGGGAATCAGGTTTCAGGGGAGACAGAGAAGACAGGAAAAATTATTCAATGCGCCTCGGCATCACATAGTGCCCGATTTCTCCTCAATTACACATTTTTGTGAAACCCAAAATTTCGTATGAGGATCCACATCAATGTACGGTGTATAAATATTTTGGGACAACACCACGTCCATTGACAATGGACGGATTGGAATCTCGGAAAAGGGAAAACCCACCGAAAAAATGTACTCCAGTTGGAGGAGCAGCAATCAATGGAATTCTTTTCCCTTTTGTTTTTTTTTTTTTTTTTAAAAGAGTTACAATTATTGGAATTCAATCAAATAAATAACCTTAGTCTGATCTGATGAAATGTTTATATTTTGGTAATAATAATAAGTAAAAGGTAAATCTCTATCTTTCCGATAATTAACTTTTTGTAAGAGGAATTTATACTACCTCAAATCCCTGTGCTCCATTAATAATAAGGCCATGAGTTGTGAGCACAACTAAACAATCGTTGAGTTAAGTGCCAAGACAATTTTTTGATGATTTGGCTAGAAGATTTCTTGACATTATAATAATAAGCTTTTGGAGGCCTAATAGAAAATATACTAATACGTAGTCTATTGCTTATTAGCGTAGAGCAATTCCAGAATCCAGCACAACCTTAAAACTGTCAAATTTTGTTTTTTTTTTTTGAAAGGTTATGCAAGATTTTAGGTATTTCAGTAGATTCTACGAATATGAAAGTACCATTAAAATTCTCTCTGTCTCTCACTCTCAGTCTCACTCTTCGAATTAGGGATATAGGAATTTGAGATGTAGATAACATACTGAAAAAATCAAATCTAGTGTTTGAATAATCGGGTGGGGTACACTATCAACATAATGAAACGCAATAGAAATAAGAACATCTCCAACCTTGACTTCGAATCCAACGTGGCAATCCAATTAGGGCTGTGAACGAGCCGAGCTTAGTCAAGCTTAAGCTCAACTCAAGGCTTAACGAACAGAATCCTTATCAAGTCGATTGAGTAATTCACTAAATGAGCCTTTTTAATCGAACCGAGCCACCCATAACAAGCCGAGCTTTTGTCGAACGACTAAGCTCATTTATTAAACGGGCTGAGCCGAGCCGAGCCGAGTTCACAAACTGCTTGGTTCGTTTATGAGTCCAATCATCTAAAACTGCATAATTGTTTGGCTCCAAGGAAACTGTCAAAAAGGTGAGGCTTCAATTTGAAGCCAAAAGATATCCATGCCAAAATTTTCTTTTGGTAATATATAAAAATGTTCCAACTCATACAAGTTGAAATAAATGAGGTAAAATAATATGAATGGTAAACTTAAAATAATACATTAGTTGACAATTTGGTTGGAGAATGATTACTTTGTGGATGTCAAATTGTTGCATAAGTCTTTAAGAGAAATCGCATACCTAAATTTGTAATCAAGATTAGAGATACTCCAGTATCACAACAAAATTTGGAATATTTTATAGGGATACACAACAATTTTTTTCCTTCAGAGTATAAAATAAGAAACCAAAGTACACTTTTGATGTTATTTTATATAGTGTGTGTGTATATATATATATATATATACTAGAACTGCTTTTGTATAAGCAAACTAAAATAATTAGGATTCGGAACGAGAAAAAAGTTAATTTTCGACAATGTTAGCAAACACGCAGGAATACAGAACATAAAATTTTCGATTAAGAACTGCTTTAATAATTAGGCCCCATTTGTTTTTATCCGGTTTTCGGTTCTAGAACAAAAAAGAAGAAGTTAATTTTCGGTTCGGTCACGGATGGCTAAAATTTAAGTGAACCGAACTGAGCTGAAATTAAATAGACCGACTATGACCGAACCGACTATATAAATCGAGGGTTTCTGTATACAATATTTTACATTAATTTGGTTCGTTCATCTATTTGTTTTTAATCTCGACCATCCATCTCTCCTAATCCCCAAACCCTAAGGCCCAACTAAGGAATGTGGTTCAATTTTTTTTTAAATGATGGGTTGGAGCCATTTTGGCCTACTGTCAAGTTTTATATTTGGCTTAACTAGTGCCTATTTCAAGCAGACCAAAATCCCCGACTGTACAGACCCCATCCTGAATCAGGCCAAATTGAACTTAACTCTGATCGGAATCGGTCCTGGAAATATTCACCCCGAACGAAACTGGTCTTCAAAATTTTTACCCCTAACCGATCAAATCTGAACCGAAATCACCCCTAGATCGCTTCATTAGTTTGTCTATTCCGAATGGGATCCAACATATGGAGTTAGTTATCGTGTACAATGGAATTTTTGATATTATTTACTTTATGAGTTGGGGCTTATGGAAATTGCAATAATTTTGGAGGCCTAATACTAGTAGTACTCTATAGGCCTGTTTGGATGGGGGCTACCGAAGGGGTATTAGTAATACTCCCTCCTAAAATCGTTGGCTCATGGTTAAGCCATGATTTGAGAACACATTTTGTCCGAAGTATTAGCTAAGTCCCAAATTCTCTTGTACCACCTAATACCCCCGGCGGGGATTATTTATGGGGAGGTTTTTGGGTGTTATTACATAATGCCCCCGAATAATACTCTCTCTCTCTCTTCCATTTCAACTACAAAACAATATTATCCCTCCATTTTATCCCTCATCCAAACCAAATACTATATAATCTCTCCATCATATCAATGTGGGCTTATCATTTTTACATAATACTTCATACTATATTATCCCCATTCATAACTAATATCTCAAATCCTTATCTCGCATCTAAACAGGCCTTATAGGCTATAGCCACAGGTCATCCTCCTTTAGGTCTTCTAGCAAGGCCATCCTTTCCGGGTGTGGTCCGGCTAATGGAAGCCCAATAGGTCAACTTTAAGAATGTCAGAACATAATATTTAATAATTTAATTTATCTCCTTGCATATCATTTCTCTGCAGCCCAGTACAAAACTTTTTACCTTTTGTTCAAAAGTAACACTCTTTTGTTCCCTTTAGAAGTCAATGATTACCCTACACCAATTGCCACTGCTTACTGCGTTCTTATTAGGATCTTAAACGAATCCAGCTGCTCGCGAGCTCAGTTTAGCTCGGCTCATTTAGTAAACGAGCCGAGCTCAAGCTCAAGTTTTCGGCTCGTTTGACAAAAACTCGATTCGTTAAGGGTGGCTCGGCTCGATTAAGAGGCTCGTTTAATAAATGATTAAGCTCGGCTCGTTTAGTAAACTAGCCAAGCTCGAACTCGACGAAGTTCGGCTCGTTTACAGCCCTAGTACTTCTTATAGATTAACTTAAATTTGAAAATTTTGTCCTTATTTGAATTTTTTTTTCCATTTATTAATTTTGTGCTAAACTTTTGTGGATTATTGATTTGTCTCGACGAGACGTATAGAAAAATTTTAAAAAATTCACGTTTACCCAAGTATTTTGAGAAATAACTACTTTTTAGCGCAAAAAAATCACTTTTTGCTCTAAAGAATGGTTATTTCTTAAAATACTTCAGTAAAAATAAAGACTTTTTACTTTTCCGATTTCTCTCGTCAAGACGAATCAATAGCCGTCAAAATTTTGGTGCAAAACTAACAAATGTGAAGAAAATTCAAATAAGGACAAAATTCTCAGATTTAAGTTAAGTTCATAAGAACGCAGCGATTTGTTGGATTAAAAAAAAGCAACGCATTTGCTCATCAAAACATTAACTCCTTTATTTATAGAATAAAAAAATATTATATTGGATTAAGAACTTGAGTTATCCGATTGAGCCAATTTTTCATAAGACCATCCGCAAAAAAATTTTAAATTAATAAATGGTCTGGATCATTTGTTTGGGACCCAAAAGTGGATTTTGTATGCCAATCTATACATGGTCAATAAAGTCTTCCACTTAGCAAAAAAAAAAAAGGTGCAACACTATTATAGGTTGAACAAAAAAATACATACCTTTCTTGCTCAATTGAGTCTTCCCCTTGGCCAAAATCACCACTGAAATTCTAACTTAAATTTTAAGTGAACATGTACAAAATGAGTTCCATCTCACATATTACTATCAAATAAGTGGCCGTTTACATACTCAAAACCAATGTCCACCTTCTTGATTACCTTACAGAGATCTCATATAGTCAAACAGTTCCAAAAAAATTCAACCGAAACGAAGTCCAAGAACTCATGTAGCAAAAGGCAAAAGTACTCCACCAGCTTCTTAATATACCACTATAACAAATAGGAAGACAAGATAATAAGCACATTCATCTTACCAATATAACCTCAATTGTATTAGTAAAAAAAATAAGAGAAGATATTGTTACCTAGTATTTCAAACAAAACACCGAATTCAAGCCAATATCACTTGAGGATATCTTCTTTTTCTTCTTTCGTGATTCGTTGACATATTCAATATTTTTCTTCTCCGGACATGTGGTGATGTTATGGCCAACCGTCTTGCACCATCCACAACTCTTAGTTACCTTTCTTGTTTCTTTCCCCTTTCAATTGCTTTGTCTTGGGACGCTTTTTGTTATCAAAATCGGAGAACATTGGACATCGCCGATTGGTTTTGTAACGCCCCAAGTAGAACATTGGCCCAATACTTTGATTTTGATCCACAAGCCACAACACATGGCTCAAAAGCTTAAGCCCAGTGTACTAGTAGTAGGCCACAAGGTTTGTTATATGCCCAAATCATCCATGTAGACTTTCAATATGGGACGGGGTATTACGATCTCTCCAACTTTGTAGTCTCACGCTCGCGCGAGGGGTTGAACATTATAATCACCGATACTAATCAAACCAATAACCAAATCCAACCAAACTCCAAAGGCCCACATGGTCGTGTACATGGATGACTATGATACCACTTGTAACGCCCCAAGTAGACCACTGGCCCAATACCTTGATTTTGATCCACAAGTCACACCACATGGCCCAAAAGCTTAAGCCCAAGGAACTAGTAGTAGCCCACAAGGTTTGTTATATGTCTAAGATCATCTATGTAGAACTTCATTGTGGGACGGGGTATTATCCACCAAAAATTCTATGTCCAACCTTGGTGTTCCTTCCTCACTTTGAAGTATTTCACAACACCGACGCAAAGGCAAATAGATAGATGGAATTTTATAATAGTTCTTATGAAGAAATACACTTAGTATGTGACGACAAAGAATTCCCCAAAATTCAAAAGCTTGCAACTACATGTAGTAGTCTCACCATTCCAAAATATAATGTGAGTTTTGCTCTTTGTACTATCGTGATGTTTGACTCCAAATTCACACCCATGCTCATGAACTAATGAATATAAAGTTGCTCTACCAAATTCCTCTTGAAACTTCTCAAAACAAAACGGTGTAAGAACACAATAAGCTTGCTCTTCCAATGACGATATTGTTCTCAGAGTGGAACTCCTATACTTTTGCAGCATTGTGTTAGTTAATTGCCATTGTTGAGTGTTTTCAATTGCAAGATCAACCTAAACAACAACTCATATTTATTAATGAAAGTATTATGAGAATTATAAAGAATTTTAAGAAGTAAATGTTACTAACCTGCCTAACAAAATTTTCCAAATTTGTGTGGGAGCTAATGAATCGCTTTACGTATGCATTTATACTTTCTGATCTTCCTGTGGTTGTCATTCCTCCAAAGAAATAACTACGAAAGTAAGCCTGCACCCAAAAATGCTTAATTTCATACAACTCGACGACATGTTTATTGCTATCCAAATGAAACTTCGCAACCACTTGAGGCCATTGATGCTCAAATGCTTCGGGCGAGTCCAGGTGATAGAGGTTGTAAAAATCAGCACACCAATCTTGATACTCACCTCGAAGAAGAGTCGTAAACCAACCACTAAACTTGCTAGTAATGTGCCATATGCAAAAGCTATGTTTTGTGGCTGGAAGTTCTTTGGCAATTGCTTCACTCATCCATGGATCTTGATCGGTTAAGATGGTCTTCAGATGTTTCTTCATTAAAGATACAAAAGTCTAAAATTGAAGAAAAATAGTTTATTAAAAAATGGAAGAAGTATAAGCTAAAACGTTACACACTAGAAAAGATGCAAGTAGCCATTACCTTCATCAACCATTGAAAAAAAGTTGTTTTCTCATTGTGAAGCAGAGCACGCCCAAATAATATTGTCTTCCCATGATTATTGATTCCCACGAAGATTCTGAATGGCATTTGATATGCGTTAACCTAGTACGTAATGTCAAACATAACAACATCTCCGTATTTGTGGTACCAATCAAAATAATGGGCTGGAGACCACAAAATATGCTCTAACCTTCTTTGCTCATCAACCATAAAAGCATATTGAAACCTGATATTCTCTTTCTTTTGCAATTCTACAATGCAGTAAAAGATCTTTCGCATCATTGGCCCCATGCTTCTTTGGAATTCTTGTAAAAAGATTTTGAACATCTTTCTCAAAGAATGGAAGATAACCGTGAGGGATATTTTTTTCAAGTTCCGTAACACGCATTATCTTGTGTAACTTGAAGACCACCTTCTTTAAAAAAAATAATACAATCTTCATCCTTCTTAGAGATTATTCTATTTGTCGGAAGAAACCGAACTTCCAATGGAGTCAACAACTCATGATTGTGTTCTTTGACGAACTCAGTGATTTGCCATTCTTGAGGGAAAATGTCAAAAGATTTTCTAAGAGTGATACGCATTTGAGCTTTACATCCACATCTCACGGATTTCCAATTTCGTTGTTTCTTGGATTGATCAAAAAGCTTCAAAGGTGCTTTCCCTTCACATCGACAACAAAAATCACGCCTTTTTACTTCTCCCTTTCTCTTGTCAGTGCAATATTTTTGAATGGAAAATCCAGTCCTACACACATATTTCTTATAGCAAACAAAACCTTCTTCTTCCCTAAGAAAACATTGACCAATGAAAGGATCAATTTCTTTTGGGTACTCATTCAACTCTGATGCATTTTGTTCAAATTCGATCACCCTTTCTCCATTTATAGGAAGTTGATTTAAGTCGATATCAAATAATGGCTCATCCATTGTCCTACAATTACAACATAATGCCACACAAAAAAAGTTCGGTTTAAAAGGGTAAATAACAAAATCAAAAATTAAAATATAATAACATTTTTTGGATTACAAATGGGAGGTGAGTTTATTTGCCAAAAAATCAGTGGTTGAAATTCCCAACTGTAATTTTGCGCCTCTTTTAGTTTCATTTCATTCCATTTCTATAAATAAATAAAAAACTAAATCGAACTTACCTATCACACTTAAGAAATACACAATTTAAGTAAAAAAAGAATTAGTATTGGAGCAATTAGTGAATCCATAATAGTAAGAATCAGAGAAAGACGACTTACCTATCACACTCGGCCCGTTTGGATGGAGGATTTAATTTTGGGTGGATATAGAAGGAGGGTGGGATTTGAGGGTGGATATGGAATGAGGAGTGATATATAAAAAGGGTGGGTCCACCTCATAAGAAGGGTGGATTTGTAATCCAGTGTTTGAATAGTATTTTGAGAGGGTGGATATGAAGAGATAAGTTATCAAATGACTCAATTGCCCCTAGTTTATATTTTAATGGACAAATTAGGTTAATTTATTATAATTCCAGTAAATACATATTTATTATAAATTGTGGGAAAAAATAAATTCATTTTGTCTTATAAATGTTTAAACCTTAATTTTTATTTAGAAAAAAAATGTTTTTTTTGGAAAAATACTAAAAACCTTGATTTTTACATTCTTAATAAAATCCATACATTTTTTGGCTGTTTGAGCTTTAGGAACCCTTTCTTTGTCCATTAAAATATAAATATGTATTTACTGCAATTATAATAAACTAACCTAACTACTGCAATTTTAAATGTATACATTTTTTATGATTTTTTGGCTGGTACCCACCAACTTTCTTTTTTTGGCTGGGTTGGGCAGCCAGGGCCAATCCACCGGTATGCTCCTCATCACCGTCTCTCTTGCCGTCGTTCTCTCTCTCTCCCCGTTGTTATAGATCAATATGGGGAGATGAAGAAAGGAGGACACCTCACTCAGATTTGTGAGGGAAAAATCGTCCCAAAACACCCAGATTAGCCCCTGTCATTGCAAATCCACCCTCCGGCCAACTGGATATGTAATCTGCCTCCACGCAAATCTACCCGCGCACAAGAGATGCCAAAGACCAGAGATGGTGTGAGGCTAGGATTGCAAATCAGGACTCTTGCCAAATCTACCCTCATCTCTGGCATTCAAATAGGCTGTTAAGATGCCTCCAAGTTTAAGCTAATGAAATAGAAAAATCTGCATAGAGAAAATAGCTTAGAATTAATACAAAACAAGTGGAATTTGGAACACTATAAAACCGAAATAGGAGAAAACTCACCTGGTAAACCCCCAATTTGCCTTTTCCCCATGGAGGTGTTCTTGTGAAGTTTTCAGGAGATGAAAAGGTAAAGTAGGCAAAAAGTGAAAAAGAAAGTGAATTTTGTATGTATGTGAAAAAGAAAGGACAAGTTGGTGGGAAATTGCCCGCCAATTGTTTTGGTGGCAATTTTGTAATTGATAAAGAAGGATAGGGTTAGATTTGTCAAATTATATAAAAAAAAGTTTGTTCAGATTGAGTGAAGTAGACAAAAAGTAGTCAAAGGTAAGCAAATGGGACCCCATTAAACATGAGCCCATTAGGCTTACTTTAGCATTACCGTTCCAAGTGATCCGCTTTGAGCTTTTCTTTCAACTCATTCCTTGATTGGCGAGCCCAACAAGATCAATCCTCTCAAATCGTTCCTTTCCAGGTAGCCTAGCCAAATCTACTAGCGAGGTCGTTCGTCTCAAGTCATTCCTCTCCATGTCATTCCACTCAAGTTGTTCAACCAAGTCATCCCTCTAAGATGCCAATGTGACAAACTATGTGGACTCCGCTATATTTAGGACACCACATGACAAAATATCCCCCGTAATAAGCCAAGGCATGAAAGATATTGGGTATCTCACCTTCCTATTCCTAATGTTATTTCATCTTTTCCTCCAACTTTGGTTGTCAAAGGGTCTTTGGCCAGCACCTGTCGGCGCTGCTAAGGCCTTCAAACCCTATTTTGCAGGTCATTGGAGCAGAGAAGACCCTACTAGATTTGGACGTAAACGTCTAATATACGTGTAAGAGGAGTAGCGCGTGGGGAAGGGGTATTTTGGGGGAATAAATGTTTGGAAGAACTTGGTCAGATGTGGAATTTTATGAAATAAATTAACGTTGGACTTATTGGAGTGCAGTACACTTACATAGGACCACCCTGGACGTTCCCTGTTATATTTATATCCTTCATGGGAAATTCAGGCTTCAAACCAAAAGTAAGCAAGTTTCTAAGCTTTTGTCCGAGCCAGTCTATCACGGGACGAAGTTTTGTTTTGAAGGTCACGAGAATCGAATTGGGCTTCAAACCTATAGTCCTGAACTTGAGGTGCCAAATGAGCGGGTCTTGACGGGTTGAAACGGATCGTGGATTGAATATGAATGGATCGAATATGAGTCAATAGTAGGTGGGTTCAACAAATCGGGTTAAATATGGACCCGACTCATTTTCTTTCTTTTTCTCCCCTTTTCAAATATATTATACAACCAGTTTAACTACATTGCTGAGTTTTTCATCATCTCTGTTCTCTACTGAATACAAATACTCCAATTAACTTTTCCAGTGCCTTTGGAAAGGTTATTCAACTTCTTTCTCTGTTGTTTTTGTCATTTTTTTTATATCACCATCAAATTTCGTTTGGTTGAAATAGAATCATCTTGCTTTCCAAAGAGAAATAATGTAACGACTTTTCAGAAAATTTGCTCTATATAGTAAGAAAGAAAAGTGTATTTGATTAAAAGAAAAAAGATGTTAATATCATTTTTCACAATAAAAACATTTAAACAGGTTGATAACAAATTCAATAAACAAAAATAAGATTGAAAATGTGAGTGCGGTGAGACTTAAGAGAGAGCTCTCACACAAGTAAAAAAAGATGTGAGTGCAATCTTGACCAAGACTTAGAAGCTTGCTCTCACTCACGTAAGTTGAAAAAAAATTGATGCGAGTGCAATTTTGTTCAAATATGGACCAAAAAATTTTTAAAAAAAAGAGTTCAGATAAAAATGATTGATACCAAAGATTTCAAACCTTTTTCGTTTATAATTTAAAAAATATTTACATAAGCGCCCCCTAATTTATTCTCGTTGAGTCCATTTATATTGTTACTTGAAGTTTTATGCTTTATTTTTGAGTTATAGGAGTAGGTATTCTGATGCTTTGATTTGATGCAAAAAAAAAAAAAAAAAATGAAGGCAGAGTCAAATTTTATTCGGTGTTGAAACAAAACGGTGGTCAAATGAATTCAAATTGTGCATCCAAACTATCACGGACTATTAATTATAAAGCACAAATCATTTTTCCAAAATATCTCGGTACGTGGTCCATAAAGGAGCCAGTAAAATTCAATTTTGAAAGAATTATTTGAATTCGATGGAGGGGGAATTGGATTGTTGCGAGAGAATCAGAGAAAGACAGGGAAGAGAACATGCACGAGAGAGAAAGAGGTGTTGGGCTAGTTTCAATTTTAGTATATATTGATCTCATTTTTAATTCAAGTAAATATATAGGTTCAATTTATTGTATAATATGAGCGAATATAGTTGAATTATAAGTGGATAAATTTAAACGAGTTAAAAAATATGGATTGAGGTTAGTACCTAGACCCGCCCAAGTGCCGAGTAACGGAGTAACGTAAGCCTAGCACCCAGGGGATGATCAAAGCAACTCGTGGTCAAACTCGACTTGGGCGGCGGGTCGTTTCTAAGGTCAACCGGGTGAGACCACGGATGAGCTGGGCATAACCGACATCGATCGATGCATATAAATAAGAGCTCCAGTTCAATTTGTGCACTAATCAGTTGGACGCCTCTGTTCCTCTCGTCTCAGCCGTTCGCCCCGAAATCCCGCCACCGTACCTTCGCCGTCTTTGCCGCCTGCAGTTGACAGGAAGCCCTAATTCTCCACCAACGATCCAACACCAGTTTTGTTTCAATGGTTTGTTTTTCTTTCTATCATCTGTTCTATGTCACCATTTTATTGTCCAAAACTTCTTCATCTAAATTTTACAGCGAATCCTCTCATCTGTTCGAATGACGACGCATCGTTATCTATCAAGTGGATAATTAGTCTGCATTCTGGATTATTAGAGGAGAAAATATCCTTCGCGGTTCAATGATTAGAACTGCAGCATATATGATCTACAGAATGCTCTGAGTAATCTGAAATACCCCCTTGTTTAAGCATTTAAACAAATAACGAAAACTGATGATTTTCTGTTTAACCACGCATTATGCTTCTGAATATTCGGTTAAGGTTACTCGGGAAACACGATTTTGTTCGATTAACAGCTTCTGTTTTTTGGATCGGTTATCAGGCTTTAATGGATTATGAGATGCACTATTTGTTCGAAAAGTTGTCTCGACGAGTGTAGTGTCTGTCTTTTCGTCACATACGAATGGGATGTAGATAAACGAGTTCTAAAAGTTGTCTCGACAAGTGTAGTGTCTGTCTTTTCGTCACATGCTAATGGGATGTAGATAAACGAATAGTGCGCTTGTGGCCTTGTGCCTTCTTGATTATGTGTTGCCATTGAGTGTTTAGTGGACTCATGATGTTATCAAGAGAAGATGATTTCACAAATCCTGGTTATAGTTTGAAAAGCTTTGTAAACGTTTATAACGTATTTCTTTCTCTCTTAATTTTCTTGTGGTTCCAATAATTGCATACATGTTGTAATAACTTCGATATCAGGTCCAATTCCGGTTCACCTGAACTAAAAGGTTGAAATAAAGAATTCTGGTTCACCTGACCATTGAACCCGTGACTCTAGTCCCAGTACTTTTTGCAGTTTGCCCAATGGCTCATGTTTTAGAATATTGAAGTAGGGTCGAGACCTATTAGTCAATTTCTGTAGCACAAATGCGAGTTGCTTTATTTTAGTTGATATTAAGTCGGGCTTCAAGGCTTCTAAGGTGTTCTACTGCAGTTGAATGAGCTATTAGGCTCTTTACAAGCTGTTGAAAGTGAACAAGCTAATTTGATGAAAGCAAAAATGAATTGACTAAATAACTAAGGAAAGTTTATCTCCCAAATGAGATACGAAACAAGTAGAGCATCTGCGAACGTGAAAATTGTTTTGTTTTGCACAGATCATTATCGCTTGATAGGTAGCCTATTGCCATTAAGTATAGCAAAACAATTCCTTGATTCTTCCTTCCTTCTTTTGCTCTATTGGCATCCAAGAACGTGAATATGAGATAGGAAGATCGATTGTTTGGTGAGCTGATAATTTTATAGCATCATTATTCGTATTCCTTTTCTATTGACTTTGCCCAGTGGGCTCTAGCTGGAATTAATCCAATCTTCCCTCAGGCCAACAAGATTTAGGGCCATGCCCTTGAAAAGCCAGGTTGCATTTGGTGAATTAGCAGGCCTTGGTAGGACACTGTCGAGAATTGACTCTATCAACTGATTGCCCTAGCCTCTAGATGATGGGTGAGTGGAAGAAACTATGAATGGCTATACATCCTTGCAAGGTTTTGAGATTTGAGGTTAGATTCACTCTGTAGGTGGACAATCATATACTACTTCAACCATAAAGTTTCTGCTGTGTTTGGATGGATTTTTTAGTTTGGTTTTTAGGGTAATGAGTGGAGATTGAAATAGGGTAATGATTGGAGATATGGATAATGAGTGGAGAGAGATAGAGAGAGAAATGAGAATAATGATTGGAGAGTGAAGATAGAAATGAGAGTATTGATTGGACGTAGGGGTAATGAGTGTTTTTTGAGTTGGAATTTTTTTTTCAAGTTCCCATCCAAACAAAGCATTATGTTTGGATGAGTTTTTGAGAATTTTTTATGAGAGAAATGATTGGAAGTAGGGGTAATGAGTGGAGAGAGAATGAAAATAATGATTGGAGATAGGAGTAATTGAAAGTTTTGCTAGAGCTTTCAACGTACGTAATATTATTGCAATATCTAATTACAAGATGTACAAGAGGTTAAATAGATCAAACCCTAATTAGCAAAAAGACTAAGCTACCCGTAAAATAATACTCCCTCCGTCCCATTTTCTTTGTCCAAAATTCCCCTTTTTTGTGTCCCAAAAAGATTGTCCATTTGAAACGAAAATGTACAAAATTCTTTATTTTTCCCATTTTACCCTTCTCTCAAATTTGACATTTGAAAGGGGGAAGTTTGAAATTTAAATTTGGTATTCCTTTTTTTACTGGGATATTTTTTTTGATCCGCTTTTTACTGGGATATCAATCCAAGTTTTTACTCCAATTCAGAGAATGACCAGCAAAAGTCAAAATGGAGGCAGACTTTTGTCCATTTTTGGCTCCATAAATTAGTTTCCATCAACTCCTAAAAATCACTCAGGGGTATTATTGGAAATGTGAAGTTTTGAAAAGATAATCATTATGTTTTCTTAAATTTGTAGTATTTCGAGATTGGACGATGAAAATGGGACGGAGGGAGTACTAAAAATAATATGTTCACCCCCCCCCCCCACACACACACACACACACCTAAAACTCATGATGCTAGCCCAGAGAGCAGCGAGAGTTTGCCAAGGAGGAAATGAAACCGAGCAAAAGTGTGCGTCTTGGTGAAGAAGTCAGCCAACTAAAGAGAGGAAGGGACAAATGGTAGAGGTGTAGAGCAATAGTACCTAACTGAAGGTCGTAGCGGACAAAGTGACAATCAATTTCAATATGCTTCGTGCACTCGTGAAAAACTGAATTATAGGCAATTTGAATGGCGCTCTTATTATCACAATAAAGAGAGGTAGGCGAAGAGAGAATAACACCAATATCTGATAAGAGCCAGCGCGGCCAAACTATTTCAGCAGTTGCATGAGCCATAGCACGATACTCAGCCTCTGCGGTAGATTGAGCAATAGAAAGCAATAACAGACTGCTTCTTGCTCTTCTATGAAAAGAGAGAATCACCCAAAAAGATACAAAATCTAGAGGTAGATTTGCGATCAGAGATATCACCGGCCCAATCGGCATCCGCATAAGCTCTAAGAGTCAAGTCTGATGTAGAAGAGATAAGTAAGTACTGGAACATGTTTCCACGAATATAGCGTAAGATACAAAGCAAGGCAGCCCAATGCATGGAGCGAGGAGCATAAACAAACTGACTTGACTAGTATCTATATCCGGGAGGTAGTGTAAAGTCTGCTTAATTGCATCATGAATCTATTTACCTTTTTCTCACAGCCATTCGATAAATTTGAGCCCTATGCATCACTACTCACTAGTATCTATCTCCGTGCTCTCTCCCATTCTTATTCGCGGATTTGTTAACTTGTGCCTTTGTGAGATTTAAATAAGTGTTAGTTTGACGAAGGATTAGCTTGTTACCAACTATGAAGCACCTACACCTAGAGGTCGACGTATCACCGTGTCGGACATGGGGACATGCGGAGACACGTATGGGACGCGCCATGTGGCGTGTCCAATAATTTAATTTAATTTTTTTATGGGGACACTGATGGGGACACGGTAGGGGCCAAACTATAATTTTCTTAAAAATTTTGGGGGCCAATTTTTTAAGAATTTGGGGGTCAAATTGTAATTTTTTAAAAATTTCTGGGTGTCAAACTAAATAAATAAATATACACGTGGCGTGTCCCCCGCCGTGTCCGTGTACCCATTTTTTTAGAATTCCCGTGTCCCCGTGTCCGTGTCTGGGCATCATAGGTTACCAATATGGTCTAGTCTAGCCTAGGTTTTTCTTTAGATCCTGTGCTTCATTCCACTAATTGACTCAATGCTGATGGGTTTTTTCTTCGCCATCCACTTTATTTGCTATGGAAAATGAGGAATGCATACGAAGTGAAAAATAGAATATCCATACGAAATTTTTTAAGAGCTTCACAGTCTCCTTTATGGTATTTTCAGGGTACTGGGAGTGGGAAAGCAAACAATTCTAATATATAGATCCGTGTCTGCATGTATGGGCTTTGAGCTTTGGGTGGAACTGTAATGGCAGACCCAAGCAACCCTGGAAATCAGTCTGAACCAGGTATGGTGGTATATTTAGTATTCCTCCCTTTTTTCACCTGTCGCTGTTTATTTGCTTTCATCTTCCAACTAGTATTTAATACATACTTATTCTATATTCTTACAGCCTGCAGTTTTTTCAGAAAGCCATCAAAGAACAAAAACATCCGAAAGCGGAGAGTTGATGAAGATGCAGATGAAAATTCTAAGACTCAGTTTCCTCTGATGCATAACAAGGAAAAGCCTCCACAGCCTGACAATAAGCTTAAATTTTCTGCGCATTCCCAGCACTCCAAGTCCAAGTCCAGTCTAGGGTCAAGCGCTCTTATGTTTCAATTTGAGTCGTCAAAAGAAGTTCAAGTCCAAGATGATAGCAGGGTAACAACAACTCTAGAGACCGAGACGGAGTGTTCAAAAGATGCTCACGAAATGCGAGAAAGAGTTCTTAAGCAAGCAAAGCAGGGTTTGAAGGGGGAAAGAACGAGCCCTGTGGTTGAAAAGCTTTACAAAGGGCTTCATGGATATACTGATTTCAGAGCTGGGTTCAGAAGGGAGCAAACGGTTTGTACGGAGAAAGCTGGTGGGGCACATGGGCCTCTTAGGGCTTCTGCTCACATAAGAGTATCGACAAGGTTTGACTACCAGCCAGACATTTGTAAGGATTATAAGTGTGGGTATACGATATATCTGGCAACCGGATGCACCTTTTTCCAAGAACTCCGCCGGTGACCATCTCCCGGAGGAGCAAGGCCTCCTCCACAAGTTTCACCTCCAGGAGGAGCATGCCCTCCTCCACAAGCTCAACTCCGAGAGGAGCAAGGCCTCCTCCACAAAGTTCACCTCCGGGAGGAGCGAGGCCTCCTCCACAATGTTCACCTCCGGGAGGAGCGAGGCCTCCTCCACGAGCCTTGCCTCCGCCGAAGCAAGGCCTCCTCCACAAAGCTCACCTCCGGGAGGAGTGAGGCTTCCTCCACGAGCCTTGCCTCCGCCGAAGCAAGGCCTCCTCCACGAGATTTACCTCCAGGAGGAGGAGCATGTCTCCTCCACAAAGTTCACCTCTAGGAGGAGGAGCATGCCTCCCTCCACAAGGTCTACCTCCAGGAGGAGCATGCCTCCTCCACAAAGTTTACCTCCAGGAGGCTCCTCCACAAGATTCACCTCCGGGAGGGGGATGCCTCCTCCACAAGCTTCACCTCCGGGAGGAGCAAGGCATCCTCCACGAGCTTTGCCTTTGCCGAAGCAAGCTTCCTCCACGAACTCCGCCCCCGGAAGAGCAAGACCTTCTCCAAGAATTCTCCACCCGCGGAGGAGTGAGGTCACCTCCGGGCACCTCACTCCTACTTAACATTTCGAAGACTCTACGAATACTTGAAGGCGACTCTATACACCATCCTAGGCCGGGAGCAGGGCCTAGGTACCTCGCTCGGGACCTAAGGAGGAATGTGGCTTGGAGGCTAGAGCAAGGGGTTCGTCAAGGAGGATGAGCTTGCCTCCGGCAAGCTCTGACTTGACCGGTCCTAGAGAGAGAGGGGGCATTGACCGCCATCTGACATCTCGGAAGAAGTATCATACCTACCTTCTGGCACCTCGGAGCCCGTATCACGCCTACCACCTGACTCGGCAGACATTGCGGGTCTCCATGTATCACCGAAATAGCCCCTGCCGGTTCTTTGGTTACGAGCTCCGATGCCTGACTTGGGACTAAAAGAGGAAAGGAGGTCAACCTCCACTCTGTCCACCAATGGGGAGGAGCCTTACACCTGGCTCTCCCCCACCCCCAAGGCTCATATAAAAGACAAGCATTCAACAAGCATTAAAGAGATCCGATCTACCACCAACTCTCCGATTCGACTCTCTCTCTCCACTGCCATCCCTCTCTCTCTCTAAGTCCGCCCCGAGCTCTCTCCTCCTCCACCTCCGGTGGTCCCGAGCACCATTGTAGTGACCGCCATATACCCGGAGGGCGACCTCAGGTACTCTTCCCGCTCCTACCTACCTCCCACATTATACTCTGCTGGGGAAGAGTGGTGCTCACTACAATGCCTCCGAAGAAACCAACAGGAGCTCCCGGACTAAGCGGGATCGAAGGCTTGGAGGCTACCTCCGAACCCGTCATAGAAGAAATACAACCCATTACACAAACCACTATCGTCGAACAGCTACGTTCGGTGACCGAAACCCTCACCACGATGCAACAAAACCAAAGTCTCTTGATGGAGACCCTATTAGCCTTACAGAAGAAAAGCACCACCCCTCCTACGCCTCAGGTGGAGACGGAGGGAACTCATCCCACCGCCTCTCAAACCGAAACTCGCGACAACCAAACCGGCGAGGGAGCACAAAACCTCCAATCCAAAGAGACGCTTACTCCTCCGCAAGAGACTAGCTCCCAAAAGGCCCCCTCCGTAGGAGTGGGTTCGGCCGCCGTAATCCAAAACACGGCTAACGCAACCCCCGTCACGCTGGAACAAGTGCGAGCACTTATTCAATCCGAAAAGAAATCTCTCCCCTTCGCTCCCGACGCGGATCTGTGCCCTCCGTATCCCACAACGATAGCGAGCATGCCGTACCAGGAGGGATACACGGTCCCGAAGTTCATTCGTTTTGACGGAAGGAAGGGAAACGCCAAGGAGCACGTCATTCGTTTTGTGGACAGCCTCGGCATCCACAGCGGTGACCGTAACTTGAGGCTACGAGAGTTCTCCAAGTCCTTGACGGACAAGGCATACTCATGGTATGCCAATCTCGCTCCTGACTCGGTCCTTTCTTGGGAGGACATGGTTAAAAAATTCTACTCCAAGTTCTTCTACGTGGAGGACCGCCTCACAACCCTCCAATTGATGAAGGTGACCCAAAGGCCCTACGAAGACTTGAATGCTTATGTTCGCCGCTTCCGCGAACTATCGGTGGATGTTCAAGAACCAATATCGGAAGATCGCCTGGCCAAGATTTGTGTGGACGGAATGCAGCCAACTTTCAAGCCTCACTTGGTCACTCACCACTTCCCAGATTTCTCCGCGTTATACGAGGCAGCCCGGAACTTGAATGAAACAATGGAACCCCCACTTCTTTCTCCTCGCTACCAGCATTCCTCCCGCGGAAGGCACCCGGGTCTAAGACATACGGCCTACGCGGCCTCCGGCCCACCACCTAATCGAGGCCGGGGGTACCCGGCAAAGCGCCCAAAGTACAATGAACCTCCACCTTTGCCGGTGACAGCAGCGGAGGCCCAAGCATTCTTGGATGCTTGGGTGCAAGATGGGAAGGTGACACTTCCAGAAGCCAGGAAGGAGCCTACCCGGAGAGATATGGAACATCCGGACTATTGCATTTACCATAGGATGGTCCGCCACCCTACCAAAGATTGTTGGGGCCTCCGAACTCTGTTTGAAAAGTTTATGGTTGAAAAGGCCGTGGAGCTCACGGCAACCAAAGATGTCCTCCGGAACCCCCTCCCGAATCACAAAGATAATGGAAAAGCTGTCATGATGGTGACTATTTCCCACCACGAAGAGAATGAAGAACCAGTTGCGTGTGAAATAGCTAACACAGAAGGGCCGGAGTGCCCAAATTTCGAGGAAAGGCGGGCCTCCTCCCTCCAAAACTCTACAAAGTTCAAATGGTTATTTGATCAGTTCGGCTTCTCCCAAGCAACAAGATTCGAGGCAACCAAGGCCATACTCCGCGTAGCAGAAGAGCACGGAGAACAATGCATGGGCCTATCCGGCTCAGTAAGAAAGATTCTCCGCGATACCCATCTTCCCATCACATTCACGGAGGCTGACCGACAACTCCCCTTCCCTCATAACAGGCCCTTGTACGTCCCGGTCATCATAAATGGGATGGAGTTTCAAAGAGGTTTTCTAGATGGGGGAGCTTCGCTCAACATCCTACCTTACTCCGTTTTCAAGGCGGCAGGTATCCCATCCAGCCATCTAGTCAACCAACCCATCACAATCTCCGGATTTGGAAACCATAGCCAACAATCCATGGGATTTGTCCAAGTGGACCTCATCGTCGGGCCAATACGATCCGCCACTAAATTCCATGTGATTGACTCCGAGACAACTTACCAAGCCCTCCTCGGCAGGACTTGGATGCACCGATATGCCGCGGTTCCATCCACATACCACCAATGCATGAAGGGAATATACAAGAATGGTCTGGTCACCATTGTTGGCTCTCAAAAGCCTTTCAAACCGGAAGAGTCTCACATGGCGGATGCCCTATTCTACAATGATGCAAATGAGGAAGAGCCCCCAGCTCCTCCTAGAGGCATCCCCATCCCCAAATGGGATGAGATCTCAAGGGAAGGCTCTCCATCCACAAGCAACCCCAACGAGAAAAAGCGGGCTAGAGATGCTATCCTGGCCAAGGCTCGAGCACCCGCGGAGGACAACGTCGGCCCCAAAGTGGTGAAATACATGAGGCCGGACGGTAAAGAAGTCTATCGCTTGTGAAGGCGCGGGGAGCTAGCTTCCTTGCCCGGGGAGGCTGGCTCTCGAGCGAAAAGTCACGAAGTCCACGAGGATGAAGGGGACCTCATGGAATACCTCACTCAATGCTGCTCCTTGTCTAGTCTCACGCAAACACAACCGAACAAGCCAAGGAAGAAGAACAAGAAGAGAGAACCTCCCACAGTCCAAAAACCAACGCCGGATGAAGGCCAAGAAGAGCAACCCCCAGCCCTCCAAGAAGTCAAGGTGGCTCCAGAATGCTTACAAGATGGCCCCCGGCCTCAGAAGCAAGAATTAGAAGAAGTGAACTTGGCTCCGAAGGGCATGCCTCCGAAACCAATTTTTCTGGCCAAAGATCTTCCTGAAGAGAAAAAGAAGGCTTTCATTGCGCTCATCCGTGAGTACATTGAGGTCTTTGCATGGAACTATGACGAAATGCGAGGATTGGACCCCGGAGTCACCACTCATAAGCTCAATGTGGTGCCTTCGGCTCGTCCGGTGAAGCAAGGCGTTAGGTTCTACAAGCCTGATGTGGAGTTAAAGATCAAGGATGAAGTGGTCAAACTCCTCAAGGCCGGATTCATCAAGCCCATCCAACATCCCTCCTGGCTTTCCAGCATCGTCCCAGTGCTAAAGAAGAATGGGCAAATCCGCGTTTGCGTGGATTTTAGAGACTTGAACAAATCTTGCCCGAAAGATGAATTCCCTCTTCCTAGCATTGATACGCTTGTGGATTCAGCCTCCGGGCACCACATGTTCTCATTCATGGACGGATTCAGTGGATACAACCAAATCAAGATGGCCCCTGACGACGCGCCCAAGACCTCCTTTCGGACTCCCAATGGCAACTTTTTCTACACCGTTATGCCATTCGGCTTGAAGAATGCCGGAGCCACATACCAGCGGGCGATGACCGCCATCTTCCACGATATGTTCCATGACATACTTGAGTTCTATATAGACGATTTGGTGGTCAAATCGAAAGAACAAGAGAATCATCTGGAGGACCTCCGAAGAGTGTTTGAGAGGTGCAAGAGGTATCGGCTACGGATGAACCCGCTGAAATGCGCATTCGGAGTCACAGCCGGCAAGTTCCTTGGCTGCATCGTTCACCGCCATGGGGTTGATCCTGATCCCGCCAAAGTCATGGCAATCCGGGAAATGCCTCGGCCCACCAATGTGGACGAACTCCGAACATTTCTAGGGCGCGCATCTTATTTACGAAGGTTTATCCCCGCTATGGCCGAAATCACCCAACCGTTTGGCAATCTGATTAAGAAGGACGCCGAATTCGTCTGGACGGAAGATCACCACAAGGCATTTGAGGCTATCAAAGCGGCGTTAGTCTCACCTCTTACAATGACTCCTCCTCAACAAGGAAAGCCCCTCCTCCTGTATATCACCTCCACTCCTCGCTCCATTGGGGCCCTCCTGGCTCAAGAGGTAGATGGAACTGAAAGACCGATTTATTTCATAAGCAGGGTTATACAAGGAGCGGAATCGCGATACTCGCCGATAGAGCGCCATTGCCTCGCCCTCATGTTCGCCGCACAGAAGCTCCGCCACTATCTCCTCTCATACACTCTCCACCTCATCACGAAATGTGATCCGATCCGGTACCTCCTCAATCGCCCAGCTTTGGCCGGTAGACCAGCCCGGTGGTTGCTTTCCTTGGCGGAGTATGAGATCATTTGTAAAGCCCCTCGGGCGGTAAAAAGCCAAGCTCTAGCCGACCTCTTAGCTCATTTTCCAAGTGGTCAATATGAACCCCCATCCGAAGATTTGCCAGGAGATGAGTTCCAAGCGGCACAAGTGGAGGTTGGAGAGTGGAGCCTAAGTTTTGATGGATCATCCACAGCTAAAGGGGGAGGCGCAGGAATAGTTCTAACGGCCCCTAGTGGCGGGAAGATCAACCTCTCCTACAAACTCGATTTCCATTGCTCCAACAATGAAGCTGAGTATGAAGCACTCATCCTCGGCCTCATGGCTGCCTTGAATTGCGGCATAACTCTCCTATGCATTAAAGGGGACTCCAAACTAGTCATTCGCCAAACAAACGGCGAATATGCGATTAGAGAACCTCCACTCGCTTCTTACCGGACCATTGTGCAAAGATTAACAAGCAAATTCGATGCCCTCCGCTTGGAGCATGCCCCCCGCTCGGAGAATCGTCACCCCGATGCTCTCGCAACCCTCGCCTCCAAGGTGGAAGTCTCAGGCACGCCAACCAAAATCGAAATTTTCAAGAGAAGTGTACCTTGCTCCATTGCCGAGATCTTCCCCGAAGAAGAAATTGAAGATTGGAGAACCCCCATTTCCAAAGAATTAAAAAGTACTTCCGCCGCCGTCACCCTGAGCAATTTGAAACACTTCACCATTTACCAAGGAGTCCTATACTATAGGGGCTCCGGAGGATTGTTGGCGCGTTGCATTGGGGAGGAAGAAGCCAAGGTCAAAATCCAGGAGGTTCATGAGCGATCGTGTGGAACCGGAGATGTAAGTCTCTACAGACGACTCCAACGCCAAGGATACTATTGGCCCACCATGGCGACGGACGCGGCGGAGCTACAGAATCAATGTCCCAAGTGTAGAGAAACTCCCTCCAAGGCGGAATGCAATTTCATTGGAGTATACACTGATTGGAGGAAACCCTACATTGATTTCCTGACCGATGGCACCTTACCTCCCGATCGAGTTGACATGGCGATAGTCAAGAAACGAGCTCCAAAGTTCTTTGTTCACAACGAAGAACTCTTTCGAAGAAGTTTTGAAGGAAAACCTCTGAAGTGCCTAGCCGGTCCGGAAACTTCAAAAGCATTAGCAGTCGCGCACGAGGCTGAGCACCAGGGAGGAGCCAAGCTATTCCAACACCTGCTCCATGTGGGTTATTATTGGCCCACCATGGAAGAGGATGCTAAAAACCATGTCAAAAGATGTAAGGCATGTCAAGTTCACAGCAACATGATTCACGCCCCCGCCGTTGACCTCCGAGCTATTGGAACCCCATGGCCATTCCACACTTGGGGCATGGACTTGATCGGTCCAATCAACCCTCCCTCCAGAGGGAACATTTGGATACTCACCGCCACAGAGCTCTATACAAAATGGGTGGAAGCTGTCCCCCTCAAAAAGGCGACCGGGCCGGCTATCTCCAACTTCATTCGAGAGCACATCATATGCCGATTTGGAATTCCCAAGGTCATCCTCTCCGACAATGGCACACCCTTTGTCAATCGCCAAGTTGGGCAACTCCTGTTCTCCTATGACGTCACTCACCACAAGTCCACGGCCTATTATCCTAAAGGAAATGGGCAAGCGGAGGCGACCAACAAGACTCTCCTCAAGATATTGAGCCGAACGTTAGAGGACCACCAGAAGAATTGGGCATATGCCTTGCCCATGGCCCTCTGGGCTTATCGGACCTCCAAAAGAAGACCCACCCAGATGACCCCCTTCTCCTTGGTCTATGGGGCCGAGGCTGTCCTCCCTCTAGAAATTGCAATACCCTCGGCGCGGGTGGCGTTGCGAAGTGAGGTCCTCCATGACGCAAGACCAAGCGAGTTGGAAGCACTGGACGAACGAAGGGATCGGGCGCAGGCTAACCTCCGCGTCTATCAGCGGAGGATAGCCCGAGCCTACGATGCCTTGGTTAGGCCGCGACAATTCGCGGAGGGAGACTTGGTTTTAAAGGCAGCTCCTCACATCATGAAAGGGAAGTCAGCCTCCAAATTCGCCGCGAAGTGGGAAGGACCCTTTGTGGTGAAAGAAGCAAATGAGAATGGGTACTACCGCCTCTCGGAGCCGGACTCTAATGTCCTCATCCCACCCATCAACGCAAAGTGGTTGAAAGCATACCACCCCTAGCATATGTTTCTCCCTTATTATGCAAGCTTTTATTTGGTGTAATCAAAGAAGTTCTAATTCTCAAGAGCTCCATTTTATGATTGTCTCATGAGCTAATCATGGGATGGAACTCCACGAGAAGGTGAACACTACGTATTGTACCTCCTTATCAGGAGCTTTATCAAATTATGAGTTCAATCCCCCATGTCTCAAGTCTTTCTCCATGCTTATGTATTGTACCTCCTCGTCAGGAGCTTTATCAATATGAGTTCACTCCTCCACATTTTAGAGCTTCCTCCATGATTTCCTCCACATTTTAAGGCTTCCTCCATGATTGTTGAGTGCTATAGGAAGACAGGAATGAGGGAGTCATCCCAACTCAAATTCGGCAAGCTTGATTAGATGGATTAATGACAAGTCATATCTACAAAATGACAACTCTCTAACAAATGTTACGATTCACCCTTCGGACCGCCAAGCACAAGGGAGTCTTACGCCTGCAGGCCTAACCCGGATTCCCCCATTTCCCAAATTAGTCCTACGCTAATAGGCTTGGTCCGGATTCCCCCCTACCTCCTGAATTCACTCACCCTTCTTTCGTGAAAATATGACATCCAATACTACAAACCTCCAAATACGAGTAAATCCAGATCCTAGTCCTGGCTCTCCTATGACTCGGGATGACTTGTTTAAATCCATATTTCACCTCAAGCCATGAGACGTCAAGTCTCAAAGATTCCCCAAATTCCTTTAAAAAGGGCCAAGACCTTCACACCATAGGACAAAGTTACAAGAACACCAACAAACATCCGAGCCTACAAATCCTCCTCTCCCCCATTCACCTTGACCATGGCTCCTCAGTCACCAATCACAAGGTACCTCCATTCTCCGATGCCTTCCCGAGCAGGACCTAATTCTCCGGTGTGGAACTACATCCCGCGGATGAGGCGCCTCCCAGCCACGGGGGACACGCAATTCCTCCTGCTAAGGGAGGGGGTTGAATCCCCACCAGATTGGTTTGTAAAAGGAGGTGTACCGCAAAATCTGGTGGAGGAATACAACCATATGGCATCGTCTGGTCAAGCCTCCTTCACTAAGGAACTCATTCAAGCATGGGATTCACTCCCATTGCGCCATCTCCAATTTCGCCGGTCACCAAACGACCTCCCGACGCACGTTCACCAACTCCGACAAGATACAGAAATGATCCTCCCATCTAGCGTCCACCATGCCGAGGTTCTTTCAGCTCGCGGCTTTGGTCAATTGAGAATCACAGCCGAACAATTGATAATGTACGGCCAACCGTCGTACCGTCTTTCCATCACGACTTTCGACACCCCCGATCAATCCCGAGACCTCGGACCAGCCTTCCTTCCCACGGCGGAAGAAGAAGACCCAATGTTCGGCAGCGACACACCAAGACCCTCCACCCGTCGCCCAATAACAATTCTATGGTGGAACTGCAAGGGAGCCACCTGCATGAGTTTTTACAAGTACTTTCTTGACACCGTCACAGTCCACCAACCGAATTTGGTGGTGCTCTCCAACACATGGATCGGCGGGGATCTTGCCAAGCAGATGAGCCTAACTATTGGGTTCGCCAATTCCGCCATTATGGACCCCCTTACCCCCTACTCATTGGGAGGGATATGGATACTATGGACTAATGAACTCCGCTGCACTATCTTGGGCACCTACCACAATGAGATCTCCGCGCTGATAGACGTGCCGTCTATGTAATAGCATTACCGGAAGTTCGAATCCTCCTTATAACTTGCCGACGAACTGTCCTTTCCCCACATAAAGAGGATAGGGACTTAGCCTTTCTGTTTAGGCTCTTTCCACTGCAATCGCCACCAAGCATAATTTCATTCCATGTTTGATTATCGTACTCCAAAACAAAGACTCCATACATGAATCGCCGCGGAAACTATAACGCCACGAACCGCCTTACTCGATCGCCCATTGAGATATTGTCTATCAATATTCTCCGCCGCCGCACTGTGGGAATCGCAAGTCTAGCCTAATCGGGGGCTTGTTGATCTACCCTTTCGGCGCTTGGCCAACCTGCCTAGCACGGGTTGACTGCCAAAGCATCGCCGGACTCCATATAAGAATCGCCACGGAAAATGTAACGCCACGAACCGCCTTACTCGATCGCCCATTGAGATATTGTCTATCAATATTCTCCGCCGCCGCACTGTGGGAATCGCAAGTCTAGCCTAATCGGGGGCTTGTTGATCTACCCTTTCGGCGCTTGGCCAACCTGCCTAGCACGGGTTGACTGCCAAAGCACCGCCGGACTCCATACATGAATCGCCATGGAAAATATAACGCCGACTCCATACATGAATCGCCATGGAAAATGTGACGCCATCCTCCATCCTGGGCTTGGCCAACCCGCGTACTTCGTACTGGTTGACAGCCGAAGCACCACGGGATTATCTCCATACACGATTCGCCATTGAAATCATAATGATACCGAACGTCGCCAATCGAGACATTGTTCGTGGTCACGCAATATTCTCCCTCCCGCACGCCTCGATGCTCTCTTTCCGCCAAATAAAATAAAAAAGCAAAATGGGGAAGACATGCCTTCCTCCTAAGAGAAATCCGGAAGATACACCTAAATGGGGAAGATACGCCCCAAGAGGGAAGACACACTTCCCTCCGTGGGAAATCTGGAAGATGCTCCCCCCCTCCCCCGCGCCCAAGAGCCATTCCCTCCTACATACTCCAAAAGTCACGTAATTTCGGCGAAAAGAACGAAAAAGATCTCCTGCGCAGCTTGTTAAAAAGATAGCCAAAGGCCGGATGACAAATACAAACAAGAGATTACAAGACAAGGATGTTCCATGCATTCGTTACCACAAGTCTATTACAAACGAGAAGTGAAGGCACAAAAAAAAAAAAAAAAAAAAAGAAAAAAAAAAAGAAAGGCAAACTACCGAAGGATTCTTCCTCCAACCTTTTCTTTTGCTACTAAAACTTCATTACATGAAGGTCATTACTACCATCGATAATGCTCATACAACATGATAGTTCAAGACATTACAAAGGGAACGAGCATCAACAAAACAAAAGTAAACCGCCCGGCGCCTAATCCTTCTTCACCGCCGCAACCCTTGACCGGCGTGACTAGACATGTCGAAGTCTCCTGAGAGGGCACTCTCACGCTCCGCTACTTCACCCTCAAGTTTCTTCTTCCTTTTCCTCAACCGCGCAGCCGTTGATTCAACCTCCTCCAACTCTTTACTTACTTTCTCCAACCGATCCCGCCAAGCCGGGAGCTCAAGAAGAAAAGCCATTTGATCTATCCTTTTACGGAGCCAATCAACCTCCAATTGATAATTTCCCAACGCAGCCAAACCATCGTAAACAGATATGAACTCCTCAGGCGTAGCTTTCGGCAAACTGACATCCTCCAATAACTCCACAAACGATACCAAGGAAATTAGTGCCAACCTCCTAGAAAAGGTGCTCACATTGACCAGCCGAACAAAGGTACTAGGCCATTGAAAAAAGATGTCGGACAACAAAGGTCGATGCTCCTCCCGAGCCTCGGCAAATAACACACTGGGCTGCAACGTCACCTTCTCCTTCGTCTCCAAAGTCACGACAACACTCCCATCGGGGTAGCGAGCTATCATAAAGTCACCCTCTTTCCACCAACGACGACTACTGCGCAACCCTCCCACATTTGTTTCATCCTGTAAGCTCGATGAATTTTGCACAAACGACTCGCCGCCATCACCTCCATCCATATGGTTAACCCCTGCCTGGCCTCCCTCGGCCCCCTCGGCCTCCTCCTCACCCTCCTCCTCACCCTCCTCCTCATCCTCTTGGTCATCACCTTCCTCCTCTTCTTCCTCCTCCATTTCTTCCTCATTCGGCACCACACCTGCCGAACGCATGTGGTGGAGTGACTTACCCTTCCACGGATGCACCACTCCTTGGGAAGACCCCCCCTCCTCCCCCCAAATTTCGTTCATGACCCCATGCGCCGCCACATTTTGATCGAAAGTACCTATCGCCTCCAAAGAATCCAATGGCACGTCCAAACCTCCTCCGGCTGCCATTTCTGAGACCTCCACTCTTGGTGTTTTTCTCACCTCTTCCACATCGGATTGAGGCACTCTCCCAGAAAACGCCCCCTCATCCCCCAGATATCGTCCATGCCTCCGTGTGCCACCGCATGTTGAGCTAAGGTACTTACCACCTCCGCGGAAGTAGAAGGCACCTCCGAACCTCCTTCGGTCTCCGTTTCCGGAATCTCCACTCGTGGCGTTCTTACCACCTCCTCCACAACACCCGGTTGAACCACTTCGGCATTCTCCTTATTTCCCTTTGTCGTCTACAAAAAAAAAAGGGAGGAAAAGCGTCATTACAAAAAAATTTAACGTGGAATGAAGAAAATGAAAGATATGTAAAGGTGACAAATCCGAACCTTCTTTCGTTTGCCGGGCTGGGCAACCTCCATGGCATCTTTCGCTGGCCTCTTTGAAGCATGCTTTCCACTCGATCGTACTCCCTCCGCCTGCCCTTCTCCAGTATGGTCACTCAAAGATACACTGCTCCCCACATCCTTCTCCACAGTACCATACATACTTTTCAAATACTCTTTCACCCTCCCCAACACCTCCTCCTTAGCATATGGCGAAAGAGCACCAAACAATACAAGGGCCGGATCCTTCTCCTTCGGAAGCAATAACCCCCCATCCTGGCTCATTACATCCTCCACCTTCAAAGACATGGGAACTTCTTTCACATAGTTCAGGAAGCGTACCAAGTTATCCCTCCAATACTCCCTATAAAGTTTTGTACATCCTCCCATCCTCTTGCCCCCTGGCAACGTGATCGTATTCATTGACCTAAGCTCCGCCGGGAAGGCCGATTTCAAAAACCTTTTCCACACATCTCCCACATCCCCTGATGGTACACACGGTTTCGGCACCCCCTGATCAAACCCGAATTGGCGTGCCACCCTCATCGGATCATACATCACAGAACCATACCTCCCATTCACAAAATATGGCAACTCTCCACGCATCATACAACTCATCCTAAAAAGCTCCGCCGTGGAGGCATCATCCTTATTCGCGAAGGTCACCACATCCTCCTCCGAGTACACATTAAAAGGAAATACTCCCTCCGGCGTGTTCACATACGGACGAGCAACAAATTCTCCCTCAACATCAAGGACATCGGCAATACTACCCCGCACACCCCGGATGCCACTTCCTGACCATCGCGCCGACCGACATACATTTCGGCACGGCTCTCCCCTCCCTCCACTATTACTCGCCCCAAAATCATTCGGTTGAGGTGCAACTTTAGGGAATCGCTCAAACAAGAACATATGAAGAAAGTTGGTGGCCACATAAATCGGCAAGTCATACCTCCCACAAGAGCGTCGCGCTGCATCTTGAAGCATGCCTAATCTTTTGAACAAAGTCCCCAAAAACAACGGGGCCAACGGTACGGATTCTCCGGAAGCAAGGATCGCCGCAAGTTCAAACAATGTCGTATCAACACCATCTTTCGGAGGAGCAGGAACGATGTACCAAGTTAGCCAATAGGCTAAGAACGCCGCCAAGTGAGCCGGTTCTTTCAATCCCGGGCCGTCCCTCACTACATGAGCTTCCTCCCCGGCCTTCGACGCACCCAAATCCTTATACCAATAACGGGCCCATTCAGTAAAGGTATTCTTCACTCCATTGTGCCCTTTCTCCCGGCGAACGGATCTCCGTAGTGCGTCAACCACATCTTTCTGTGAAGGAGAAAGGCTCCCGGAGGACGGGTCAACTTTTCCCAACATCGGCAACCTCAACAGACAGCCCACATCCTCCAACGTGGGTCCGGTCTCACCCCAAGCTACCGGAAGAGTATGGGAATCAGCACTCCATCGGGATACCACGACATCCATCCACTTCCGCTCCCGCAGAACAACCAATCGCAAACTGTTCGCCACCGCACGATGGACATCGGCTTTTTGCAACAACCCCACAAAATCGGCATTCCCCAAAATATCATCCGCCCAAGTCGCAAACGCAGTCGGAGGAATAACATAATTCCTGTAAGCAGAAAAGCAGTGTGGAAACTCACCACGCTCAACCTGGAACCTCAGCACTGACTCGGGAGAAATAAAACAGCCCTCCTCTACCGGAACCTCCTTGTACCCTAGCAACGGCTCATTAACCACTTTCCCAATCTCTGCATCCGCCTCTATTAAACGCCACAATTTATCACCACCGCCGAGATAGGGTGCCCGAAACCAAAATTCCGGACCAGGTAACGGAGGAGGTGGCTTGTCTTTCTCTGTTTTAAGAGCTTTATGGGATTTGAGAGCCGCAGAAGCGCGTTCCTGCCGTGGCTCCACCACGGCACCGGCACGGCTAGTGACGAGATGCTTGGGCCGCGCCGTCATACCTCCTCAATGACAATATATCCGAACGCCGGCTCCTGTCAGACAATTACCAAACCAGACAATCAAGATTCAATTTTGCGAGGGAAGGGCGCCGCATGCATCCCTTCGGCACCCTTGGCAAGAACAAAACGGTTTATTAAGGAGGAAGCGCAGCGGCACTCCGCTTGATCCATTGGGGAAATTACAACTTTGAAATGAACTAAAAAGAATTTACCTCCAAGAAGCTTTCGGCAAAGTCACAATATCCGAGTTGCCCACGCCTCCACAAAATCAACTTCGTGTTATCCCCGCACCAAATTTCCTTCCGAAAAGCAGAAGCTCCACCGCACTAGTTGATTTCGGTGCCTTCGGCACCAGACCCTTGTGCCGAAACCCTTTGTGCCGAAGCACCCTCCTGCCGAAACCTCCCTTGTGCCGAAGTCCCTTGTGCCGAAGTAACTTGTGCCGAAGTCCCTTGTGCCGAAACACCTTTGTGCCGAAGTAACTTGTGCCGAAGTACCTTGTGCCGAAGTCCCTTGTGCCGAAACCCCTTGTGCCGAAGTAACTTGTGCCGAAGTCCCTTGTGCCGAAACACCTTTGTGCCGAAGTAACTTGTGCCGAAGTACCTTGTGCCGAAGTCCCTTGTGCCGAAACCCCTTGTGCCGAAGTAACTTGTGCCGAAACCCTTTGTGCCGAAGCACCCTTGTGCCGAAACCTCCCTTGTGCCGAAGCACCCTTGTGCCGAAGCCCCCTTGTGCCGAAACCTCCATTGTGCCGAAGCCCCTCGCGCCGAAGCCCCTCTTGCCGAAACCCCACGTGCCGAACCACCCACGTGCCGAACCACCCTTGTGCCGAAACCCCCCCACCCGCCGATGCCCACCCGCCGACACACCCCTCCCGCTGACACCCACTCCCCGCCGCCCCCCTCCCGCCGACACCCACTTCCCGCCGACACCCCCCTCCCGCCGGCACCCACTTCCCGCCGCCCCCCTCCCCCTCTCGCCCTCCCTCGGTTTATCCCTCTCCTTCGCCCCCCCTCCCTCTCGCGTTCTCCCTTTCCCTCTCCCTTCTTCCTTCGGTCTCTCTCTCTTTTTCTCCCCCCTCACCAAAAGCCAAACACAAAGTAGTAAGGGGGAAGAGATGTTTTAAAAAATGCCGGATGGGTGGAGGTTGGGACCTAAACTTACTTTTCCTTTCCGGAGTTGTAGGATCCGGATACTACCTCCTCCCTTTGCAAATAACCCACTTACCTCCTCCAAAATTATCAAATTCTACCACGTCCAGGAAGTCCACTTTCTCTATCTAAAAAAAATCCCAAGCCTCCTAAACTCCTCTTTTGGGTAGAAAGTAGAAAATGGGAAGGTGAAAGGAATTTATACTATTCCTCCTCTCAAACTGAAGAGTCACACCATTTTTGGAACGCAAGGACGTCCTTTCATACTCCTAACACTATGATCAGATATGAATCCTTCCATAAAAAGACGCCGCGAAGACCCAGTGGATATACAGTACAAGGGGACATTATTGCCCGCACACACTCACCTCGCAACATGAGTACATGCGCGCAAGGGGACATTCACGTCGGTATACGATACGCATCACATCCGGATGAGCTTCCTCTAAAAAAAAAATAAAAAATAAAAAATTTCTTCCGGCAAGTCATCCTACGAGGAACGAGGTTCCCTCCAAGATTCAATTATGCCCGCACACACTCACCTCGTGACATGAGTATATGCGCGCAAGGGGACATTAATGTGGGTATACGATATATCTGGCAACCGGATGCACCTTTTTCCAAGAACTCCGCCGGTGACCATCTCCCGGAGGAGCAAGGCCTCCTCCACAAGTTTCACCTCCAGGAGGAGCATGCCCTCCTCCACAAGCTCAACTCCGAGAGGAGCAAGGCCTCCTCCACAAAGTTCACCTCCGGGAGGAGCGAGGCCTCCTCCACAATGTTCACCTCCGGGAGGAGCGAGGCCTCCTCCACGAGCCTTGCCTCCGCCGAAGCAAGGCCTCCTCCACAAAGCTCACCTCCGGGAGGAGTGAGGCTTCCTCCACGAGCCTTGCCTCCGCCGAAGCAAGGCCTCCTCCACGAGATTTACCTCCAGGAGGAGGAGCATGTCTCCTCCACAAAGTTCACCTCTAGGAGGAGGAGCATGCCTCCCTCCACAAGGTCTACCTCCAGGAGGAGCATGCCTCCTCCACAAAGTTTACCTCCAGGAGGCTCCTCCACAAGATTCACCTCCGGGAGGGGGATGCCTCCTCCACAAGCTTCACCTCCGGGAGGAGCAAGGCATCCTCCACGAGCTTTGCCTTTGCCGAAGCAAGCTTCCTCCACGAACTCCGCCCCCGGAAGAGCAAGACCTTCTCCAAGAATTCTCCACCCGCGGAGGAGTGAGGTCACCTCCGGGCACCTCACTCCTACTTAACATTTCGAAGACTCTACGAATACTTGAAGGCGACTCTATACACCATCCTAGGCCGGGAGCAGGGCCTAGGTACCTCGCTCGGGACCTAAGGAGGAATGTGGCTTGGAGGCTAGAGCAAGGGGTTCGTCAAGGAGGATGAGCTTGCCTCCGGCAAGCTCTGACTTGACCGGTCCTAGAGAGAGAGGGGGCATTGACCGCCATCTGACATCTCGGAAGAAGTATCATACCTACCTTCTGGCACCTCGGAGCCCGTATCACGCCTACCACCTGACTCGGCAGACATTGCGGGTCTCCATGTATCACCGAAATAGCCCCTGCCGGTTCTTTGGTTACGAGCTCCGATGCCTGACTTGGGACTAAAAGAGGAAAGGAGGTCAACCTCCACTCTGTCCACCAATGGGGAGGAGCCTTACACCTGGCTCTCCCCCACCCCCAAGGCTCATATAAAAGACAAGCATTCAACAAGCATTAAAGAGATCCGATCTACCACCAACTCTCCGATTCGACTCTCTCTCTCCACTGCCATCCCTCTCTCTCTCTAAGTCCGCCCCGAGCTCTCTCCTCCTCCACCTCCGGTGGTCCCGAGCACCATTGTAGTGACCGCCATATACCCGGAGGGCGACCTCAGGTACTCTTCCCGCTCCTACCTACCTCCCACAATAAGGAAACTGGTTACTGTGGTTATGGAGATGCTTGTAAGTTTATCCATGATCGGGGGGATTAGAAATCGGGATGGCAGCTGAGGAGTGAGTGGAAGTTTAAAAAGTGATAGTGATAGTGATATTTGCCTCTGGGAGGGGATGATATGGACGAGGGGTTTCTGGAGCTGAGTTGTGAAGAGGATGACATGTCATTGCTCTCATTGGCAGAGTTATGAAGGTACAAAATGGGGTCAATTGACCGAAAATTTTGTTTTTTTTGGATATGGTTTTCCGGTTGTGGAAGTTTTCCATACAACTGACCATTAAAAGTTCGTCAAAATATTTACTGCCAGCACTAAGTTCGTCAAAATATTTACCCAGAGCTGTAGTTTTTCTCCAGTTTTTCCCTCTATGATTTATCTTTTTGTCCTTATGGAAATCAACTTTTCTCGATTGTAAGAGAGAAACTTTTTTTTTTTTTGTTTTTGGATAAAGTTTGCCCCCGCTACATGAATAATCTGGTTCTGGCCCTGATATTTGCCCTTTGCTTGTTTAATATGTGGGCAGCCTTTTGTAGATCGTGTAACCAGGTGCAAACATTATTTCGTTGAGCATAGTGCATTAAAGGTAAGCCTCTTATTGCACTCCTATTTCCTGTACTTTGGTTTCTTAATTTTCAGGTTTCGTGTTTATTTTATTTTTAATTTTCCTGATTTCACGCTTCCGTGATAGAAAAGTATGCGATGAAGAAGTCAAAAGAAGAATGAAATATGAATATTGAAACCTACATGTGAATTGAGAACAGGAGTTTCTTTCAACGTGAAGATGACCTCCTAAAGAAGATCCATTGCTGTGTTAAGATACTTCTATTATCATTCTGAAGACTACATGTTCTGCACCACTCTTATGAACTAATTAATGGATGAAGAAACTATCATAAGCAAAACTTACATTTAAAAATTGGTTCTTAGCTCTGAAGTCTGACCCTTCAAAAGTTCTTGCCTCATCTGGAAGCTTATTTTTTATTCTATTTTTGTCGTTAAGGATATTAAACGGATTGTGCTTATTCTCCATGCTCAACATACAAAATTTATGTTTATGAGCAGAACTTGAATGTGCCAAGAGTTTGTTTGTTTTTTTTTTTTTTGTGTGTGTGTGGTCAATTATCTGTTCTAGATCCTTTAGTTAACCTGGATGAATATGTTAGATCATAAATTTGACAAGGTAATGAAATTGGTTGTCACACTTGGTGTATTTTTTCTTTTGGATATATTTTTTTCCTGGAAATAACTTTTCCAGTGAAACACCAGACAGCATAAAAGCTCAAGGGGCATACCCCTGCAGACCAAACAAGCAAAATAGCAACCAAACTAGACAACCTCAACTGAAACAAAACAGAATGAGATCCAAGGCAAAGCTACAACAGCTGGCCAAGTACAAGGAAGTACAATGGGAGCATAGTGAGGAATATGCCAAGTCAAGCAAATCAATCTGTTCTCATTGGAACTCTTTGCATGCCTCCAGGAGATAATGCAGGCTCTCCAATCTGTAGCCACTTAAGAAACGAGATTCAAGGAACCAAGAGTGTTTGCTTTGGGAAAAAAGATCCTCCTATTCCTTTCACACCACACATTGTAGATAACAGCATCCAAAGACAGTTTGAAAACTGAATGTTTGAAGGTAGAACTCTCCTGTTTCATGCAGTCCACTCCATTACATCATGAAGATTGAGAACAGGTCTATAGGTGTCGTTTTGCTGCAGCAAAACGAGTCCAAACACTGGCAGAGTAAGGACAGGGGAAAAACTGGTGTTGATGATTCTCTTGTTGATGTTATACGTCATACTTCTCTTTTTAATTTCTAGCACGAGGAATAAATGAAACTTGTGATATGACATGCTTCCAACTCCAACTCCAAGTACCAACATAATATATGCAATGCTAGGATGACATAACTTTGATTGCCTGAGGGGAGTTGAGGCACACTATTTTGTGACTCATGTTTAGTTGCCAAATTCAAGTTTTCTTCATGCGTCTCAAATATTGGGAGTCGCTCCTAGATGAATTGGAGATAAATAAAGATGATGGTAAGAAAACCTTTATGTGATCTAGGACATGTTCTGGCTGTCTTAGAGTCTTTGCAATTCGTCTAGTAGGTTGTCCTCTGAATCAAATGCTAAGTTGCTGGTGCTGTGCTGGAAACCACCTTTCCTACAGTATCTTGTATGGTAGCCTTGTTTGTTTGTTTTTCCTCGGCGAAAGTCAACCTTGTTAGTTGTAGTTACTGATGTTTGAATCCCTGTCAAATGCATGGGAGTGTATGGTACCTATCACTCCACTTCTTATTGGTCAACTGTTATGAAAAATTTTATAACCGGACAAAGTATGGGGGACATATAACTGGTTCCACTGTGAAACCTGTTGATCTGAAAGCCGCAGATTATGCAACTGCCCTAGCCAAATGGGAGAGGGAAAATGCACGTATTCTGACTTGGTTTCATAATTCTTCAAGAACCAAGTATAGGTATGAACTTTTTGAAGTATGATACAGCAAAGAAAGTTTGGGATTATTTGAAAGGGATGTATCTTGAGTCCAATTTTGCTAAGGAGTATGAGCTTGAGTTGTCAATCCGCCATGCTAGTCAAGGTGACAAATCTATTCAAGAGTTTTATAATGAGATGACTAGTTATTGGGATAAGTTAGCTCTTATGGAACCATTAGACTTGCAAGCTCTTGATAGTTATGTGCAGTATCAAGAGAAAAAGAGGCTAGTTCATTTCCTCATGGCTCTTCGAGCCCAGTTTGAGCCTCTTTGTGGGGTTATTCTGCATCGCTCTCCTTTACCTTTTGTGGATGGTGCCGTTCATGAACTTATTGCTGAAGAAACGCGGTTTAAAGTGGCTAGTATAGCATCTCCCTCACAGTTTGTCTTTGTTGCTCAACCTGCTCCGCCTATTCAGTACTCGGCACCACTTTTACCCATCTTACTCAGATTTCGGGCAAGCCTCAACCTCATATTCCCACGGATGAGTGCAGCTATTGTCATAAGAAAGGGCATTGGAAGTATGCATGCCCTGAGCGTGTTAAGCCTAAGGGCCGCAATAATTCTCATTCATATGGCCCTTCAGTTCCTTGGACATCACATCAGCATTATTGCCCTCCTGCAGCCTTAGCAGCTCCTACCTCTGGTGTTGTTCCTTCTCCTCCCATGTTTGAGCAGTATCAATAGTATAAGGCTTTCATGGAAGCCATCCAAGGGGATCCTTCCCAAGCTTCTGCCATGTTTTCTACCCACTCAGGTTTGCGTGGTTCAGGTGTCATAGGTATATTACCAACCGCTTGGATTTTTGATTCTGGTGGTTCACATCATATGACTTCTGATTCCTCTCTCCTTGGTAAATGTGTTCCTCCCACCTCTCCTATTAGTGTTGCCACCGCAAGTGGATCTCCCATGCATGTTGTTTCCATTGGTTCCATCCAGTCGACTTCATTGTCTATTTCTAATGTCCTTTATGTTCCTCAGACATCAGTTAACATTAAGCCTTCTTTCAATTAGCCAGCTATCTGATTCTGGTTTTGATGTCTGTGTTTTCTTTCTCTGGTTGTGTTGTGTAGGATCGGGAGTCCAAGAAGCAAATTGGGACAGACCGTAGAGTTGGTGACCTCTATACCTTGTAAAGCTTACACATTCTGACCAAGTCATCTCCCACTGCTGCATCGTCTTTCCGTTTATATCAAAAGTCGTCTCCTTTTTATCTTTGGCATTCTAGATTAGGACATTTGTCTAATGAGCGTCTTAAACTTTTAGCTAAGTCTGGGTCTTTGGGTCAAGTTTCTATCAGTGACATTTCTGAATGCAATGGTTGCAAACTTTCAAAAGTGTCTGCATTACCGTTTAAAGTATTTCTGTTTCTTCATTTTCTTTTCAACTTGTTCATACAGATTTATGGGGTCCATCCCTAGTTGCAACAAAAGTTGGTTCTGTTTATTATGTTTCGTTTGTTGATGATTATAGTAGGTATACATGGGTTTATTTGATGACGCACAAGTCTGATTTCTTTAAAATTTATCAAACTTTTTATGCCATAGTTCAAATCCAATTTTCTGCATCTATTAAAATCCTTTGTTCTGACTTGGGTGGGGAGTACTCTCTTTCTAAGTTTGCAACATTTTTAGACACACATGGGACTATTCATCAATCCTCTTGCACCGACACTCTCTCCCAGAATGATAGAGCCGAAAGAAAGCACCATCACCTTCTTAATACCGCTCGGTCTCTCTTATTGTCATCTTCATTTCCTTCTGTTTTCTAGGGAGAAGCCATCCTCACAACAGCTTATCTTCTGAATCGGATGCCCACTCCTCTTCTATCTGGTAGTTCTCCTTAACAGCAACTCTATGGTCAAATTCCCAACTACTCTCTCCTCCGTGTATTTGGTTCTACCTGTTTTGTCCTCCTCCCTAAGAAGGATCACGCTAAGCTCAGTGCCTAATGTGCCATATGTGTGTTCTTGGGGTATGGCATTAATCAAAAGGGTTGTCGTGTTATGATCCAGTGACAAAGAAGCTATATGTATCACGGCATGTCACATTCTTAGAGTGTTTACCTTATTTCATTCTTCCTCCCAAAGCTACTCATGTGGCCAAGGAGGATCTGATTTATATTGATCCATTCCCTATGGATGTGCCGCCAGAAGAATATACCTCCACCCTTGAGGTATCCGATATTCTTGTACCTTCTTTAGCCCCTCCTCGCTCCACTATTGAGGTATTTGATTGCCATACCGCCTCCTCATCCCATCCTCGCTAGGTCCTATCCCCCCATTTTCTCAAGTCTACTCCCGCCATGTCGCTTCGCCACCTCCACCTTCCAGCTCTTCCGCCTCCTAACCTACTTCGGAAGCTCCTGATCCGCCTCCTCGCCGGTATCCTGTTTGGGAAAATCGTCAGCCACCGGTAAAATTTGGTTTTTCTCATACTTGTTTTTCCTTTTCATATCAATCTTTTCTTTCTCAGATTCACACTTACTTTGAGCCTAGGTCTTATAAAGAAGCTTGTAATGATTCCACTTGGGTGGAAGCCATGAATGCTGAACGTACTGCTCTTGCTCAAAATCACACTTGGGAGTTGGTTCCACTACCGGAGGGTAAGAATCTTATTGGTTGCAAATGGGTGTATAAGGTAAAAAATCATTTTAATGACGCTATAAAGCCCGTTTAGTTGCTAAGGGGTTTCCGCAGGAGTATGAGATTAATTATGAGGAGACCTTTGCACTTGTCGCCAAAATGATCACTGTTCGCACTTTGATATTTGTTTGTTGCTGTGCATATGTGGCCTCTTTACCAGTTAGATGTGAAGAATGTGCTTCTTAACGGGTTCCTTTCTGAAGAAGTTTATATGCAGGCTCCTCCTGGCTTTTCTCATCCCTCTGGTCTTGTTTTTCGCCTACGCCATGCTCTCTATGGTTTGAAACAGTCTCCTCGTGCTTGGTATGCCCGTTTTCAGGATGTGGTTCTTAAGATTGGTTTTCAGCCTAGTATGCACGACTCTACTCTCTTTCTTCGGCGCACCTCTCATGGTTTGGTTCTTCTATTGTTATACGTTGATGATATGATCATCACTGGCTCTGATTCTGCTACTATTTATGACATGAACTGTCATCTCTTTCGTGAGTTTGAATGAAAGACTTAGGCCCTCTTCGATATTTTCTGGTTATTGACGTTGCTTTTTCCCCCGAGGGGTACCTTCTGGGCCAGTTCAAGTATGCTACTTATATTTTCCACCAAGCTCGTCTGACTGATTACAAAACCGTTGTACTCCTCTTGAGCTCCATGCCAAGTTCTCTCCTTCTGATGGTGTTCATCTAGAGGATCCTACTGAATATCGCGTGTTGGTGGGTTGCTTTGTTTATCTTACTGTATCTCGGCCAGACATTGTCCATGTTGTTCCTATTGTGAGTCTCGGTATTTTCTGGGTATTGAGGTTGCTTCTTCCCCTAAGGGCAAGTCTGGGCCAGTTCAAGTATGCTACTGATATTATCCACCGAGCTCGTCTCACTGATTACAAAACCGTTGATACTCCTCTTGAGCTCCATGCCAAGTTCTCTCCTTCTGATGGTGTTCCTCTAGAGGATCTTACTGAATATTGTGAGTTGGTGGGTTGCTTAGTTTATCTTACTCTGACTCAGCCAGACATTGCCCATGATGTTCCTATTGTGAGTCAGTATGTTTCTGCTCCTCGATCTACCCATTGAGCTGCCCACGTACGTATTTTGCGTTATGTTCGTGGTACTCTCCATCAGTGTCTTCTGCTCTCTTCCACATCCAGATTGACTCTTCAAGCTTACGCTGATGCTGATTGGGCAGGTGATATTAGTGACCGCAAATCAACCTTTGGCTTTTGTGTTTTTCTAGGTGATTCCCTAATCTCCTGGAAAAGCAAAAAGCAATCTGTTGTTGCTTGATCCACTGCTGGAGCCGAATATCGCACTATGGCTCATGCTACCTCAAAAATAGTTTGGCTTCATTGGCTCCTCTCAGATATGGGTGTTTTTGTCTCTTCTCCTATGCCCTTGTATTGTGATAATAAGAGTGCTATTCAGATAGCTAACAACTCGGTCTTCCATGAATGTACCAAGCACATAGAAATTGATTGCCATTTTATTTGTCAGCATCTTCAGTCCGCCACCATTATCTTACCTTTTGTTGCCTCCACGTTGCAGTTGGTTGACTTCTTCACGAAGACTCACACTGCATCCTGGTTTTGCTTCCTCCTTGGCAAAACTGTCGATGCTCCCCGCTCTCGCATCCTGAGTTTGAGGGGGGGGTGTGGTTTAATGGAATGTGTATCATATTGAAATCAAATGGTAGCTATTTATGGATTAGGCGTAATCTTATCCTACTATTTATGGCAAAGATTAGGCTTGATTAGACTTACCATTTGTGTATCATTTCAAGGGTTATATATACCCAGCACTGTAATCTTCTAATTATCAATAATACAGGCCAGTTTTCTCCTATCTATTTTCACGTTTGTCTGGTTTCATCCTTGCCATCTAGTTTGTGGACGTACCCCGAATGGATTTGATCAGTCTTGGCTGTGTTGGGACAAGTTTTGTGAGCAGATGAGAATGTTGCCTTACCTTTAGCCGTAGGCCTTTGATGGGAAAAATTATACAACCACCACCAAGAAGTTTAGGCAAAATGTTTTTGACCAAAATGAGAGAAAATATTGGATGAAGACTTTCTCCTCTCCTAGGCTACGAGCTCCCGACGTACTAAAGAGTATAAAAAAATTCGAGGTTTGTCGAGAGGGAAGATTTTCTCTTCTCTTTTTTCCCCAAGAATAGGGACTCTTGATTAAGTTGGAAAGTTCATTCACTTGCTTAACATCAACCCGTATGGTTGGTCTGTTGGTCAAGGCCTGAGACTTAAAGGTTTCCTCTCTCCTAAGATTTCAGGTTCGAAATTCCCTGGTATTATCAACTCCTTTGAGCAGTCCATACGGAGCTTTGCTTCAGCTTTAATTAGATTTCCTGTAAGTGGTCGAGGTGCATATAAATTGACCCGAACGTCTAAGTTATCAAAAAGATCTAGATTTCCTCGAAAAGACATTGCAGTGAAGTGTTTAGATGTCCAGCTCCCGAATCATCTAGAAAGATTCAAGAACATAGGAATGCTTTAGACCTAACCTCATCTCATTTTCTATAAAAATGTAAAGCCATTCCATCGGTCCTCACAGAATTATGGACAGTCTAACTATAAATTAGAAGGATCCCACATAACGGTGTCCATTCATAGTGTTTGCTTTTCCCCAATGTCAGTGTTTTTTTTTGTATTTTTCTTTTGTCCACTAAAGAGGTAGACAGTAGAGAACATTTGGAGTGCTAGCTTTTCTTGGGAAGCTGGTTAGAATCTTTTTGAAAGACGTAACATCACTCCAAATTGTTTGCAATAGGTTTCATGCGGATCCGGGAGCCCTGTAGTGAACTCACTCTATGGTTGTAGTGAGTAATCGCAGCCGTCCAAAAGTATTTTCAACAGTTTGGATCCGCATTATGAAACTTTGTCAAATGTAGTCTATTTCTATATCTGGTCTGTTGTTATGCAACTTTTTGTCGTTGGATTTTAAGTTGTTAGGTGGAGAGGTCCAATATTATAATAAGTAATCACCCGTATCCGTTACATATCCAACCGTGGTTAGGTACGTTAACACAATGGTGTGGAGTATTTTCATCCTCTAGGTAAAGTGTTACTGTGCTATGTCAAGTGGTAGTACTCAAATAGTATTTCACGCGCTAAGTAGTGATCGTTATAAGAACGTAAGAGTATCACTCTTCTTGCATTTTTAAATTTTAATGGTAATAGTTGTAATTAAGCTAGCATAATCAATCTTTCTCGTTCATAGTGGGCTTATTATTTATATCTAGTATAAAACCCTATAAAATTTGGGATCCCTAATTTTAAAAAAAAAATTGAGGGCTCAAGACGGAAGCCTTCCTCGCCTTCTCTCAGGGACGGGCCTCGTGTTAGTATTCAAATAGTGTTATTCTTGTTGTGCTAATCCATATTTTGTTTGAAGTGACATGATCTAATCCATCCAAAATTTATGTTTGTGAAGCATTATTCTCCTATAGTCGCATATGCTGAAATATTAGGTGATGTACTTTTAAAAATCTTTTTATGTGGGCTTTATTCTGGAGTCGCCCAATAATGGAATGCCTCTTGGATAATTCCATAATGCTAAGATGCTCTGACTTGGGGCCGCGTGTCCTTTTATCATGTTTTGTGCTCTGTTTTAGTTGACCCCTAATTTGTCCCAACCATGGCAATTTTTAGTTGGAGTTGGACCACTTTTAGAGGGGCATATGGTGTATGGTACACAACTTTTTGAATTCCATCTAACAACTAAGATTAGCTGATCATTAAACTCTGGTTTGAATGCAACATTTTTCTCAGGCACTTGGTTGCTTCTTCGAGCTCAGTTTACGTTCCGATTAGGAACTCTTTAGTCCAACCGATGGCCCGATTAAGACAGTGGTGGACCAGTGTAAAGACTCAAGTTATCCGTTAGGATTCCGTGAGCAGATTTGGACCCCTTGCTTCTTAGCTACAATTATAGTACTCAATGTTGAAGCACCTTGAGTGGTTGGGTGGGATTCCTTTTTGTTTTTTTGGCAAAATTGATAAAGGCTATTTTGGCCGTGGGATAACCTTAGGAGAGACATAAGGTATTTGTTGATTGTGTTGCGCTTGCGGGCAGGATGGTGGAAGTATGAATCACCTCCTTCGTTTTCAATTTATGTGCTGATAGAGAGTTGCAGATTGGGGGTATAACGTGGAAATTAAACATCTCCATTGAATCTCTAACTTCTTTTACGAAATTAACCGTACGAAGAGAGGTTGTGGGTCAGATTGTAAGATGAAAGAACGTATGGGTTGTTTATGTTCATACAACTTTGAAAAAAGTAAGAGAGGTTGTGGGTCAAATTGTTTATGTTCATTAAAAAGGACAATGGGTTTACACTTTCACTTTTTTTTTTTGATAATCAAAAGGGTGGGAAGGGGCGACCAGTGTAGCAACTTCCCCTAGGCGTGACCATAGGGAATCCTTACCCGTCAATGGAATGTTTGGTTCGAGCCATAACTACCGTCCGGAAGGACGGGCCGTCACCACGGCACCACTTTAGTGCACAACTGGTAAAAAGTTCCCTCTTTGCTCCGCAGACGGATTTCAAGTAACTGCCGAGACTCGAACCTCCGCCTGCGTTAAAGGGAGTGGTGACCCTCACTTGCTGGGCTACCACCTCGGTGGTACACAACCTTTCACTAGATGCTTCTTTCTCTCTCTCATTTGTATTTAGACTAGTACAGTAGTATTCTTTTACATCGTGGAGGCACTCTGGCAACAAATGGGACAGGAACAATGAACATGGCAGAAGGGTTGATCATGTACAAAGTTTACTGTTTATATACATACACACGCATACCTACATAAATAGGTAGTATTTGCTTTTGGGGTTAGGTATCTCTAGATTGAAAAAGTAGAAAATTAGTCTTAGGTCCATTATGTGAATTTCATACACCTATAAATTTATCTATTAATTTTGTAAGGTCTCAAGTTTATTTTAGAGTACCCTAGAGTAAGGTAGGATACCCTAGAGTTTAGGTATTTTCATAAGATTTTAGGGTGTATTTTTTTATTATAGGATAGGGTATCTATTATAGGATAGGGTATCCTAGGGTAGGGTACCCTTGGGTTTAGACACTTTTATAGGGTTTAGGATTTTAGGCACTTTCATAGAGTATCCTTAGGTTTAGATTGTGTGAACTTGTGACTTTACAAAATTATTAGGTGGACTTGTGGGCTTATGAAATGTTTACAGTGGGTCTATCACTCTATCTCCCTTGAAAAAGACCTGTTGCTCACTCCAATTATATTTTGGATGCTGGTTATCCACCACTCTTTCAGTTGGAGAATTTGTGCATGTATTGCCCTTTTTTATGGTACAAAAGTAGCATAGGTAACTCTTCTTGTCCTCCCCTTCTAGTCAAGAATAACAAATTATCACTTCTTTTTTGGAAATTTTTGGTAGTGTAAGGTGTACAGGGCTAGTTTGCGTGTATCTTGGACTAATCCCTACAGTTCCTTGTTTCACACACTTACGCGTGAGGTGAGGTGGTCCAAGAGTTACTGGCATAGGGAATCAAATCTGAGACCTTAGAAGGAGAAAAAAACCCATAATCTCAAACCAAGACTATAAGACCAATCCGGTGGGGTTAATCCTGCAATATCTTCTCCAGCTAGGAGTGAGAAAAATGCATTTACTCAAGTCTATTATTGTAAGCCACTAACACACCCAACGAACCATATACCATATAGTTATGAATGTGAACTTTTTCTTTATGAAAGAGCATCTTCAACCAATACTCCCAAATGAAGATGAAGGGTCAAAATAATGTTTTATATTCAAAAAGTAAATTCAGAGTATGTTACTATTCACCTCTTTTCCAACCAACTAGAGAAGACTGAAGAGTATGGGTTGGAGCTCTCCCACACTCTCGAATGGAAATTTAGAGTATGGTCAGAGATACTCTTAATTAAAATTGGATACCTTCTTTCGAAGTTCTTTAGAGTTTATTTTTTTATCCTCTAAACTAATCACTTTTTTGCCACTTCATCCCTAAACTATGAAAATGTTCTATTTCATCCCTCAACTCCCCGATTGCAACCCATTTAGTCTAATAGATGACAAGAGTCCAAATCTTGGACGGAAAAGAAGTTCCCATGGCCACCAAACAAAGAGTCTACTCGCATAGACGGTGCCCATTTTGAGAAATATAAATCAAAAGTTTGTAGATTGGATTAAGAACTTGTGGTCATTTGATTGAGCTGATTTTTTACAAGGGTACTCAAAAACTTATTTTAACTTAAATGAAAGTTTCGTATTGTTTGTCGGAGACTCCGAAATGGGCCTCGTCTGTGCATGTAGTTTGTTGTTTGGGTGCCATGTGAACTTTTTTCCGTCTAAGATTTGGACGGACTCCCGTTATCCGTCATGTTTGTTGAAATTACGCAACGGATTCGGGATGTTGTAGTGCACTCTAAAATACGTAGCAAAATAAAATAGTTTTGCTCCTATTAGAAGTTGTTTAAAGTTTAATTAGGTTTATTTTGATTTAGACAGGTAAAAATGGAACCTAATTCAGCCCCTAAACAACTTTAAGTGAAAACAAAACTATCTCGTTTTGTTGTGCAATACCACTGTAGGGCACCCTGCACCTTGGACTGCAACACCGCCCCTATCCGCCATGCACACTCCCTAGTACTTTACTCGAACAAAAATGATACTCACACAACAATCCAAACACAACAATTTACACAACTTCTCACATGCATGTGGGCTCCACACACACTACTATGTGTGGGCCCCACATGTATGTCCTTACTTGAAATATGCAGTGCTTTTTCTCTGCTAAACTTTCATCCGCGGTTTTTTTTTTCTTTCTAGAAGCAACACTGCAAATATATATATGATCATTAATAATATCCGAGGTTACATCATTACAAAATGGGAAAATGACGGTTAAGGACGTGTTTTAATAATTAATATCTGTCAAGGACATTTTGTTCATTAACAAATGTTCTTAACATGTCCTTAAAAGATATTAATTATCAAAACACGTCTTGGGCCATCATTTTCTCTTACAAAATTGTATCAGGGAATTCCCGATACCTAGAAGCAAGAGTATGGGCCTCCTGTACTCCAGAACGATGAACCTTCTTAATAATAACAACATTACACATCCTACGAATACTTAATTGAGGAAGGTCCACGGCAACTCTGCCAAGGGAGGTCGGTGTAATTTCAACAATTATACAGGAGCCTTGTGTAATTATCAGAACTCTCAGAGATCCCTTTTCTGGGTATAAAATTGTGTCCACTCATTAAGTTAAGAGAATTGATATTCGCGTTCCCTTTTTTGATGCAGATGTTTCACTTTGTTCGTGAAGTTACTTGAAATTAACTTCACGTTGATAGTGAAGCGCCTGCATAAAAAAAAGAGAGCGCAAATATCAATTCCCTAAGTTAATTATTAGTATTAGTAAAACAAAAGAAGTTAGTAATTGAAAAGGGTTGTGCAATAATGAAAAACAGTTCAAGGGCAGGACACAAGTGAAGTGAAACCCCTAATTAACTGAAAAGCTACAAAGGGAATTAATTAAACGTCCTAAATGAAGTGGGGGGCCGAAAGAACTTTTCATGAAAATACTTATGTTAGTTCCAAAAGGAGGACAAATTATTGGACAAAACAAGGGTACACTAAAGCCCCAATGCCTTTCGGCTTTACACCCTTTGTCCAGTGTCTCGCTCAAAGTGGCTTTCCTATTGCATGTGGACAGGATTCTCCAAAGCCAATCCGAACTGGTGATGCAAATTAGCTGAATTGAGTTGAGTTTTAGAATGTTTATGCTTGTTTGTTAAATTTTTATTGAATTCTAGCTCGAGCTTCATCTCAGTGAAAATTTGGCGAGATGAGTTCGAGCCGAACTTGTTTAGGTTTGAGTTGAACTTGAGCTTGTGCACGAGCCTTAACGAGTTAAGAATATCGTATATTTATCCTCTCATGCAGGTTTGGGGATCGAATAAAAGTTTAAATTTGTAGTACATAAATAAGTTCATACATACGTAAGATAAGATTATAAAAACACGTAAAACTATAAATAAGTTTTCATAGTACTTTTAAAAGTTTATACATGCACAAGTTACACAATTTTCATTATATACATATACACTTATACATATTCAAGGTTATAGGAGTATATACAACGACACACACACACACACACACACACACTAACTAGGTTCATTAGCCTAATCGAGTCTAATACTGTCAAGTTCAAGTTCTGCTCCTTTATTGAACGAACCTAATATTGAGGTTCAGGTTCGGTTCATTTAATAGATGAATTAAACTCGAACGAGCATTTATCGAGTCGAGCCGCGAATAGTACTTCACAGACAACTCGGTTCATCTACAACCCTAATCCAAACTAGTGGTTCTGTTCTCTATTGGCAAGTTTTTGTTGTGTATTGTTTTAAGACAAAGTAACCATAGATATATTAATAATTAATGTTCCAAGTGAAAATAAAAAAATCAAGGAACGTTTGTTTGCAGGATAAGAAAAGTGGAAGTATGAGATCCATTTTTTCTGTATTTGATTGTACAGCTTCACGTGGTAAGATAGTACACAAATCCCTAGAGGTGTATGTAGACACCCAAATTTAGCTTAGCATGTATTTAAGCCCCACTTTGAATATTTTCCGATGATGAATAGGTTCTCGTAAGTATTTGGCCAAGAGTACACTCCTGCTTAAACAGTTGTTGGAATACTCTCTAAAATTCCTTTCTGATGCAGAAATTTAATGACTCTACTAAAAACGAGGAGTTTTTTTTATCATATCTTTTAATTTCTAGTCTAAATATCTATTTATAGTTTTTAGTGTCATTCGGTCGTTCGAAGAGTCTATCTAGGAAGTTGTGCTTTTGTTTAATAGTTGTCTAGGGTTTTGAAAGGTCAACGTTGGAAATTGTCTAGTCTTGATGTGTCATATTTTGTAATGCCTATTTATATGAGTTCTAATGAAATGAAAAGAGAGTTTTGAGTGTTGAATTAAAATAGTCTTTGGCTTGTGAGAAGATTTATCTTCTTGTTCATCGTTTCTGTATCTCTTAGGTGGATTCTTTCGAGTGGTGAGCGATCCCTACGTTCTGTATCCCTAGTTAAATCCTCGGGTGGTGATATCTGTATCCTGTTGGTTTTCTAACTTGGGTGGTGAGCGATTATCCCTATTACCCTTTTATCCCTTTTTACCTTTTCTTCCGTCCCGTCTGGAAAATCCGCCGTCACTTTCAAAGCTTATCCACATCCTTATCTTCCCTTTCCAAACTAGTCGCCACTTTCAGAAGCGACAATCACCACTAATTTGTGTCGATCAGTACTAGATATACAACTGATCACCATCTTTCTTCTCTACCTTAACTTTGCTGATCGCTAGATAAATAGTCGATCGCCATTTTTGGTATCCATCGTCATTCTCCTTCTGGTCTAGAACCACAACTGCCTTACCATTTCTGTCTATCGCCATTCTTTCTAGTGATTGCTGATCTTGGTTTCTTTTAGAACAGAGTTTGAATCCTCTTCGAACTCCTCCTTCCTAATGTCGGTTATACATATATTCCAGATCTCATACAACTCTATTTGATAGAGTTACAACCGGATTAAACACCCAATTTCGGATTTAATTAATTCACGTTTCTCTTATAAATAGAGGCCTAAACCTCCGAATTAAATAAGTTCAATCCCTCTCAAACCACCTTGAAGCTCTGCGAAAATCCCTACCAGTCAATCCCATAAAGCAAACCCTAGTCTTCAAATTGTTGAATCCCGAAGTCCATAATATTTTGTGTATTCACCAAACCTTCCAATAACCGAAGTCTTCCACCGTGCTTTTATACCCATAAAAGCTAAGAAACCGTGCTCCGATTTCTTACTGGGCATTGAGGGATCAAGGTGGGATAATCCACTTGCCCCAGTGGGCTAGCCATCTTCCGTAGCGTTTTGGTTTAATTCTTTTACTCTTTTTTTTTTTTTTTTTTTTTTTTGCGTTTTCCTGTGTTTCTGTTGCTGTGGTGAAACTAGGAGCGGCGATCATCACAACTTTGTGGCGGTCGCCAGTGTTTTATATTGCATTTGGCAATCGATCGATCTTAAGTGGCAAGTTCTGTCGATCGTCAGTGATCCTAGCGATTGCCAGTCCCTGTCAAACTGTTTTCATATTTTTTGCATGTTTCCCCTGTTCTTTTCCCGTTTGTGGTTTTATTATTCGTTCTCACCCATATCTGTTTAATGGCTAATTAAAATGTACTTGCAAAATCAAGGAAAAAAAAAACTGAAACATTTTATGTCGGACAATTAATGGCCAACCTTTTGGTTGGTCAGAGATCTAGCACTTCCACCTAATCATACCCTTGGCGTCCAAATTCAAAATCTCGATCTTTTTGATTTCTTGGTTCCTAAAACCAAGTGGCGACTCTAAACAGAATAAGTGCCCGACAACGGACACTTCTGATCAAACAAGGGACGCCGTAACGAGTGTGTAAAAGAGAGTAGTTTAGCTAATTAGCCATCCTATATGGTGAGACCTCAAAAAGGAGGGTATCCACACTTTGATAACTCAATAATCAATGAATAAGGTGGAACATTTTTTTAAAAAAATCTATAGACAAAAGTACTCAGGCCGGGGTTCTTTGTTTGACAGGATTATATATAGTAAAGGGACATATAATGTCAAAGAGTACGTAGTTCCATCGAATTAGTAGTGATGTGACAAATAACATCACATTTCCCATGCATTGTATCCGTTGGACATTTAATTTTGACGTAAGATTTACTTAACCAATCACCGTATACGTGGTTCCTACGTACTTCCTAGCTAGGTACAATTCAATCTGATACTCATATATTCAATTAATAAGCGGACTCTTATTGAAGGAGTACATGCTAGTGTCTTTCATAATTATATACTACTATCTTATCATAATGCGAAATACAAATTTCCTGCCTATGAGATCTCTATTTCAGAAAAGTTCCTTATTCTTTATTTTCGTGTAAATCTTAGCATAACGCTAAGGTTTTCGTTGCCTGATGTGTTTAGCAATTCAAAGATCTCAAAATTTTCTTGCTCCATTCAGTTGCACCGGAAGGATGAGAAGTGATGAAAATATCAATTTTCTTGTAATTTTCTATGTGTTCAGTTACCAGAAAAGTTGTATAACCCACAGTTTCAATTTTTTCACTGAGAATAACTTCTTGTTTTCTTGCAAGATTTCTTGTCAAGAAAACACACACACAAGAATAAATTTTATTTTCTTTTATTTCACCTTACTTCACATCTTTTGGAAATCAATTTTTCACACGACATTTCCGGGTGAATAGAGCCAAGAAAATTGGGACGCGAAAAAGCCAAAGGAACGACAATGAAACAGTATTTGTTCAGAGAGAGAGAGAGAGAGTAAACGACAAGCTGGGAAAGAGACAAGGGATTGGTGTGGACGATACGTAATTGTCCAATATGCAGTATTGATTATTAAGTAAAGTGCTTCTTTTGGGTCTCCAAACACAAATACTATTCACGAGACAAAGGCTTAGAGATGCCATTATTAGGTAGCCCAAAAAATATAGGGGATGGCTATTCGCAGCTCCTCGCAGCTCCCTATTTTCTTCCGCAGATTAAAATTTTTTAATTATACTCGGCAGTTAGTTACCAAAATTGAGATACATTTTCAGCATCCAATTACCGAAATATAATATTTTTTTCAACAACTAGTAACCGAAAATGTATGTTCGGCAGTTGTTTACCAAAAGTTGAACATATTTTCGACATGTAGTTACCGAAATATAATATTGTTTTCAACAGCTATTTACCGAAATTTTATGTATGATTTTCAACAACCATTTATCGAAATGTAGTGGGCTGCGGAAGAAAATAGGGTGCTACGAATAGTCGCCCCCAATATGTACCTTCGTCCCAAAATGTTTGTCCTATCCGTAAAACGATGACTCAACAATAAAGCATTTCTTTCAAGAAAAAATTTGAACTTTTTTTTTTTATAAATTAAAGAACTCTTCGATATCTAGTAAATTGTTGAAAAAAAAGTTTTTTTTTTTGCAAAAATTGTACTCCCTCCGTCCCTTTTTAATAGTCCAGTATTCCATTTTGGGCTGTCCCTTAATAAGTGTCCATTTTGTAAAGTTAGTGGGTAAAAGTTGATGTATTGTCTATTTTGTCCCTAAAAGTAAATTCCTTTTTGAAAAGTTAGTGAGGAAAAGTGTAATAATGATGGGCAAGTAGGGAAAGTGGAGGAAAAAGTTGATGTGAAAGGTATAATGATGATGTCTTTTTAATAAGTTGGAATTACGAAGTAGGACAATTAAAAAGGGACGGAGGGAGTATTATTTTTGGCTTTGTTTGGTTGAGAGTTTAGTTTAGTTTTGGTAGTGGGTGGAGAGAGAAATAAGATAATGATTGGAAATAGGGGTAATGATTGGAGAGAGATAGAGAGAGATCAGAACGTAATAATTGGAGAATAGGGTAATAATTAGAAAAAGAAGTAGGGTAATGATTGGAAAACAAAATAAAAACAAAACAAAAGTGAGAAACGAACATAGCCTTTACATCTTCGTTTTACGGACCGGACAAACATTTTGGGACGGAATATATGAAAACTTTACCATAAAAAACGTATGCTTACAGCTTACTCTTGACTCTTGAAATGATGCACTAGTGTTTTTTCGATCCCCTTTAATCCTCTCTCTCTCTCTCTCTCTCTCTCTCTCTTTAAAATTTCTGAGCACAGGCAACATATGTAGTGTCATGGCTTATATGGGTTTGAGTTTTGGAGGGTCGACTCTAAGTAAAGTGGAAAACAAAATGTGGAACCTACTAGCTCACAATTCATTGGAGGGTGATTAAGATGCAATAAGTATTTTCAAAAACATGAAAAAAAATGTATGGCAGTTATGCAAAATATTACTATTCAAATTATAATTTTCTTGACATTTTCTATAGAGTAATGCTACGTAAACACATACAAAAATGCACAAATTCTCATAAAGGAGTGTCTAGAACTATTTGATGTATGTGGAAACATACACCTGCCACTCCCCCCTCCATATACCTCTGACCTTGCATGCACATTGGGCGATTCTAGACACATTCCTGTCCGGATTTGGACAATCTTGTTAGTGACAATAACATTTTTGCTCATTATATTATAATTAAGAAATGCATTATAATAACAAATGCTTGGCAATACCCATAAATTTCCACCAATGATATGTTCAAACCCACACATTTCACAGAAAACAACTTTTGGATTCTGGCCAACTGGAATAACCTCATTGGGTATTGATGCTACAGTCCCAATAAATAACAAAAATGCTCAACCAATTTCTATTGGTTTGGAAGAAAAAAGATGAAGTTATTATTTTTATTTGTGAAGCACACTTATCAATGAAAGCAACTCAACTTTATCTTTATCAAATTTATGCGTCTACAATACTCTAGAAACTCCTACAATGAACTGCACACCTAATTTAATTGTATATTAGCACCGCCCTCATTTCGTCATACTTTTTTTTATGACTCATGTGCCTGGCTAGTTTACACGTTCCTCCATTAACCTTGATGTCCTAATCCTAACTGTCAACTTGTTGAGAGCCCAATTATAATTGGAACAAACCTCCGTATACATTGACCTTAAAAATTTAATAACACCTAAAAGGTTTCGAACTCGAAATCTGAAAGGGGAAATAAATCCCAATTTCTAGGCTGCCCTTTGGGGTTTTTTGTTTTTTTTGCCCAGTGCCCTTTCGGGTTCTCATAGGTGACATCTAAAATCAATCAATTAACATAAATAAAATAACTAATGGGCGGTGCATTTGATTTAAGTGGGTCCCATTTACAACATGTACCAACTACCATTATTCCCACAACATAAGTATATGCGGTCTATAATTTAAACGTTATATGAGGAGATAATTTTGTTTAAAAGGGGCTTGTCTCGAATAACTACGGGGTATATTTTAATGACCTCGTCCGTAATTTTTTTTCTTTTTTGTCTTGGGAAAAAATAATGTATGGTAATTACCAGTCACATTTTATTATGATTGAAAAATACTTGCGGTCCTTAATAGATGGTAGCATTATAATCTAGCAAAGTGTATACAAATCTATGAATATATAAATATGTGACTTTTAAATTGCAATATTTGATTTTTCAAGAAGAATAAGGGTCTATGGTAATTGAGTTAAGCTCCTAATTTTTAATAGATGATTTGTAGGTCAAACCCTATAATGTACAGTAACAAATAGAAAATTCTCGAAATTACTAGAAATCAGTGCATGGGACTATATTAGGTTTAAACAATAGAGTGCTAAAAAAAATGGAAAATATATTGGCACTCTAAAAATTGATTTGAGCAATTTTTTTAAAAAACTGTTTGGATGAAGCCCTTCCAGGTTTTTTTTTTTTTTTTTTTTGCAGATTTCTAACGAGTACCTTTAAAATCACGTTTTGATCATATTGAGCGGCTCGGATCAACGAAATTCGATCGAAAAAAGGGAAAAATGGAGAGGTTCACATTTTAACTAAAATGAGAACATTCTCATTTGAAACAGACTCATTTGAACCATTCAATACATGTTAAGGTCCCATTGCGTGATACAAACAGAGAATAATGCTTTAATTCAGCCCCACTAAATAGTAACGATAGAGACTTGAACTCCAAAGTATAGCGGGAGAAGAGAAATTTGAGTAACCCTTTCAGCCAAGCCAGCCACTTTGTAGTAAATTTTCCTCAACTTGATTACATTGTCCAATAGGTGCTGTCGCCAAGTGAACCGGTTTCCGGGTCGACCGGAGATTTGGGACCAACCGGGTTTGGGGGCATCAAACACCATGCAGGTGCAGTGCCCAATCTCTTTTTTCTTTGCAAAAAGTCAAGACTCTGAACTGAACTCAACTCAACTCAACTCAACCAACCACGGAGAGAGAGAGAGAGAGAGAGAGAGAGAGAGATTATTACTGAAGGAGTATATCAGAAACGAGAGAAGGAAGCTAGTCTGAGGTGGTGGTTGTTTGTAATTGAGTTTGGATTGATTGTGTTGGAGTAAGAGAAGAATAATGGAAGGAGAGCACATAAGGAGGCACCACAAGCACGAGCCCAAAGACAACCAGTGCACTTCCGTTCTCGTCAAGCACATCAAAGCCCCCGTTGATCTCGTACTCTCTCTCTCTCTCTCTCTCTTGAGAAATTGAGTTGGTATTTGATTTCTTTTTTGTTTAATTTGCCATGGTGTTTGTCTGAATTTGAGTTCTGAGACTTTGGTTTGGGAATTTAGAGGCTTGTCTTCTGTTTTGAGTTCTATTTCGGATGGAAAATTGTTTTCTCTTGTTTGGTGTGAAAGAAAACTGAGGGGGGAATAACGACAAAACGAAGAATTAAATAAGGACAGTGAATTTTCCTACACACTTTCTTCAAAATTTGTTTTTCCTTTCCTTTCCTTTCCTCAATTTCCAAACGGGGCGAGTGCTATTTACGAAACGAAACTGCACAACACAGGATTAACTAGTTTTTTTTCCTTTTCAGATGTTTTCTAGGCTACTAAAAGGAAGCGATGATCATTTACTGTTTGACGACACTTTTGTTGGCTTGTTTGATTTCCTTTTTCAGTGCAGATGTGAGAAGAAAATAAGTTGGATTTGGGTACATTTTGTTATGGTGTTTTTTGTGTGTGTGTGTGTGTGTTTTGAGTTCTGAGACGTGGTTTGGTGAATTCAAAGACTCTGTGTATTCTGTTGTGATTTTGAGTTTCTTTTCGGACTACTGTTATCCTTTTATCTTTTTTGAAATATGATTGGGTTTATTTGTGTGCATGTATTTGGTTGCCAAAAAATTTCAGGGAAAGTAACATGATGTGTTTTGTTATGTTCTTTTTACCTGAGAGGAAGATGTTTATTTAGCATTGGTCTAGCTCTATAACCTTTGCTAACCCCTGATATCGAAAGCCTTGATTGATGCTAAGGGACTCTATCAACTGTTTTCTGTTTTCTCATTATTTTTACTTCAAAGGTTGAGCTGCGCTTCTTTCGCTTAATGAATTATTGTGATTTTGTTAGGTTTGGTCATTGGTGAGGAGCTTCGATCAGCCACAGAAGTATAAGCCATTTGTGAGCCGATGTATCGTGCAAGGTGACCTTAAGATTGGGAGTCTGAGACAGGTGGATGTGAAATCGGGACTTCCGGCCACTATGAGCACTGAAAGGCTCGAACTGCTTGATGATGAAGAGCACATCCTCGGTATCAGGATTGTTGGTGGTGATCACAGGCTGAAGGTACATTTACTGTTGTCTCATTCCCTGATTTCCTCTCTAGTTCATCCCGGCTAATATACAGGATTGTCCTGCTCTAAAACACCCTTATTTTTGCTGCTGTTGAGTGGCAATTATTTAACATTTCGAAACATCCGATCACAATTTCGTAGAGCTCAAAATTCATTTGTATGTTTCCGAAACCTTTTTTTGTTTCCTAGCTGACCGAAACAATGTACAAATACGAAATTATGTGTATCACATCATTGCTGTTTTTTCTGTCTCTTCTACCAAATTCCTCCAATCATGGAGCGCTCCGGAAACTATTTTTGCTTTCTACTTGGGTAATGCAGTTTCTCCAGAAACATTCAAATCTTGGTTTCTTTTGTTTCTTGATTCTGCAGAACTATTCTTCGATCATCACTGTTCACCCAGAGATAACTGATGGGAGGCCGGGGACCATAGTGATAGAGTCATTTGTAGTCGACGTGCCCAATGGAAACACAAACGATGAGACATGCTACTTTGTTAAGGCCCTCATCAACTGCAATCTCAAATCTTTGGCTGAAGTCTCTGAGAGAATGGCCATCCAGATCCGGGGAGGACCCATCCAGAACCGGGGAGGACCCACAATGCGAGTCTGACTGGTGGGGTGGCAGGATATTTAAAGAATTGTGATGGCTGTTGGTAAAAAATCCTGATTCAGTCACCCACAAGCTTTGTAGAGATTGGTTGGAGCAGGTCTTTCTCTTCCACTTTCGCACAAGTTTTGTATGGAGTCTTGCTCTTAGAGTAGGCGTTATCATCCTCTTTTCAATTTAGTTTTGTCCTTGTTTGCTTCTCTTAAAGTGCTGCTCTTACTATTCAGAGAACTCTACGTATAAGAGAACTTTGTTCTCTTCCACTGTAATGTTCCTGGGTTTCGAGCATGGACTTCTGTAAGTTGTTGTGGTGTAAAATATGTAAATATACGCGAAAAATGTGTTGTCCAGTTTGGATTTTCACGTTCGCGGTGGAAATGGACTTGTGGGTATGTGTTTCTTAGTCCTGAGTCCTGCAATGCTCTACAAGTCATCAGAGCATTTTGCATATAGTTATTGATTTTCTTCTTTTGTCAGTAACCAATCCTAGTGTTTGATAGCTCCATGATCCAAATTCAGTCAAAGGAGATGTTCTGATCATGGGTTGGAAAGCGATCTTATCAAGTAAAAGTAGAAGGAAAATAACTCCTTCGCGTCACTATGTTCTTAGTGGCTAGGTTTAGAAATCTTGTTCTTCGTTATTGGCTTCGCAAAATCCTGGTCTATCTAAGTTTTTGGGAAAGTTAACTTCATATGAAGAAACAAGCCAAAGATATGAAGGGTATATAGCCTTGAAAAATCCAAACAAAGACGGACCCAACAAATCCAAACAGGACTACTAGAGTAGCCAAAACCCAGAACAACTAACACAGACCCAAAGTTATTAGCACAGATGGCCACTTGACCACATGGAGTCGAGATCAATTGATAACTGAATTTTGATACAATTATCTCCTCAAACCTTCTTATTTTCCAGTTTCTTGGGTGAATATTGAACAATAATCATGAATATTGAACAATAATCACCAAGTCATGTTACATCTTAATCATTGCTGATTGCAGCATTTGCTGGTTCAGTTGGATAGAGAGAGTTCCTTATCCTGAAAATGAAGATGTTCTTGGTGCAGGAAACACACCACAACAAGGTACTCATTATTTGCTGGGAACTGTCAAAATAGATCACAATCACTAAACTGGAACCAGTCATTTTTCCTTGATTCTCTCGCATCTTTGGAGGCCAAACATGTGATTCCTCCAATGTCTTTGCAGAATTATGCCTCTTCTAACTGCAACTATCTTAGTATTTCTTATTTCTGATCGAACCTTTGGTGCCAAGAATGGTTTTAGTTGGAGACAAAATCTAGATGGTTGAAATTTTTGCATGGAAGGGTTAATGTGGTTTTTGTGAAAAAAATCAAAGCTGGATCAGCAAGACACGTGGCTTGGTGTACAGTACTGTAAGGCTTAGCACTCCATGAATCATAATGACTGCTCCACATACAATCGCATTTAGTTTCTTTCTTTTTTCTGGTATGCCAATTTGCGGGAAGAAGGAATTTACATAAATTCAGCCTAATGCCATGAACGTCCTCTGCCCTTCGAACATCAAAATCAATACGAGAAGGGGGAGGGGAGGGGAGGCCGAGGCAATTTATGCATAATAACAACAATGCTCTTTAAATGAACAATAATCTGAGTTCAACTGAGGGTACTTCATGATTAACCTGTCACAAAATTTTCTCTTTTATTGTATATTACACCCCACATAACCCTGGAAGTATTTCTATTAATACTAAAAGTTGAGCTAGTAGAACAACCACCTTTACATAAGAAACATACTAGAATGAGTAGGACAAGAAATACCAAAAAAAAAAAGATTGTGGCAAACTAGGAACTATTTGAACTCATAAGCCAAAAAATTTTACTGAGGAGGAGCGTACATTACAACTCATGGCACCTGAGACTTCAATTTCAAGTTGCATCTCTATGGCTGCGTGGGGGTGGGAGATGTTGGAGGCTTCAAATCTGGATACTGCAACCAAAGAGGTAAGAGAAAGAAAAAACAGTTACTCGACACTACTACCCCCCAAAAATAGAAGAATGGTATAATCACAGGAAAATTATACAGGAACTATACAAACTGATACGGCAGATGTGAGTTTTAATGTTTGTTATTTGAGACCAAAAGACCCACCAAGACAGCGCATTGTTTAGAAAATGCCACGGCCACATCATTCTCATTGTACTTGCTATGTAAGAACTCTGCAGAACAGCATTTTCCAAAGAAAAACAGAAAAAGAAAGAACGAAAGGGTATGGAGAGAGATTAATGAAGAGGGAAAGAAAAAGCATTGGAAACATAAGATCAAAATAGAACTCGATGTATTTAATTTATAAAAAAACTCTGCAGGAATTCATTTTCCCCACAAAAGAAAGAAAGACCATGGCGAAAGATTCTGAGGAAAGGCAAGAAGATAACAAAGCGAACTCTTTGGATTCCCTGCCATTTTTCTGTCCCTTGGACCATAAATCCATGATTGAAGGATACAAAAAACAGCATATAAAGGCTACTGTGAGGGTGAAAACGAGAATTACAAATGGGTATGGCGAGAGTGGTCTTGAATTTCCAGGAATTGATTCTGCTTTGACTTCTTCCTTGGGGACTGAATTGATTTTGGGAGCAGGTTCACCAGCTGCTTCTACTTTCGGTAAGGACCCATCAGTGAGGGTAGGGCTTGCCTCCTCCACAGGTGCCGGAAGAGCCTTGCTAATATTAAGGGCTGGTAGAAGGGCCCTCCCAATTTGCTGGGTTTTAGAAAAAGAAAAATTGGTGTTTAGGATTTTAGATCACGGACTATTATAGTAATTATCATAAATTCCAAATGGAAAGTCAAATACATTTGAAACGGTCCATCGCTGAGAGTCAGGACTTCGTGAGTACCTTTATATCGTCTCCAAGTTCTTTGGGAGCAACTTTGGTTGTCAATAACTCATCAACTTGTTGCAAAGTTTGCTTCCGGTCCTGTCATGGAAAATGGAAGTGACCTAATCTTACTACTCACAAAGTACACTTCGAACTGTTTGCCAATATTTGGCAAATCGCTTCTCAGAAACAGTGTTTTTTGAAACAATAATGCTCATCATTTCACTTCATATTCATTTTCATAATTGCCAAACATTTCAACCATAACAACCAACAATACTTTCACAATCTGATCACTAAACGGTAATGCAAACTTTACATTATTAGCACTTCAAATATACGTGATTATCTTGTGAATCCCCAGTCCCGGCGTGGATAGCCTGCCTTTGACCGAACTGGGGAGGGAAATAGTCGAGGTGTGCATAAGCTGGCCCAGACAGCTTGATTGTCGAATCAAGAAAAGAAACAAACCAGTAGCGTATTCCGCGACACAGACATTTGTACTATATTACTACGGAAATAACTAGAGATGCATAGCATTGTCAGTCTTGAGGAATTCTGGTGTGGTTTTCATCCTCCAAACAATTTGAAATTTGCTCAAACTGTCGCTCTACATAGTGCATGAGTCACCCACTACGTGTGCATATGGGACCTGCACACGAGTGAGTCTGTGTGGAGAGAGAGAGAGAGTGATTTTAGTGTCCCAAAGATGAAAACCACTCCTCAAGCTCTATAGTGAAAACAGAAGAATAAAATTCTAATTAACTCAACAAACCTCTGCGAAAAGGAGCTTCTTGCTGATAACTTGAAGAAGTGCAGCTGAGCCTAGAAGTTGGAGTATTGTTTCTACCTAAACAGATATGGCAAAAACATCAACAATGAATTTGTCCAAAAAATTGCACAAGACTTAGAAAATGCATAATCTATAATGAAAGCCCGAGTCTCAAAATCTCAACCTCTGAAAATGCCAATAAACCTAATCCCGTAGCAGCAGCAATCCCAAGGGTAAGAGATAATGCATCAGAGCCCTCCTGAAAAATCAACATGTCGCAAACAATTAGCCAAAATGACTCCAGGAATTTGTCATTTGCATTTTGGTCGCATAGCTTAAAATATAGGATGCGTATCCACTGATGTATTAATTTCAACTGAAAAGAAAAAGCTAGATTTGTGCTTGTTTCAGTGGTGAGGTGAGGAATCTTTTTTGTCATCTTTGATAAGAGATATGTCACTAATGCTGAGTTTGGTTTACTGGAATGGAATGCGCAGTCTCTCGGAATCCTAATTCTGAAGTCTGGTTCTTTCAATAAAATAACAGAATGCAACTAGAATTGGAATCATCAATCAGCATTTTAGGTAAAGGGCCATTCAATTGGCAGACCACAACACGATTCCATTCTTTTCCCAAATCAATTCAGCGAACCAAAAACTACCTAAAAGAGTTTATTCTCCTGAATGCTAAACTTGGCATCCAAATCCTCTCAAGCTGTTAAAGCTTTGACTGAATGGTAACAGATTTCTCAAAGAGGGAAACAGTCGACTTGGTTCACTTCTCAAGGGATTGATATCTTCATACAATCACTACCTTATAATAATTATACTAATATACTTTCTCCAGTCTAAACAATCAACTGTAGTTCAACACTTCATTAACAATGGAAAAAAAAAAACACTTGTTTCACGATTATGGGATATGAAACTCGAAAACAATACTTGATTGCTGAAATGGAGAAAGAGGTCAGAGTGTTCAGGCAGATATGAGGGGAAAATACATACTCCGATTGCACCCCCAATTGCATCTGTCAAATTGCTCAAATCAAGACTCAATGTTTTCTGTGGTAGTATCCAAGGAAGACCACTATTCTGCAAACACAAAGATTTGTCTTGAAATTTCATCAAGCAGAAAATATAACAAAACAAACTTGGATGCCAAGTAGGAAAATGAGAATGGTAATTACCATCCATCCGCGGGGCCCTTCTGCACCATCTTTTATGGCATAAGCAGCTTTGAATCCATTAGAGGTGACCAACTCTGCAACCAGTTCAGAGTTCCCATCGAATCTGGCTTCCATCACAAACTCACAGCATTAGTTTCATGTGTTAGCTACCAGAAGGATTCAAGAGGAAACCCGTAAAATATTAACACCATTCAATCGAAAAAAAGAAGAAGAAACCTATGATTATAAATAAAATAAAAGAAAGAATAAAAGAGGCAAGGAGGGAGAAAGGAAATGAATAACTTGATGGTAGAAGCTTTTTGTCAGGCTTGCCGCCTTGAGCACGTTGTTTGATGCCATTTTCAGTTGCATATGTTAGGACACTTGGAGCTCTGATTTTGTTCATGTAACTGCTCGGGTGTCCAAGTTTGTTATTCTTAGATTATTTCTCATTAATTAACCTTTGTTCTGCAGAATAAATAGCTTATGCTTTTGGGTGCACGGAGAAGATCTGATGCAACTCAAACCTCTAACATCTTTTGATTTTCTTGTCTGGCGTTGAGGGAAAAAAGAGGATAATTTCTCAAATGTTATCTAAATATGAAGTATGGCTAATGTCTCTTTAGTTCAGGTATGTAAAATCTGGAATCTATTTCGTTTTCCTGCTCTCCTTTTGTAACTGTGCACTAACAAATTCTTATTTAACCGAAGATATTCCATAAAAATGAAAGATAATGCCCTTCGTAGGCTGCTAATGTTGGAACAGCATCCATGTGAGGAGACTCAATAACTTGAACCGCTGCTTATTGAGCTTCGTTAAGAAAACTCCCTTGACTTTGAAGTGGAAACATTGTCTGTACATCAGTTTTTCTTGAGGCGTAACACCTTCAGAAATTTTTTGATACGCCAAAAAAGTTCTTTTAAGTATAAACTGAAAAGGACTTCAATGTGGAACCCATGTTGGATGTGTCAATGGACATAACCTTTCTGTTCTAGTTATTGCTTAGTCTATTCCGTTTCATTCCATTGGACACCATGTGAGTGCTGTTGATACAGGGATTTTGTATCTCTCACCAAATTTGCATCATTGTCTAACCATTACCACAATAGGCATGGCTAAAGATGTTCTTCTTTTCCTCCTCAATTCTCGTTTTGATTTTAAATTCATATCCTAAAATTTCTCTTGATTTTCCGCTTTATCCTCACCTTAATTACACATAATGAATTACAAATTTCAATCCGTAATTCACCCAATTCACAATTTCTCCAAAAAACAAACGATGACTTATTCTTTCAACTATGGTTTTCATCTTCCACCCAAATTCAATGATGCATAACTCATTTATCATATCATGCAACAAACTAACAATCTATGGGTTGATAGGTAACCTCACAATTATATCATATACAATGTCAACTTTCTTTGTCAGTGACACCTATTATTACACTGGGCAATACATAATATTGCACTGGGTAATTAACTACTGACAACTAACAAGTAAAATGCACAATGCATATTATTATATGGGGCAATTAACAACTAAAAAATTGTGGGTCGAAAACTTACTTGTCTAGAATGAACAATGTGGTTTTTTCTGGTTCCTTGAACTTCAAAGAAAGCTTCTTCAAGAACCCTACCTTATCCTCCCCTCGATACGCAACCCCCACCGGCCTCTTCTTTAAGCCCCGGATATCCGGACCGCCCACTTGCCTCAGCTCAACCGGTGGCCTTATATCAACCAACTGACAGGTGGAATCATCACCCAATTTTGCATAAGCATTTTTTGGAGACTCAACTCCCCATGGCTTAGGGCTACTGAAGACCTGAGACAAAACTAGGGGCACCCCTAAAATGGCAACCCCACCTGCTATAACTAGAGGGTTCTCTACTCCAAAATTAATGATACTATCAATAAACCCACCAAAGTCAAACTCAGAAGATTCCATAGAAGGGAATGAGCTTGCTGATTGTTGAAGTGCTTCCTCGAATGTCAAAGCCCTAGCAAACCCAGAACTAAGAACTGAAGACAATAGCAATAGACCCCCATGAACATTTCTGCTGAAATTCTTTGAGATTTTGTGTGGGTTGTGGTTAAAATTGACAGAAAGTGGGAATTTGATAGGAGAAGAGGTTGGGAGTGATGAGATTTTTCTGGGTTCTGTTCTTCTTTCAGAAAGAACAGATAGGGGTGTCAATCCTACTGCATTGAGGGCTTCCATAGCATAATCACAAAGGCTGCTTCTGAGGTTTCAGAGTATTGGAAGAATTGCCTCAACCACCATTAGAGTTGGATAACTTGGACCTTTCTTTCTCTTTTTTTGGCAGTTATTGTTCACAGTGGAGAAGGCCTTAGCTTCTTGAGTCCAATGGGTGCAATTTGGCTGGTAGTTTTGAGTGTCGGGAAGAGCTGAATTGGCAGGAGGGATGACCTTTTGGCCAGTTGTGGTGTGACACGTAGCTAGTGAAATCATAGGTTTTGTTATCATGTTGGCATTGGATGGGGGTGGTGACTTTAGCTTGCTCTTGTGTGGTTGAGAAGATGTCTAAAGAAGGTTATCGAAGAACTAGTACTGGTGCGGATCAAAAAAAAAAAAAAAAAGTTGCTAGTACTAGTATTAGTAGTAACATGCTACTTAAAACACATTAGTTAAGCTTCAAAATACTACTTTATATTAGAATTTTGAGGAATTTCTGTTTGACCCGAAAAAAAAAAATCTACAAGAGAAATAGACACACTCTATGGGCTCGTCGATCGCTACTTGAGATCAATTATAAACCTGAAGATCTTGAGTCTAATTACTATTAACAACTCCATGAACTTGTGATTAGTTCTACGGGGAAGAACTTCTGCACAATCTTGGTTAGAAGATCAACTTTCATAAAATTGAAGTCATTTTTTTTAGACAATGTGATATCTAAGATCGCTTGTCTAGCATCCTTCAAATCCATTGATTCGATGATTTGGGGCTTTACATGAGATGCCCAATCCACCACACCAAACTCAATAAGCATAAGTATCAGTTTTTCATTTAGAAAATCAATCATAAGCTGGATTGTTGGAAATCTAGATGCTTGTCATGGCAGGTAGACTGTGATTAATTCGGCTATGCATGCTTATTCTTGCAAACCCATTACTTCCATAAATCTATTGTAGGGAGGTATTCTCGAACAGATACATTTAGTAGCCGAACACGTGGTGTATATGAAAGCACGTGGTAAATACAAGAGGGCATACCGCCGGTCAGCGCGGTGAACGGCGATATGGACCAGAGACATGGGAAGTCATTGGTCCAAGCAGTCTGTTCGGCATTATAGGGACAAAAGACATGAAAAGTCATCTGTCCAAATATAATGATAAGAACCAGTTGCACATGAGGTCATTGGACCAGACACTCTGTTCGGTAATGAGATAGCCGAACAGGGGAAGAACTGTTGAAAAAGCAGCCTTAAACGTTACGACGGCAGGAACGCCCTAGAAAGTTTCGGAACGGTCTTGTTCCGTGTGAATAAGATCCCGAGTATATAGGATCTTGGAAAGACACCCAACGTGAGGGGGAGGTTTGGCCAGTTGTGGAAGAGAGTCCTGAAATGACTCTCTTAGTGAACTGATAAGGGAACAAGTGCCCAAGATGTCCTGGATTCCTATACGTGATAAGAATCCTAGAGTCTATAAATACGAGGTAAACCTGGAGGTAAAAGGTACGCAATTCTAGGCATTCATACTATCTTCCTACTGATAATTAGGGTTTCGGACCAGTACGTGATACTAACTTTAGCATCGGAGGGCCTTTGTCACGAGAGGCAGGGGTGTGCTCACCCCTTATTTGTTTTGCAGATTAGGGTCCAGACGACAAATTAGGGTTCCAGTGAAGAGGCACGAATACGCCTTTGTAATCCAGTGCTGTTCTAAGCACCAACTGTTTTCATCCCCTACATCTATCGTCAATGCTCTTGATAAAACTAACCATGATTTCGTAAGTGGCTCGAGGATCACAGGAAAATTCACTTAGTTAATTGTGAGAATATTGTGACCAAACCAAAAGATTTGGGGCTGCTAGGTATTACATACTACAGTATATTGAGATGGTGAATGTTGACGTATGCCCCATTTGAATCGGAGATTGGAGAAGGAACACCATTCCTTATGGAGGAGGGTGTTAAGCAATAAGTAACCTTCAAGGCCCTCCAATGTTTGCACAGATCTAAAAAAGCTACCAGGAATGGCCCTATTGGCCATGGCCCTTGGTCCCTTTGGATGGTGAGATAAAAAGGAGAGCCATTTATTACTAAATTTGGGTGACAGATGAAAGGGGCCAATCAAAACATTTTATTTTTGTAATTTTTTCACCAAAATACTCAATCCAAATGAAAGATTTGGCTAGAAACCACAACCCTTTCTTTTCTTTTCTCCTAAAATCACTACATCCAAAGGGGTTAAGGGATCTGATTGAGGGCTACCTTTGAATGAACTTAATTCATGATTTGTGGTCAGCAAATAGGTGGGATTTCACTAACCTTTGTTATTCCCCAAGATACCATACAGAAAATTGATAGTGTCACGCTCCAGCAATCCAATTCCCAAGTTGACCTTAACGTGGTGAAACACGAGCTCAAGTTCTTTTGTACCCAAATTCTTTTGTATGCAACTTCTATTCCTAAGCATTTCAGGCCATTGGATTAAGTTAAAAAATTTGAACTCCTTAAAAGTTTCAAAGAATTCAATGGCCAGAAACATATCGAAACATGGATATACCAAATTTCCAAAACACTTGGCGGATGGTATTTTCAATTGTAAGAGTTGTGATCAACTGTCAAAAATTAAGTTGCTGCCTCTCCTGTTTTTGATAGTTGGTCTTGAATCTGAAAATCTAATGCCAAGCCTAAAATTCAAAATTTCCTTTAGTTGGCGGTTCATAATCGTTTAAGCACCAAAAGGCAACCTTGACACTGGGAATACAACAACGTACAGATGACAACTGCCCACATCTCCTTTTTATAATGTCATTGAGAGAATGCTTCCTTAATTAAGACCCATCTCCTTAATTTCCAGCTCTCTGAGTGATTTGAATGGCCTATTTATTAAAGAGTAGATTTCTTCCGTTGGAAGACAATTAAAGTGGAGTAGTAGTAGAAAAATAGAGTGTATATTTTTACGGGTATGTTTTTTAGTGATTGTGGAGTATCAGAAAAATCAATGAACTTATTGAACGGGTTTATAAATTAAAGTTTCAATAGAACTAAACTTGAAAAGTACTAATTTCCGTTTATTGCTTGGAAAGTTTCATTACTAGAGGAATTACGGCCTTATTCGTTTTAGGGTCTTAAAATTTCTGCGCACAATCTCTAATAAATTTTCTCTATCTATCTATCTATCTATCTATCTTCACTCATTATTCTCAAAAAGTCTTTCTTAAAATCCAAACCGATCCAATAAATATGGACACCCTTATGAATCTGGTTCCAAAACCCGAAGGGCCGAACTATTTGCAACCATAAATTTTCTAAACGTAGCTCGTGCTAAAATTAATCACTTTTGGACAAAAATACCCTTTAGAAAAATGGACAAAAATACCCCTACCAATGAAACCACGATGCCGTTTCGGATGGAAGGGTCATCCAATCTCTTCCTCCCCCTTCTTCTTCCTTCCCAAGATTTCGAGTTTCAATTTTTTTTTTTTTAAGGAAGCTGTCCGTGAATGAAATGGATAGGGCCGTGTTATGATTCTTTTTTGTAGCTCTTTCTTTTGCTCTCCCTATTTCTTCTGTATTTGATTTGTTTTTGTTGGTGTTGGTGAAGGTGGCGGTTATGGAGGTTCGGTGGTGGTGGTGGGCGTGATGTTCGGCGGTAAAGAGAAGAGAGAACCGGGAGAGGGAGAAGGGGAGAAAAAGAAAGGGTATTTTTGGAAGTTTAAGGATATTTGTTAAGTTTCGTATAGAAAATTGTTATAAGATTTGAGGGTTAAATTTAGAATAAATTACGTATAAAAAATTTGTGATTACAAATAGCTCAGTCCACCCGGATTGAAAAATTCTTCCAAACCGCGTCACTCCGTGTGTCTAGAAAGCATAATCCCGTTGAAAAATCGAAAGTAAAATCGAGCGGGAATTTTTTCTTCTTTTTTTGGGCGCTTGGGAAATCTAGTTGCTTGTGTTTTTCAGAGACAGCTAAAATACTCTTCGAAATTCCGAAAAAAAACAGGGAAGGCAGAGAAAAATCCCAAGATCCCTTCTGAATCTCTCAGTCTGAAAAATCCTCACTTAGATTAGAGACAAGAAGAACAAGTTTAAACAGTTTTTGAGGAGCATTTCGTTAAAACCATGACCAGGATCAAGCATGTGGCCCAACGGAAACCTAATCCCCGTCGTCCCTCCGGTACACCTCTCTCTCTCTCTCTCTGCAACTCTGCTCTGTTCAAATTCCCGAGCATCTTGCCTGATTTCTCAAACCCTAACTCCATTATGTTTCTCTCTCTAAAACAACTAAATGAGCAGCAGAAGCAGCCGCTGGAACTAGTTCGGTACTTTCTCCCTCTCCCTCTCTATGCTTTTAATATCTAGCTGAATTTAATATCTATGTTTTCTCGCGTTTTACTTCACACAGCTTAACATATCTATACCTATAGTTGTGTGCGTGTATGAATGGGAACGTCTTTCAGCTTTATTAGGTCTAAAAGTGAAGGGGTCTGACCTTCTAAGACTATGAGAGTAGCTACAGCTTAGGTTTTGATGGATGCACACTTCCATGTCGAAATTCGGAGCTTTGTCATTATGGAATTAAACTGGCTATTTAATAGAAGTGTTTTGAAATCCATTAGTGTCCCCAATAATACCTGTCCACCTCCAATTCACCTTCCACTCCAGTTGCAATACGGCTACGCGATTAGGAATTTGTTGAAATTGAACACTGGACTACTTCGTTTTAAATCTACGTCTATCCATATTAGAGTCTCGATATAATATTATTGTGCTGTTTTACCCTCTTTGGCAGATGCCTACGAGAAGAAGTCCGAGGGATGCTCCTCCAAGTGAGTTCACATTAGTCTTTCTTTTTCCGTTTGCCGTTACCCTGTGTATTTGTTCGAATTGGGGATGATGATGTAGTACTTATTTGAGCTGGTTGTAAGCTTCTTTTTTAGAATGATTTGGGCATTCGATGTTCAGGTTCAATTCAGCGAACAAAGAGGAGAAAGCACCCAGGTACAGCTGCTCTTCAGGAGATTCGGAGATTGCAGAAATCGACACAACTTCTCATTCCAGCTGCTCCTTTCATTAGAAATGTGAGCTCTCTCTGTCTTTCTCACGCTCTCCCTACACACACACGTATGCATAGCATTCCAAGAACTTTAATGGAGGACCAACATGCCCTTTTGGAGCATTTAATGTAATTTGGAATGCCAAAACTACCCCCTAAACTGCTTTAGTTTTTGATTTCTCAACCTCTTTCAAGCACTTCAGATTCTGATGCTTCGTTTTTTCATTCTTCATCTTCTTTCAATAGCATCAATTGTTTTTTACAGCAAAGCCACCGGGTGTGCATGCATTATTATATTACTTCTGTGTATGTTCTTTTATCTGAACTGTGACCTCTCTAGCTATCATATGTGTGCATGTGTCCATTAAACAGAAGTGATCTGATTGTGAATTATATTGAGTAGATCAGTATTATGATTTATCCCATGTAATATTCAAATACAGCTATGTTCTGTTAGGTTTTTGTATTTCTTGTTCAGAGAAATGTTGAAATGAGATTTAATGCTGTTCATGCTATCTCAGATTAACGTCCTTGAATTCTTGATATTGACTGCTAACAAGAGGACAATAAGATGTATTAGATAGAATGAGCGTGGTCGCACAACTAGTCCTATGAACTTAAGTTCATGTTATGGTTTGAGGCATCTAATCCCCAAAACCATTACCTTTAAGTACATGTTATTTCCTCCGTACGAATCCAGATGTTGATGTTACCATGTCAAATGCTTATAGTAAAGTAAAGTCCCTGAAGTAGATTCCAAAGTTCTTTTGTTTTATCAAAGTGACACCATTCTGATTTCCGTGTTTTAATTCAACAACTCCAAATTCGATGCCTCAATTAGATTGATGGAACTAATTTCAATGATGGAGACTACACTTTGGAAAAATGCTAATGACCTTGTGATCCAAAATTTTGTGGATGTGCCCACTAGAATGGTACTAATATGCTTTGTTTATCTACCGTTTGAAAGAAAACTATATAGTTGCTATCCTGACAAACTCCTACTATTAACTTTATCAACTGGGTGGTGCTAATGCCAAAATTGTTTTTGTTAATGCCAAAAGTGTTGTGCATAAAAAGCTTGTACCATGTGCAAAGTACAAGACTTTTATGCACAATACTTTTGGCATTAACAAAAGTAGTTTTGGCGTTATCATTTCCCTATCAACTTATCATATTACCGTAAGGACGTTTCAGTGATAAGTAAGAGCTTACTGTTGTTAAGGGCACAAAAGGGACACAACCTTGTTCCTTTAGGAGTATAGTGTGCACAACCTTTTTACTGCCAAAATTGCAAAGAGTGAGCTCAAGGAAAGGAGTGAGCAATGAGCATTAGTGAATGAGGATTTGCAGAATTCTTACACTTGTTACTGGTTGCTTGACTAACTTTGCTTGGTTTGTGCTTAGAGTCTTATCTTTATTTCCCAGCCGGTCCCAAGCCTGGATAAAGGAGGAGGGTTGTGAGTTTGGTAGCTGACAACTAGCATGTAAAAAGCTCGTCAGATCTTTATGACATGAATCCAAATAACCCTTGACAGAGCTTAATGGAGGAAAATGATTCATGTAGCCAACCCCAAGTGATTGGGACATTTAAGGCTCGGTTTGGTTTGGTTACTGGTTGCTTGACTAATGCAGTTTCCTATAGGCTATAGCACCATATCAGGCAGAATGTTTTGAAGGATACCTGCAAGTGTGTGAATCGAATCTAATATGAAGATTTGAATTTTACTTGCAGATCCTTGCAAATTTTTTTGAGTTTGTTTACTTCATCCCATTTGATCTTAGTGCGAGATTTTATTTGATATAGACTACAATTCTCATCATTTATGGCAGGTGAAAGAGATTAGCAACTTTATGAATCCCGAAATCACTCGGTGGACAGCTGAAGCTTTAGTGGCACTTCAGGAGGTATTGTACCCTTGTCTAATTCAGTGAGTGCATGGGCATGGAGTTTTCTTTGATTTTTGATTAACTGATTACGATGGTTGGGACTTTGCCACAACATTGTTAGTTTGCAGTGAACTTGCTGTAATAGTTAGTTTCCTTAACTAGTTCAGGGAGTGCATGGAGGTGGCAGATGCTATATGGTCATATAATGAAAGCATTTTGACGTGGAGCTGATCACACGAATCTGAAAGTTGAAACAGTGACGAATCAGTAATTAGTTTGGCATCAGAACGAGAAAACATGGAGAAACCATATGCCTACTTCAGTCATTACATATGGATCTGGATTGGAATTTTTTATATTTCCTGTAACTCAATCAGTCAATCGTTGCTCAGCAGAAAAAACAATCAGTCAATCGTTATTACAAATTATGCATGGCGCTGTTGTTGCACACACTGGTGTCTGTTCATAAAAATAAAAAGACATGACTTTATGTTTGTATCAACAACTTCTATAGGCTGCCCATCATGATTCTTGGAACTAATCTAGCCATCAAGTGAGCTGTTCATTAGGTGTTTATTCTTGAACATGCTCTATCTCGTATTCCATAAAAACTGTTCGGCGGATAGAAAGACTCCAGATGCTTTACCATCAATTTGACAATATATGCACTCATCAATGTCATCATCTCAACTGAGCTTCAGTACAACTACTTCTAATTAACTACAGCTACGCCTCTCCAGATTTCAATCGTTCAAGTGCCATTTCTTGGTTCAAATCCTTGCCTATTGTTTTGTAAGATCATCACAGTGAGTAGCTGATACAGATGCATGTTGTAGTTTTTATGCCTTAATGGGTTGTCACTTTTTGTTGCTCACTTTGTAGGCAGCTGAGGATTATTTGGTTCATTTGTTTGAAGATGCAATGCTATGTGCCATCCATGCAAAACGTGTGACTCTTAGTAAGTGAGAGAAAATTGATAGGGATTATTTCAAGAATTAGTTTTATTATCCTCAAGTCTCATCTTTCATGTTCTTGTTTTCTTTTTCTTTTTTTTTGTGGTTGGTAGCCGGCTATGTATGAAAACATTTGTTCATTGGTCTCAACACAAAAAAAAAACTGTTATTTTGTATCCGTAGACCTGGTCTTGTGCAATGGTAAGCATAGAACCAGCGGTCAAACCCGAGAGCTGCCACTTTGGACGAATGATGCTTGACCCCTGGCATCCTTAATTAATGGGAGCCAACACTAGATCCATCCAACACTAGATACTACCTTTCCTAAGTTTGGTATCTGATTGCTATATTAAACAACTCTATTATGAGCGCAAATGACTATAGCAGATGATTTTCACTTTCGGAAATTTTGTTTGCAGCTATTTGCTCTCAACAACTACCCCACTGTGATCAAAGTTTTAAGTTTTCCATTTCATTATTATTTTGGTATTCTTAAATAAGGATAAGGGTATCACAGAAATGGTAAGAATAGCCCAGGGGATACCATTTGGGACTCCTCGACCATTAACATTCACTTAGTACGGCACTGCAATACACGCAATGGTCACTGCTTATGTTTAGATGTTTAAAGCTTTTATCAATGTTGCTGATTTGGCTATTCTACTAGCTGTACATTGAGCTTCAAACCATCTAAATTTGCTTCTTTATTTTTTCTTTCCCCCTTTCAGTGAAAAAGGACTGGGAGCTTGCGCGGCGGCTTGGAGGGAAAGGCCAACCATGGTGATACCATGAAACCAGTTACCCATGCTAGCAGTGGTGATTTGACCAATTAATTGATCTGTCGTTTTGTTGTAGTAGGAAGTAGTCCTAACCATTTAGATACACCATATCTTGAGCTGTAGCTAGTCCAATAGTCCAGCACCTGTGTAAAGAGCTTTGAATTCTTCTACATTGAGCTTATTCTCCTCTGTCAGACGGTTGCAATAGGATGCAGAAGATTTTTACGTAGCTGAAAATTTGTATCATTCACCATATAATAGCGGTGAAGTGTATAGACGTGTTGGAATACTTATCTACTCATTCCAGTTCTCCTGCTTCATGATGAGGGGAAAAACAAGTTTCCTCTGGAACGTCCAGAGTTTCTGTTGTTTTGTTAGTTTATCCGTTCATCAATTTTTATGGTTGAGTTTGCGGGTAGTGAGGTTTGCTTTAGTGATTGCATTTGCAGGTAAACATTTTGGATATTTCGCTTAGAGTACAAGTTCTGTATCTCTTGAGGGATGAAGAGGTGAACGCAACAAGTAAATAGAATTGGGTAAATTGCGATCAACCCCCTTGAGGATATTGACAATTTCACTGACACCTCCACTGTTTTATTTGAAATTGCGCTGACCTCTCCCGTCAGACTTGGTAAGTATGATGATGCCGTTAACGGAAAATAGTAGGGCAAATTTCACTGACCTCCCCTGAGGTTTCTGACACCGACAGATACCTCCCCTAAGGTATCTGAAATTTCACTGCCCTCCCTTACTTTTGAAAATATTCTACAGATTCCCCCATACAGCTAACTTGACTTAAACGGTGTCAACTTTATGAAGCAAAAGACTTCAATGCCCTTTCCTATATTCTGCTCTTCCTTTCCCTTAATCTTTTTCGTTTCCTTTAACCCTTTTTTCCTTATCGGGTCAAAAGTGGAAGGAAGCTAAGCATATACTTTTGCAAGAGAAAGAAAATTAACATAAAATTTAAATGTATATATATTTGGTTGAGTTTCTAAAATGAGTTTTTAAGATTAAAAAATAGATAAGGTTACTTTTTATTTGTCTTCCGTTAATTTTTTTTCTTTAACTTATAAAACTTCATTACTTTTGTGTACATAGTTTAACCACACTTGAAAAGTAAAAGAATGGATAATAGTTAATGAAAAATTGAAAAAATCACCTTTGACTTGGCATTTTGAATTTTTGACCTGGAGTTTTAATACCTTTTCTTTTCAATTTTAATAAATTTTTATTTCAATAAGATCCTTTAATTTTAATACTCCCTCCGTTCCAAAATGAGTGTCCTTTCTGGGATTCCGTGTCATTTTCAAATGCTTATATCTTTTGATTTATGAAGTTTTATGTGATTTTGAAAACTTTGTTTAATAGAACTAATTATAATCTATCAAACAAGATCCATATTGCATATTTTTTGACATTCACATTGAAAGATATAAGCAATTGAAAATGACACGTTTCCCCAAAAAGGACACTCTTTTTGGAACGGAGGGAGTATTGAGATAGACTAGATGTACTCACAAAATTTCAAAAATGTTAATATACTGGAGTTTTATAAAAAAAATTAGAGTTTAAGTATGTTTTCATAATAAAACATTATTGGTAGTTTTTGGATTTTGTTTGATGTTTAAGTACAGTAATATTTATAACAATTTAGTTAAATGTTTTTTTAATCAAGGGAGTCACAATTTCGTTCAGTCCAACACAACTATTCAAGCGTGAAGAAGACTATTGCCCCTGTGTAGTTTAGTAATTGTCATTACTGGTTAAAAATGTCGATGTATCTATATACGTTCATGTTACGCATATGGAAGGATTTTAAAAATTTATCAACAAAGCAGAGTTCAAATTTGTGGTTCCTTCAATAAGAAGATACTTTGTCTTGACATTTGAAATATAGTCACAAGGCCGGAGAAAAATATAGTCTTTGATATAATAAAATAGTGTGAAAAATGTTACTCCAAAAAATGAACTTAAGTTTTTTGAAACAATGCAACTTCCCAAAGATTCCAAAAAAAAGGACATTTGTCTTCTTCTTTTTTTCCTGTACATAAAGAGGAGATGTAGAATAGTTATATGTAAAAGTAAGGGATATTAAATGGTAAGAGAGAAAAGAGAAATGAAAAAAAAAAAAAAAAAAGAACAGGTGATTTGGTAGTTGTGTGTAGTTGGTATGATTTCAAGGGTAATCTTGGCATAAAACAAAGAAGCAATGCTTATGTCCCCGTTTTCCGTTAAAGATTTAACGTTATCTTAACAGAAGGGGGAATGTGGACAATAATTTGAAAAGTAAGGGAGGGCAGTGAAATTTCAGATACCTCAGGGGAGGTATCTGTCGGTGTCAGAAACCTCAGGGGAGGTCAGTGAAATTTTCCCAAAATAGTAATAGTAAATGACGTTTTTGACCTTTCTGAATATGGAGATTTATGTCTCTAAGGTCAAATAATCGTATGATTTGCAAAAGTATTTGTTGTCATCGACTATATGTCTAAGGTTTTTATCGGTATATGGAATTAGGATTTGACTTTTTAAACAGGAAATTGAAGATATAGTTGCTTGCATTGGAGGAAGATTGTTTAAGTTTTATCATTTTGGAAAGCGTAACATATTGTAATTTATATTACCATTTAAATGACGATCTGTGTGTTGGAAAATGTTTGGATCGTGGTTCGGTGTTCTAACTCAACGTAATCAATACTTAATATTTGAAACGTCCAGTACATTATTGGGTTAAAAACATGCTTCTTCTTTACTTTCGTTTTGTTTATTTTTAAACTATTATGGTCACCAAATATGCTTTTTGTTTTTATTTTTCAATAAATAAACAAAACTCATTTCTTATTTTTTAAAAACAAATGTAATAAAAAACTGGCAACTTTACCAAACAGAGTCTTAAGTTTCTTTTGGTTTGTAGTTTTGAGATAAAAAAGTTTTATAGGTTTGCGTATTTTTTCGTCTTTAGTAAATTTTTTTTGACATTTTAACAAACTCTTTTACTTTTTGAATAGAGGTGCGGTATGTACATTCAAAAAAAATAAAATAAGTACAGAGTCTTAAGTTTCTTTTGGTTTGTAGTTTTAAGATAAAAAAGTTTTATAGGTTTGCGTATTTTTTTGTTTTTAGTAAATTTTTTTTGACATTTTAACAAACTCTTTTACTTTTTGAATAGAGGTACGGTATGTATATTCAAAAAAAATAAAATAAGTAAAAAAATTTGACAAAAAATCACTAAAGACGTAAAAACACGGATGGTGAAATAGTCAAAAATTTTGGAGAGATTATTTCTGAGAGGAGAACCAAACAAAGTGTTTATGTTTTTTGTGGTATTTGTAGTTGTATGCTTTTGGTATGTAGTTTTGATTCTTTTGAATGTGTAGTCAGTTCACCTGTACATTTTCTTGATCTCAAATACTTGCTATTCAAATTTATTCTGGACAAACCTAAAAAAAATAAAATCCTAAACTACTAAAATTTATGAGAGCAAGCATTTGTGATTGCTCTTGTATTTTTTTGATCACAGTCAAGCAGTTAGGTGGCAATAATCCGTTCATTTTCAAAAATACTAGACACACAACGTACGGATACACAACAACTCACACAACCGTTAACGTCAGCATGACATCAGCACAAAACGACGTCGTTTTGCTAAGAAAAAAAAACCTAGGTCCCAGGTCGCGTTTCCCCTTTCCCTTTTCCTTCCCTTCCCTCCACTTTGACGCTCAAAAATTTCTGAGAAGAGGGAGGGGTGATTGCCACCACCACCAATTTCAACAACGTTTGGATACTCTTTCCACCACCACTGGCGACCACCACAACCTAGCCCCGGAGCTCCCTCACCTCCGGCGACCGCCACCACCGATTTCAGAGTACTTATCCCATCACATCACGAAGGTCTCTCTCTCTCTCAATGGAGTAGTTTTGTATGGTCAGATTACTTTCATTGTGTGTGAAGTGTTGTATTTTTATCCTATGAATGGGGCCAATTTCGTCATTTTGCAGTAAAAGTTAAATAGTCTTTCCTAAAGCTGACAAGAGTTGACATTCACTGCCTTCAAAAGTAACTGGCCACATTTGACGAGTGCGTTTACACCACTAACGGGGCATTGTTGCGGTGCTTAGCTTTTGCCATTTATCAAATGGGGGTTCATGAAAGAAGCTGTCCGTGTTGGGTCAATCCGAGTGGACTGCGGCAATGAATGATTCAAATTTCATTTCGGCTGAACGGCTGAGATCTGTTCGTCTGTGATTAAATTTGAGCCTTCTATTGCCGCGCATAGACGACTCGGATTGGCCCAACACGCATGAACCTCGGGTTTAAATTCATCCACAATTAATTGGAACATTACTTTATTGGTACTTAACCAAAATACCAAATAAGTAATTGTATTCACATTACAAAAAAATGTGCAATAAGAAATATATACTGTATATGTATATATGTTTGGACAAGAAAATCTTTACAGATTGATGTACTGGGTTTTTTTTTTTTAAACTTCCATGTACTGGGAAGGTGAGAATTTTGTACTGCATATGGGATGTAAACTTCTAGCGTAATTATATGTTGGCTATAGCCAAATCCCTCTCATGTTAGGAACTACTCATCGAAAATTTGGTATTGAGGGTTGGAACTTGAAGTTAATGCTATTTTGAAGAGAATAATAGATGTGTACGTTTCGGATATTGCATGCAGTTACCCTGTTTTTCTTTTCTTTCCTTTACAGAAAATTGCATGTTTTATACTAACCGCCCAAACTGAGGACCCAGGTGGTCCCCAAGTAAAGAAAATAGTTTCAACTTCGACTTCTATCGTTACTATTTTTATTTCATTGAGTTCATTTTCTTCTTTTGTGTTAACTAATCTGGGTGGTTCCACTCCTCTTCTTTCCCCTTCTTCTATCCATGTACATAGGCCGGTGTGGATATAATATTAGTGTAGCGAAAGTAAAGGATAGGGAGAGGGGAGTTTGAACTTTTGGTTAGAGGTTAAGAACTCTCAATTTAGAGCATGTTCAATAGACTTCTCGTCCCTAATCTTTCTCTAGGGATTTACATTCATATGTTATTTCCTATCCTACTCCTACTTATATGTGTGTGTGTATATATATATATATATATATATATATATATATATATATTTATGGAGAGAGAGAGAGAGAGAGAGAGAGAGAGAGAGAGGGGTTAAGAACTCTCAGTTTAGAGCATGTTCACCAGACTTCTCGTCCCTAATCTGTCTCTAGGGATCTACAGTCATATGTTATCTCCCATCCTATTCCTACTTTTATATATATATATATATATATATATATATATATATTATAAAAGAGCCGACAAATGGCATTGGAATTTTTCAATTTCGGACGAATTTGCCCCTCAATTGCAACCCTCTTGCTTGTGCCAACAATTGTAATTTCCCCCTTGCCCACGTGGTGCAATCTTTGTGCTTGACGCTCTCAATCTTCGCCTCTCTCTCAACCTTCCACATCCAGGACCTTCCACATCATTCCTTCCTCTCCATTTCGATCCTCCCTTCTCTCTCTCTCTCTCTCTCTCTCCCCCCCCCCGATGGCGCATCCTCTCTCTCTCCAATGGTGATGGCGTTACCCGAAACCCTCGCTACTCCCTTTCTTGATCTTTGTGTAACGCCCCGCCATTTTCTAAAAATAAACTTCAAAATACATTTTATTTCAAACACTTCTAGGCCCCTATTTTCTTCATAAATAAATTACATCGCCAAAATAAACTTAAGCCGCCTTCTATTCCTCTGGACGTCCGTCTTCTTCTGCATTATTCTACACAGCACCAAACTTTTCCAAATTATAAAATCCCCCTGTTCGTCTCTAAACTCTGGCATAAGGTGCCAGGGTCACAAAAGTAACATCGTGAGCAATTAAGCCTAATAGCTAACTCCTACCCGTATGTCCTATACACTAACAAAAATAATATATAACAATTTATCATTTCCGAAAAAAAAATTTAGCATCACAAAAACAATCAAAGGTGTCGGTGTCTTTCAGAGTTATCGCAGCATATCGTAAACTGTATCATCATTTTTCAAGAATCGATTCCACTTTCCATTTTATTTTCTCGAGCACTGGTTCCGCTGACCATCTTTCAGGACTTACCAGGCTCCCAGGCTAAGTTCAGATTTTGCCACTCAAAAGCACTGATTCCGCTAACCATCTTTCAGATTCCATCGGGTTCTCAGGCTCACACACGCACACCCGAGCCATGATTCCGCTAACCATCTTTCAAATTCCATCGGGTTTTCATGCTCACACACGCACACCCGAGCCATGATTCCGCTAACCATTCTTTCAGATTCCATCGGATTCTCATGCTCACACACGCACATGCACACTTGAGCCATGATTTCGCTGACCATCTTCAATGGACCTACCGGGTTCTCATGCTCACACAAACATCGACTTTTACATTTCATTTTCTCATTTCTTTTTCGTATTCCATTTCTCGTTTCTTGTGTTTTGTACATATGCATCATTTCGCGCGTTCACATTATTCCTTTAAAGCTTGCTACAATCACGCGATAATAATAAATCACTAATTTCATGCATCTCTATTTTCGACAACATTGAAAAATTATAACATCACAAACTTATCAACAAACATGCAGTTAATTAAGCATTACAACATAAAATCAACTTTTCAATTTAAACAATTTAATCATGTGATACCCTAAAAATAATAAATAGATAGTTAAACATATAGCACATCAACATTATACTTATGTGAGCAGATAGGAGGTTTCTACCGTTCTTCTTGGCGGTTGAGCTGCTACGGAGTACATCGGGTGAAAATACGGCGGAGTAATGTCGTTTCGACTTGACCGAAGAATAAAAAGAAAGTTGTTTTATTTTTCCAAAAACACAAATATTTCTAGGGATTTTGGAAATTGGGATTAAAGGGTGATTTGAGTGGTGTAGGAAAAGCGACAAGGTGGTGGTGATATTGCACAAAATTCTCCTCTCCTCCTCTCAAACCTGCCGAACTCACACTCTCTCTCTATCTCTTTTCCCTCAAGAGTTCAAATGAAACAAAGATGCGAAGTGTGGAGGTGTGGAGGTGTGGGTGAAATGAGAGAAATGAGGAAGAGAAGTGAGGTGTGGTGTTGAAGGTGGAAGGGTGGCCTATTTATACTCGTAAGCTATAAGATCTAGAATCATCTAATGAGAGATCCATCCATATCTTTTAATATCTATGATAATCTAACATAATCTAATAAAATCTAGAGAAAATCCAAGTATATCTATTAAGATTTAGGAATATCTAAAGTATCCTTACAATATCTAGGAATATCAAGATGAAATCTAACATTATCTTTCATAAAATCTAACCATATCTAATAATATCTAATCAAATCTTATATAATCTAACAATATCAAATCAAATCTTATTAAATCTTAGCCTAATCATATCATCATCTTATAATATCTCAACAAAATCTAATAATATCTAATAATATCTTATATAATCTAACAATATCTAATCAAATCTATATAATATCTAATCAAATCTTATCCTAATCATATCATAATCTTATAATATCTAAACAAAATCTTATAATATCTAATAATATCTTTTATAATCTAATAATATCTAGCAAAATCTATATAATATCTAGCAAAATCTATCTAATATCTAATCAAATCTTATCTTAATCATATCTAATAAAATCCAATGTAATCTTATCCTATATTTTTAGGATTATGATTATGAAAGTAGGGCTAGGGTTCTATAATAGTTGGGTACAAGGATATCATGGTTCAAGATATGAAAAAAAATCCTATGATATCAGAGGGTTTTAATGACTAGCTCATAGAGTTAAATTATAATAATACAATGATAAAATAATTTTTAGTAAAAGAATTATATTAAAATATTTTATTTTATTAAAGAAAATTGACTTGAAAAATCGGGTTATTATTGGCAAATGGGCAAATGGCTAGCCCATTTGCCCTCGGTATGTATGGGCAAATGGGTTTTCATGAATGAAAATGGGAGTATTGGCATGTATGGACAAAAAACCCATATCTGCTGGAGATAATCTTGTTCACCCAATACAAGACCTTTATGAATTTGTCTTTACCCAAAAAAGAAATGAGAAATACTTTTTTGAAAACCAAAATGAGAAATAGTTTAAACCAATAAAAAAAACTATTTCATATATCCATCTAAAAAAATATCCAGTATTTCGTATATCCAATATTTCATTTTCTGAGCAAAGATAAATCCATTTCATATACAAACAGTCCCAAAAAATTATGTGATACAATTTTTAATCCGTTTGAACTGGCACAAAAATCTTATTTTTCTGATCATTTTTTCTAGAGGGTCATAATTAATTTTTTTCTCTAGAATTCTCAATCAAGTTTTACTTTTTTTGAGATGACTCATAATCAAGTTTTTGTTCTACAGATTTCTAAATAAAGAGCAAAAACTTAATTATGAGAGACTTGGAGGTAAAAATTAATTATGACTCTTTAGAGTAAAACGATCAGAAAAATAGGATATTCGCATTGGATCAAACATATTAAAAATTGGAGCACTTCATTTTTTTGAAATTGTTTATATATAAAACGAATTTGTCTTTAATTGCACAGAAGAGAAATTGATATATGAAATGATTTTTTTTGAGATGGATATATAAAATGGATATATGAAATGGACTTTTTTGAGTGAGATGGATATATAAAATGGATTTGTCTTTGTCTTTGTTTATTCTTGAAATTGGTTAAGTTTGTTTAAATAGATAATCAAGATAGAGAGTATGGTTGGAATACATAGATGGAAAAAGTGAATAAACAAAATAAAAATGTATAGTTTTGTACTTTTTGTTAGGTAAAATAAAGAGTAGGGTTGGAGATGCTCTAAATAAAGGGGGACCTAAAATAACCTCAACTCAAAGACATCCAAAATAAAATTGAAAGACGAATCCTACAAGGATAATTTTGTCTTTTCACATGGTGGCTTGGCTTGCCACTCTTCTCACTTATTATACAAGTGTATTGAAAACAATACAAGGAGATAAGGAGGTTTGTGAAAGTGTATTAATATCCATAAGATATGCTGTGATATTCGAACTTATTTGGAATTAGGGTAAATTTAGCTTTAAAAGTCAAATAGTTATTTATATTTTATCTTTATTCAAAAAAAATTCGCATTCGTTAGTTTTGGGTCAAATTTTTGTGACTTATTGATTTGTCTCGGTGAAAGGAATTGAAAAAGTATAAAATTTTGATTGAAACTCATAATTTTTTTTCAAAAAAACAAAAATGCAAAAGAAAATCAGATAAAGGAAAAAAATACTATTAAGTTACTTAACTTTTCAATTAAAATCCCCCTATTTGTACAGCGAAATCGTATTTCAAACTTTCTTTTTGACGATTTCTATGGCTGGGATGTGGCTTGGTATTAGATCCAAGGGTTAGGATTGGTTCTCACTTTTCACACCTCCGCTCAAAAACGTGATGTCTGCTTAACAAATCTGACGAATATCGAAAAAAGAAGAAAAGCTTAACAAATCTGAGCCGTTATTAGACCAACGGTTCCAAATTTTCAGCCGTGCGATGAAAGCTGCGTGTGATGACAGCTGGGTCTGGGTGTGATGAAAGATTACGTGGGGTGAAATTTTCTCTGTTCAAAATCTCTTCCCTTCGTTCTGTTCCCGTTTCTTCATTCTTCACCAACGGAAGAAGGGTTTTTTAGAGAGAGAGGGAAAGTTGTCTGTTCAAAATCTCTTTCCTTCCGTTCCAGTATCTTCATTGAGAGAGAGAGAGAGAGAGAGAGAGAGTTGTGCAGCACCGTCTGAATGGAGAAGCGTGAGGTGAAATTTTCTCTGTTCAAAATCTTTTCCGTTCCGTTCCAGTATCTTCACCGACGGAAGAAGGGTTTTAGAGAGAGAGAGTTGTGCAGCGCCGTCGGAATTGGGGGGGGGGGGGGGGGGGGGGGGGGGGGGCGGGGCGGGGGGGTTGTTGTGGAGGAGGGTCCTATGGCGGCGAATAATAAGGTCTCTACTCTCTCCTTGGCTCTTTCAATACCCGAAGCATCTCCCTCCTCTTCCTCCCTTTACGCCCTGCATCTCCATCTTATACATATAAGAACAATCTCTGTTGCTTGGGTTTTACTTTAGGGTTATCAAAACTTCAAAGAGATTGGATTAATTTCACAAATCCTGCAGTTCTTTAGGCACGTCAATTTGGAGTGAGTTTTTGCATCCTTGATTAACCTCCTTTTTTTTCTTTTGACAAATTTGCTCCGGCTAATCCCCTTTTGACCGTCTATGTTTCTTGTGTTTGAATCTTAGTTCCAAGACAGGTATTTTGCATGTGGTAGTTCGGGATTGGTAAGAAATCCCCCTTTGGCCTTTAGTTTTTGCGGGCATAAGTATTGGGAGCTGTGCTATAACTATGAGACTGTCCAATTGGTGGCTATGGTTTTCCTTTTAGCAGGAGTGTGTTATTTGCACAGAATAATTGATTTTAGTTTGGTAATATTGCAAGGTATTGGTTTTTAATCTATGAACAACATTGATTTGATAAAGAAATCCTCATCACTTTACAAAATCAATGTTGCATCCATTCGCTTTCATGGATCCTTCAGGAATTCCTACCAGTAGGTAAGATGGTATTACCTTATTGTTCCCAAACCTGTGATCATCCTTTTATTGGAACAATGTGAATTTTGCCCAGCTTCAATGGTCTAATAAAGCAGGATAATTTAGTTAGCTTGGAGATTTCCCTATGTGATTTGAATCACTACGGGTGTTAGTCAGGATGATAAAATTGATTGGCAAATATCTGATACGATAATCACCACACCTGTTTAAGGTTGGTTAAGGGTCTACTTCCTGATATTTTAATGAGTAGATTTTATAATAAGATGGCACTATGAGGCCATGCCTCTCTTATACAAATGGAAGAATAGAACATAATGGAAAACAACAGTTAATTCAAGATAATTTTTTTGTACATAAGTAAAAAGAGGGATGGTATGGTACATGAAAACATTCCATGAAAGTGTCCAAGAAAGGGAAATGAATGGTGTCAATCTGAACTATTTGTTTTCTTTTCCTGGACACTTTCATGTAAAATTTTCCTGTATCCTAACACTTTCATTCTATTATTATCTTCAGTAGTTTAGTGTGACTGTGTGACACTTGATGTTTGCGTATTGCTGCTTTTTCCCCTCTTTATCGGAAAACAATTTGTGCGTATATAACTTATTGGCTGAACTCCTTACAGGCCATAATGGAGGTTGGGGAGGTTATACAATTTTACGACTTTGATAGGCGGTTTCCTGCTTGGGGCTTTGGTGGAAGTGGTTCAGTATCTCATTGTTTTAACTGGAATGAAGGTGCAGGCTGTGTCGAGGTAAAGCTTTCTTACAAGGGTTAAAGAGAGATCAATGTCCTCTTTTAATCTTGCTTAATGTCGACTTCCTATGGTATGGACCCTGGTGTACCAGTCCCTGTACATTTGAAACTCTGAGTATGGATGGTTTTTGATGAACATGTTTCAAGTATTACAAGTGAATTTAATAGTGCTACATAGAGCAAAATCAATAGATGGTTATTGCTTGGAGAAATGTTTTGGACTTAACCGAAGTTGGTTTAATGTTTGTAGTTGTACCTGATTCGGATGTCCTTCTTTCATGTTGAGGTAGATCATTAGTGTGACTAGCTGACAAAAGCAATTGCATTGGCAATTACTCATCTTTTATCATCATTTGTCTTGCAAAGTTCACCAGGGCCACTAGTTTGGCCTATTAACCTCGATGTTGTGGTTATGACTTTAGGATATATCCGCAGATAACAATGGAAGTGAGGTTGTCCCAAAACTATCCTTCCTAGACCCCATTAGTTGGGGCAAAACTGGTGTGCTATTGTTCGTCTTATACAGTTGGCTCTAAAGTAACGCTTTGACACACCAGCTTTTGTTCCTTCTTTGATGAGATATGTTCAATGTGAAATATAACCTGCTGTGCTGGTTGATACCACTTCACAGGTTACCATTTTTGCAGACTTCAAAACTATGGCAATCCAATAATAATTTGTGGATTAGTCATTAGCCCATAAATAATAGGATGCAGTGTTGTGAGGTTACTTTGGTTTTTTTATCTTTTGGCATAATCTACTCCAAATCCAATTTTTAGAGGGCCTTATCAGCCAAAGATGCACCTTTACCAGAGGAGCTATGTTGAAAAGATGTCTAGCTGTTTAGCTTACTGTTTTTTTTGGGACCTATTATTTGTTGAGTTGTAGTACACTAGTACTATATAGGAGTATGGCAAAGCCTTTTGTTCTTCTCCTTTAATAGGTTGAAGGAGTAGAAGGCATCATGGCTTCTTATGCTAGTGCTTTGCATAACGTTACGCTTGCTGGACCCACTTTATTTGGTCAAGTGATCAACACAGCTGCCGAAATTGCTTCTCGTTTGATCTCCTACAATAGAAGCAAATATAGAAGCAAATATTTTGTCTTGCTTATTATAACGGTATAGCACAAATGATAACAGATTTCCTTTCCATCTTCTTTTCTTTCTTACTCTTTTAGGTCTTTTTAGTCTACAGTAGTAATGACGTCATGGTATTGATGTGTGCTGATCTCCCCATGCTGTTGTTGTGCATTTTTTCCGATGAGGTGTGAGCATCGAGTATGCCTCTTCGCTGCAAAAAAAATCAATTCTTCCCGATCGGATTGGAATTAGCGTTAGATCGTTCCACTGCTTCTTGCTACGATCGGCGGTGAGTGTTCTTTCTTCGTCATGTAATTTGCGTTCTTTTTAACTTTTTGGTGTGGGTTATGATGCTTTTGGTTCTTCAATAAGTTTGTGTACTGTTTATTGTATGCGATTTTTGTTTCACGATATTATCGAGATTTTCTTTTGTATTGCAGGTTCTTTGTGTGTGGATTTTATTCGTTTGGGTTCTTATTATGCGTGGATTTTGTCCGTCTTTGTATGGGTTTTGTGCCATTCAATTGAGTTTTACAAGTGTTTTGTTTGTACAATTTTTTTTGGGTTTGGAAATGATTTTTGGCTCTCGTGACCCATTTGGATGGTGAGAAAGGATGGGATAAGAAAAGGGAGTTGTTTCTCATCAACTCCGTCGTCCGACCATTTTGGGTCAGATTGAGCAAGAAAGGGAAGGAGCCAATTGGAACACTTTATTTTTGGGCTCGTCTCTCAATTTTTCTCACCAAACTACTAAATTCAAATGAGTGATTTGACTACAAACCAAAGCCTTCTCTTTTCTTTTCTCTGGAAATCACTCCATCCAAGCAGACTATTTATATTTTGTAGGTGTAATCGTGAATTGCGAATTTTTTTTATAGTCTTCCGGGTACTGTTTTAGCGATTCTTGATTGTTTTTCTGTTTCTTATTTCATTCTTGTAGGGCTTTTGAGTCGTGTTGCTTGTTGGATCTCCGACAATGAGTAAAGGAATTCTTCTCATAGTTATAGAGTTCATTTCTTTCTGTTTTGTGTGTTCATTAGTTTCGAAGCTTTTGGGTGTTCAAAACTTCTAAAAAACATAGGTGAGCCTTACTTTTGCATGTGGTTTTGCCTGGATGTTCTCGTGGAATCTGTTTGTTGTTAGTATTCTGAATTTTTAGTGATTATGGTATTGAAACCCTAAAATATAACATACTCTGTTTAGTTAGGATTTAGGAGTGAATAGGTTCTTTGTTTTTGGTCAGGTTTGTAATGGCTTACACCCCACATAAATCTTTAAATGGAAGATTTTGAGATAAGGCTACGAGAATGAAATATGCAAATGAAGTCTTGGACCAGCCTGCAGGAAAGGGAAAAAAAGATTGCGAAACCATAAAAAATTTCAATAAAAAATATAATATGTAGGTTTGTTCCTGTCAATCTACTTGTTAATTAAAGCATGCATTCTGCAGAGCTTATACATGAAATGTCCAAGCGCACAAAGTTGATTTCGTTTAAGATCCGCGCTTATGGGTCTACAATTTCAGTAAGTTTTCTTATTTGATTTCGGTTGTATAGTTTGATTTCCAATTTCTATCACTGTTTGGAAGATTCGAGAGGTCCCTTTTTTTAACCCACTGTGCTTTATACTCATACATGAAAGATGTATCCACAGACCGACGAATATGCGTGAGAAACCAATTGCCATTTTCGGTTGATTTTTCCAATTGAATCCCTTCATCTGGAAGCCCCAAGACCAGAGCCTGGGGCCAACACTGCAAAAAGGGGTACTATTTGGCACTGTAGTGGTGATTTCCAAATTACTTTAAGGGGTTTTTAGACTTCCCACTTTTTCCTTCTGTGTCCCAAATCTCAGTTCATTTCTATTCGGTTTTGTGTCCTTATGCGGGGGCTTTCTCGTAGAAGTGTTGGGTTGCTGATGGATCGCTGGTGAAAGCGTGCAACATGTCTCTTTCTTCCCTCTCTCATTTGTCGGTTGTGTGCTCTCTTTCTCTCTCTCAATGCAAACCAATACCAGCAGAGATCATAACCGGAGCCAAGCGTCTCCCACTTTCTTCTCTCCTTATTATCATCTCCTCCTTCCCCCCCCTCTTTCTCTCCTACTATAACCAACGGGAATCGCTTGCCAATCCCAGAGCGAGAAGCCAAAGAAAAGTAGGCTTTTGTCGAACCAACCATTGAGTTGAACACAGATTTACAGCAGCGTGGAGACTTTTGCTACTACCTCTGACGGAGAGCGCAGGAAATCGCTGGCCGCCGAAGAGGTGGACTATGTTGAAGCTTCGGAACTCTACAGCTGTGCCCTATAAATCAGGTTAGGGTTTATTTGGCCCTTTCAAATTGTCTTTGTTTGCTTTACATTTTTCAGCCGTGCCCTAACAACTTGGGATATCAGACATACCTCTTCCTCTTTTTTTTTTTTTTTAAATCAATTTGAGATATAGAATTCCTAGTCCTTTTCTGATTAGTAGGGATAGCTTCTAAAGTTGGGGAAACTGAAAGAGAAAGTAGCAATTAATTAAGGCTCTGTTTGGAACCTAAGGAAAAGAAAAGAAAGGAAATTGGGTGGAAAGAGAGGCTTTTGCAGCCTGGTCTGTTCACTACAAAATGTGCTGAATTTGATTAGATTTTCGTTCTGAGGAGTACTTGGTTGGGAATGTTTCTTGGTTGGTTTAGGTGATATCTTTTATTTTATGTGACCATGAGTGGCGCTGTCGTTTTTTAGAATGGCTTAAAGTTTCCATTTTGTGCCAATGATGATACGAGATGGTGGCTACTAACAAGTATGTTCTTTGAATTGAAAAAATAACATCAGTCACATGACTAGCTCCATTTCGTGCAAACATCCATCCGTATGTGGAGAGGGATGCTTGAGCAACCAATAAGCTGTCAATCCTAAAATAAAAGAGGCAACAATTTTGTATTCATTCTTGGTATATATTGTTTTGAATATTTGAGTTCAACTGATAACTCTTAAGAATAGTTTTAGAAAATTCGGCATTATTCATGCACTTAAGCTGTTTTAATGCTTTCACTATTTAGTTTTAATGAAATTGATATTTTGACAGATGTGAAGTCACTGTAACATTTGGTGCCAAGGAAATGGGAACACTGGAAAAATACAAGCGAAGGTTGAACAAGGAGTGGCGTCCTCTAGGTTGGTCTTTGGAACTTTGTTATATCAGTGGTATGCGCTTGTTGTCAGTGCTCCAGGCAATATTGTGATGTTGAGTTTTTTGAACAACGAGTTTCTACTTTATGAAATACAATCTTATCATGATCGGCTGTCAAACATTGAAAACTTAGACACATGAAATTTGTGCTTGGACATTTGGGTGTATAATAGATGTTTAAACTCTACTAATTATAGTAATGGCACAATCTCACTGACTAGGGGACTACTAATATCATCTATATTTGTTAAAATGTAATACATATCAAATTTCCATGGCAAGGTGTTTCATTGCTTTATGTGCCTTTGGGGGTTGTACTGTAAAAATATTACTGTCACAAATGAGGTAGCGGTTAGAATACTTGGCAAACATTTTCCTCTATCACTATAGTGAGTGAGAGGTGAAGAGATAAGGTACCTTATTTTGTGTTTTGCCTCTGTTTTTTGCTTCCATCAACTGAATGGAAGAGAGTAAGAGAAGGATACGGACAAGGAAAGAGAATTGGGAAGTAATAAGAATTCTTCCCATAACTACTTGGCATTGTTTTTGTGTTAGTAATTGAGGCTGATTATTTCCTGTGGCTATTCTTTTTAATATAGATGGTCTGTTAACATCATGCCCACCGTCTATTTTTGTGAGCAAAGAATACATGTTTCAGACACAAAAGTGAAGATGGCTGAAGCAAAGATCGACTGAATACTGAAATAGATCTCTGAAGCTTCATCCCCTGAATTTTGAACCTTCAATTTCGCCAGTAATTCACTGAGACGAGCTTCCATTGAGCTTTAGTTGTGGTTGAATCAGGTTTGTTTTCATCTCTTTCTAAAATCCCTATCGATTGATTAGATTTTTATTCATTTATTCAGTCCCAATTTTTTAGTGAAAGAGAATCTGATTCATTTGGACTATTCTTATTGTTCTACACTGAGACCATTTTTTGGTGTACATCTATTGACAGCATAGAAGCTTACCGTTAACAGATTATCATCACACAACCTCATCTAGGTGAACAATTTAGTAACTGAAAGGCGAGTATTATTCATATTGCTATTACTATTATTGATTTAGCTTCCTTGTCCTCATGGTACCCTCCTGTAAAAAACACATTAAGATGATGACATCGGACAATGCAATTTGGGTTATTTTGGTCAAAGAAATAAGAAAAGAGTCCTTACATGAATGGCTTAGCTCATCTATCTTATGCGCTTATTTCTATTATCGTGGATGGTCGATTCTAATTTGACAAAGAGGCAAGATGTGCGCTTATGGAATTTTGTATCCTAATAATTCAGAAACTATTTACCTAAATGGGCGTTCCTGTTTACCATCCATTTGTCTCCCAACTCTGATAAAGAGAGAGATTGTGAGCTTCCCATTTTCTATGGAATTCAAGAGGGGTCTTGCTCTTTCGATCTTGAAGAGCATAAACTCAGATTATAGTTCATAACTCGTCAGGTGGAACATGAAATACGAGTTTCATTGTTTTTGAATGAAAAACAAATTATACTAAATTATACGCTTTGACAGTTTATGCAGACTGTTAAGACGTTGAAGAAATCCTAACAGTCGACATACAATAACTTGAGGGCTTATGCATTCATGATTTTGAGCCCGAGAATAGGTAGTCCTTATGGTTCATGTGTCTTTTGTGCTACAAGATTTGTATGACCACCTACATTCTCTATTTGTGTTCTAATTGGTTTACATGCATTAATGGGATGATATATGAATGTGATTGTTTTTTTTTATCCGCTATATGAATGTGATTTTTGGATTGGGCTGTTTTGGGGAAAGAGGACGAGTATATAATTAAGCATCTTGACTGTGCATATATAAGGCTTTTTTTTGGGCCCCGTGCTTGGGAATGAATTTTATTTTCATTTAGTCGATGAGTATTTCTCATGTTGTTGTGTTAGCTGTAGCTAGAGAAGTCTTTGAGGGCCATGCATTCAAAATTTGCAGAAATCAAGTTAAAGCTGATTCAAAGTTGGCTGAAGCTAATGCACTCATGGCTTCCATTGAAGAGAAATCTTTGGATTTAGAAGCCAAAGTGCATGTTACTGATGCCAAGCTTGCTGAGGTGAGCAGAAAGAGTTCAGAGCTTGAGAGAAAATCACATGAAGTGGAGGCTCGAGAACATGCAATCTAAAGGGAATGTCTATCTTTTAATGTAGAGTATGCTTAAGGCTCATGACCGTTATCTTCATTTTCTTGAATCTAGCATCTGCTGAATTAATGATAAATTGGTTGTCAAGTAATATTGTCGTTGTTTCTAAGTGGAGAGGTTTTTTTCCCCCTCAGGCACGAGGCTCGTGAAAGTTCTTTGTCTAAACAGAGAGAAGACTTGCGTGATTGTGAAAAGAAATTAAGAGAAGGAGAAGATAGGCTTGATGAAGTTCAAAGGATGCTCAACCAAAGAGAGAAGAGGGAAAATGAAACAGACATAACCTAGCTGTTAAAGAGAAGGTGAGTTTCTTTTTTTTTTGATGTTTTATTGGTGACTTTTCCCTTCTCCTTTCTTTTTCTTACCGAACTTTGTCAAATACTCCATATGATACATTTTTCGCTGATAATTTTGTGTACTTTCAAGCAGGAAGCTGACGCCATGCGAAATAGCTTAGAGGTAAAAGAGCAGGAATTAGTTGCTTTAGAGGAAAAACTTGACGCAAGGGAAAGACTCGGAAGAGTAATTTTTTGCAACTGATCCACTGTATAAACATACACTTTTCGATGACATTAAAGTAGCAACAGTGATGATGTTTACTGGTTACATCTATGTGCGCATATCTTAATACACGTACAATTCAACCCCCCTGTGAATTTTAGAACCTGGTTGAGTTCCTACTTCATGCAATTTTATCAAACTTCTAATGACAATGTTGACACTGTCTTCTCTTGGGGATTGCTACAGGTTGAGATTCAAACACTTCTTGATGAACACAAGTCTGTCCTTGACTCAAAGAAACACGAATTTGAAATGGAAATGGAACAGGAGAGGACAACTTTTGACGAGGACTTGAAAAACCGGGCAGTTGAAGTGGAGAATAAAGAGGCTGGTAAACCAGCTAGAAGAGGAGGTTGCAAAGTTTGAACAGGCATATCAAAAGAGACTGGATAAATTCAAGGAGGAAGAAAAAGAATTTCAAATCAAGGTCTGAAGCTCCGAAGGAAAGGGAGAAGGCCATCAAAATCGATGAGAAAAAATTAGAGAAAGAAAAGAAAGAGATGCTTGTCGATAGGGAGAACATGATTAATGTCAAGGCAGAGCTTGAGAAGATAAGGGCAGAGATTGAAGAACAACAATTGAAGCTCAAGTAATTGAAGAAGAGTGGTCATAACAATTGTACTTTAAGTTGGAACTAGAGCTGGAGGAGCTATGTTGAAAAGATATGTCTTGCTGTTTAACTTACTTTTTTTTTGAGACCTATTATCTATTGAGTTGTACTAGATAGGAGTTTGACAAAGCCTTTTGTTTTTCTCTTTTAATAGGTTGAAGGAGTAGAAGGCATCATGGCTTCTTATGCTAGTGCTTTGCATAACGTTATGCTTGCTAGACCCACTTTATTTGGTCAAGAGATCAGCACAGCTGCCGAAATTTCTTCTCGTTTGCTCTCCTACAATAGCAGCAAGTATTTGTCTTGCTTATTATAACGGTATAGGACAAATGATAATAGATTTCCTTTCCGTCTTCTTTTCTTTCTTACTCTTTTGGCACAATTGTTATACTTCATGGCTTTTACAGGATGGAGTCGTTACTGATCTCCAAGAAACTAAAGATGCTTTGGTAAGAGCATCTGATCTTCCCCTTTCAGTTCTGATTGTTGGAGTGAGCGGTGCAGATTTCAAACAAATGGAGGTATCCGTAGTTTTCTATTGGATTCCTAATATTGCATATAGTTTACTATTACTTGTAACTTTTTGTTACCTTGGCAATTTCCTGTGAACTATAAAGTGTATCCTCAAAATATTACTTTTGTTACTTTTTTCTACAGGAAGGGTAGCTACAAGAGATATTTTGCAGTTTGTTCCAATGCGTGAAGTGCATGGTGAGTTCATTCTTATTTTGGTTTATACCATTTCAAGGTTCGATGACATTTAAATTTACCTATGAAGTATGGACAAGACTAGGGGTGATTTGGTCCGGTTTTAACCAATTTTTGGGACCGAACTTGTTATTCGGTTTGGAAATAATTGAAACCGGAACCGGTCAAAATAATCTGGTCCGGTTTATTCTGTTTGCCAGCAACAACTGATTCAGCAACTTACCCCCCAAAAAAAAAAAAACAGATTTAGCAGTCACCAGCAACAGTCGACACCCACAATAAGCCCTAATTTGAGAGAGAGAGAGAGAGAGAGAGAGAGAGAGAGAGAGAGAGAGAGAGAGAGAGACTCACGGTATCAACAATTGCCAACTCACCGCCACTTCTCCGTCGCCATCGCCATTGTCGATAAAGAAGGAGAAGAAGAAGAAGAAGAAGGGGAGAGAGGGAGAGTGATTCATCCGTAGAGAGAGAGAGAGAGAGAGAGAGAGAGAGAGAGAGAGAGAGAGAGAGAGAGAGAGAGAGAGAGAGAGAGAGAAAAGGATTTTACGTGTGTGGAGAGGATAAGACTAAAAGGGAAAAAAAATCTGTTCGAGCTTGTGGTTTGTGGTCACTGGTTTTTTTGTAGGAATACCTGGTATTTATATAATAAATATAATTATTATACCTATATGTATCAAATGGGATGTGCAGCCTAGCGGTATGCTGAGGCTGTAGGGCTGTAAATGAGCTGAGCAGCTCGCGAGTTCGGCTGGGTTCGGCTCGGTAAGGGCTCGGTTCGGCTCGGTTCAAAGGGTAAACGAGCTGAGCTCGAGCTCGAATTTACAGCTCGTTTGATAAACGAGCCGAGCTCGAACCTAGCAGGGCTCAGCTCGAACAGGTTAGTCTCGGCTCGAAATATATAGGTTCGGCTCGGCTCGGCTTGAACATGCCAATATATAGGTTCACGAACAGGTTTGTCTCTGCCCAAAATATATAGGTTCGGCTCGGTTCGGCTCGAACACGCCAATATTCTGTTCGACTCGGCTCGTTTAGCCAATTTTTCAATATTAAGGCTCGTTTAGCCATTTTTGTTGGTTGATTGGTTGATTTTAGGGTTTGTGATCTTGTTTTGGGGAAGGTATTTGGGGTTTATTGAGAGAGAGAGAGAGAGAGAGAGAGAGAGAGAGAGAGAGAGAGAGAGAGAGAGAGAGTTGGGGAAGGTATTTGGGGTTTATTGAGAGAGAGAGAGAGAGAGAGTGTGTGTGTGTGAAATGGGAGTAAGAAAAGATGGTGACGACGGAGTTTGGTGGTGGCAGGTTGTGGTCGGGAAGAGGTGCAGAAAAGGAGGAGGTGGGTGGTGGCTGGGATTTGAATTGAGTTTTTTTTTTTTTGGGCCAAAGTAGGGCAAATATTAGGGGCAATATTGAAATATTATACAACTTTTGACAAAAATTAGGTGAAAATAGTAACGGTTCTGGACAGAACCCTAACGGAAGGGGTGTACGAGACAATAAAACTTTAATGAGGGGGTCTCTCCGTAGGCAAAATTGTAAGAAGGGGTGAGCGAGACAAAGAGGTAAACTTCGAGTGGTGTCTAGGTATTTAACCAATAGTTTTATCACTTACTGATATTTAACCAATAGTTTTATCAACAGCTATCGAGGAGTCTTCCAAGTTGGATTAACTTTTTTAAGAATAGAACCCTTGACATAAGTTCTTTTAGATTATCTCCACTTACGTTTTCTTTATCCACAGCACATAGGCAACATAGTTGTTACGATCACCTCATATATTACCTGCTAAGTAAAAGAAGACGGGGGGCAAATTTTTTCGTTGGGGCTTTTTGGCCTAATTTTTTCAATTATGCCCCTTCAATCGGCAGACTTGTTTATTGGTTAATGGGTATTTAGGTCTTTTTAGTCTGCAGTAGTAATGACGTCATGGTATTGAGGTGTGTTGATCTCCCCATGCTGCTGTTGTGCGTTTTCCCCCATGAGGTGTGAGAATCGAGTATGCCTCTTCGTTGCAAAAAAAAATCATTTTTTCTTGATCGGATTGGAACTAGCGTCACATCATCCCACTGCTCCTCGCTTCGATTGGTGGTGAGTGTTCTTTCTTCGTCATATAGTTTGCGTTCTTTTTAAATATTGGGTGTGGGTTTTGATGCTTTTAGTTCTTCAACAAGGTCCGTGTACTGTTTGTTGTATGTGATTTTTGTTTCGCGAGATTATCAGGATTTTTTTTTGTGCTGCAGGTTCTTTGTGTGTGGATTTTGTTCGTTTGGGTTCTTATTATGTGTGGATTTTGTTTGTCTGTGTGTGGGTTTTGTGCCGTCCAATTGAGTTTTACAAGTGTTTTGTTTGTACGATTTGTTTTTGGGTTTGGAAATGATTTTAGGCTCTTGCAACAAATTTGGATGGTGAAAAAGGATGAGATAAGAAAAGGGAGTTGTTTCTCATCAACTCCAACGTCTGACCATTTTGGGTCAGATTGAGCAAGAAAGGGAAGGAGCCTATTGGAACATTTTATTTTTGGGCTTGTCTCTCAATTTTTCTCACCAAACTACTAAATTCAAATGACTGATTTGACTACAAACCAAAGTCTTCTCTTTTCTTTTCTCTTGAAATCACTCCATCCAAGTAGGCTATTTAAATTTTGTAGGTGTAATCGTGAATTGCGGCATTTTTAAAAAGTGCTTGATACGATGATCTCGAGTTTTGTAGATTAAATTTGCTTGTCATTATATTCGTCTAAAGATTTTACTGTAAATGGTAGATCATATTAAGGATTGTTCAATTTTTTACCTCGGGATATTTTATAGTCTTTCGGGTACTGTTTTAGCGATTCCTGATTGTTTTTCTGTTTCTTATTTCGTTCTTGTAGGGCCATTAAGTCATGTTTTCTTGTTGGATGTCCGACAATAAGTAAGGGAATTCTTCTCATAGTTATAAAGTTCATTACTCTTTCTATTTTGTGTTTTCATTAGTTTCGAAGCTTTTGGGTGTTCTAAACTCCTAAAAAACATAGGTGAGCCTTACTTTTGAGTGTGGTTTTGGTTGGACGTTCTTGTGGAAACTGTTTATTGTTAATATTCTGCATTTTCAGTGATTATGGTATTGTAACCTGAAAATATAACATACTCTATTTGGTTAGGATTTAGGAGTGAATAAGTTCTTTATTTCTGGTCAGGTTTGTAGTATCTTACACCTCACATAAATCTTCAAATGGACGATTTTGAGATAAGGCTACGGAAATGAAATATGCAATTAAAGTCTTGGACCAGCCCGCAGGAAAAGGAAAAAAGTTTGCAAAACCATAAAACATTTCAATAAGAAATACAATATGTAGGTTTGTTCCTGTCAATTGACTTGTTAATTAAAGCAAGCATTCTGCAGAGCATCTGCATGAAATGTCCAAGTGCACAAAGTTGATTTCGTTTTTGTCCAAGTGCACAAAGTTGATTTCGTTTTAGATCCGCGCTTATGGGTCTACAATTTCAATTAAGTTTTCTTATTTGATTTCGGTTGTATAGATTGATTTTCAATTTCTATCATTGTTTGGAAGATTCGAGAGGTCCCTTTTTTTAACCCCTTGTGCTTTACATACATACATTGATATACACAATATCCATTATGTTGGTTATGATTTTGCAGATAAGAGAGGAGTAAATGGGAATCATAGACAGCTTAATTCAGAGAGCAGAGACTTGGTTAGTCGGGTGAGCCATACATTCATGTTAGTGGATTCAGTGTTTTTTAACAATTTCATTGCGTTGGCCACATATATTTGGATACTGATTAAATTGAATGTGTTTGGAATTGTTAGTCTCAATTGATTGCACTTTTAAAAATTGAATATGCGGAATGCTTTTTGGTTTATGCAAACGCTTTTTGCAATTATGGTTTTATTATTTTTCGTTATTCACCTTTACACTCAAAAAGAAAGACTAGGTAAATACTTGATAACGTGCAGCTAAGATGACCTCCATTCTAGTCATTATCCCGATTGTTGCTAGTTATAAATTTTAGTCTAATGTTATGCTTGTGTTAGTATATACATATTGTAGTTGCCGTTAATGATGATGCTTTGTATTGTTTGACTCCCCGTTTTCAAGTTAAAGTAATTTGGGACTAATCGGAATTGATATTGTTGATGATGGTGTTGTGCATTGTAGTTAAGCACATCCTATTTTGTCATTCTACCTCTTAAAAAAGCCTACTTTGGGCTACACTGTTATCATAATGGCTGCACTTTTTCTCGCAATGCATGTTACATTGGGTCCTCTTTTGCATCTAGACGTTTTGTCTAGGTGTCGCCACTTTTCATCACTTTTGTAATTTGGTCTTCTTTACCAAATATCTTAATTTGTTTAACTTATTTGGGTCTTAATTTCATCTTTTCTTGTAGTACCCCCAAATGCACTCAAGATCCGTACGTTTGCCCAATTACTTGATTGTACCCCTCTGACTACTCTCACAAGATGGAAACAAATGAGCTTGGGTTATGTCCACGGAGATTAACTTTGTCCTATTTTTATTGTTCAAATTGCTTTTCTCTTGTCAACCAATTCTTAGGTATCCATCTATAACTTGGAATGTTACTTGGGTGAGTTTAGTGGGTTGATATGAGGAGTAATTCATTTTGAAGTGCAGTTTCATGGCAAAATCACAACTGAAGAATTTTTTACACACTTGCCCATTGTTTTCTGGGTTGATATGAGGAGTAATTCATTTTGAAGTGCAGTTTCATGGCAAAATCACAACTGAAGAATTTTTTACACTTGCCCATTGTTTTCTGCAAAAACATAGCTTAATGTATTGTGGTGATAAGTTCAATAGACGATAGCACATACAGCAAACCAAAACAGTGACCAATAGAATATCTTTGATAATCCATTATCCAAACTTGGTTATTCCTTGGGAGTGCTAAAAGGGTACAAATAAAACATAGTAGTGGATGTACTTTCCAAAATCTTTTGATGTTGCTTCTCAGCTTATTGTTCTAATGCTCGAGGAAAAATATGGAAGAAGTAGAAAATTGAAGGGACAGTTATTTTCATATAACTTATTGTACAACAGGTTGTTGGAATTATTGTAGTAAAAACAATTGATCTGAGTATCAGTTTCTTCTTTTTGGTTCTTGAACTAATCTTTTGCTTCTCAAATCTATTTTGATAGGCATGAATTTCTAGAATTTCTTCATCTTCATAGTGCACTTCTCATTTGCCAACTTGGCCTTACTTTACCTTCTTGCAAGGGATAATAAAAATTTCGTTGGGCTTTCATCACAAAGAGCACACCATATATTTTTCAACCTTGAATCTGCATGGGATACTACATTAAAGATGAACTCTACAGGTTTGGCACAAAAATGGTGGTATCTCTATTGATTTCAACATAAAACTAGCGGACTTTGCATTCATTGAACTAGGCATGGTTTTAGGTAGAACATATTGCTACATGAGCCATGCAATATAAGAAGTTTTAGTGCATGATTTGGTGGAATTTGACTTTGTTGACCCTTCTGCATCTCATATCTCTGCTCCTCAAGAAAAGTTTCTTGTGGTGTAGCTACACCACAAGAAAAGTTTCCAATGGTGAGATTCGAACTTTCTACGAGGACTTCAGCAATTGGACGTTGTTCAGTTTTTGTATTTAGATTTTGTATTCTAATTATTTTCCTATTTCTCTTTCCACTCATATCTTCAATTATTACTCTTATTTTTGTCTTTATTTCTCTCCAATCATTATCCGTATTTCTCATCATTACTCTATTTCTCTCTACACTCATTACCTACAAATCCAAATCAGAAATCTCAAAAGTAACAGGCCCTTAGTGATTCCCAAAATTTGAGAAGGTGATTTTGGAGAAAGGTCATTTCCCTAGCACTATCGCCCTTTAAGTTTGGAAATAAATATTTTGGTTTGCACGGTTTGCTTCCAAAAACTCATAACTTTGTGAATTTCAAACTGCAAAACAATGTAAATTCCAATGATGTGTAAATTCGGTTATGAATTAGTGTAAATTAAAACACTTTAGGTTACAGCCTGCTATTAATCTCTTGCTTAACGGGCACGAAAATCTCGTGCTGGCACGAGGGCTACCACCTTGCGATCATTGAACTTCAACATTGTCTCTCATTGAGCTAGATTTCATTATACAGCACTGCTTTCAGGTCAGTGTAACTCAAAGTTCACTTTTGAATAGAGATGCAATTGCCAAAGCATTCTGTTTAATTACAGGTCTATTTTGCAGGCTTTGATATACGTAACTTGCAACGGTTTCAATGTTTCTTAGTTTAAATCTAGGAACCTTTGACCTCAGCTTTCATGTATTTACTTGGAAAAGACAAAGATTCCTGCCAAACGGTAATTCTTTCCACAGAGTAAATTTTGTGAAATTGAATTATGGACAGGCATGCGGTCAAAGCCCCTGGCTCCTCCCACTGTTTGGGAGCTTACGGTTTCATACCTTGGTGTGTAATTAGAATTGATTTGCTGCACTGGCAAAGGGTAATTCTTTTCCAATCCTCACGCGTCTAAGTGCCAGAATATCAATTAGTGAATGCTTCTCTTATTAATCTTTGATCTCATTGGTTCTAATAGATGCCACATACCCCATTTCCTCTCCTATGTCAACTACTCGAAGCTTTGGCTGGAGAAGACACAGAATTCTATCTCCTCCACCAAATGAAGCTTTTCACGATTCATCGTCTATGCACACTTAGCCAACTAATGGTACTTTAAGAATTCTAACGGAGTTCTTTTTTAGGTCATACTCACTTTAGTTGTAGAAGATAGAAGGAAATATTAAATCCATCATTCTTACTGAGCCACTGGGTGGCTGACGCGTGTCCCTGATGGGACGTTTAGTACCAATCAATTGACGCGTCACGTGCCGAGACAACCTGGTGATGGTCAACACGTGGCTCCTAGGGCTGGGGCTCTGCATCTGATGACCACCGAAGTCGATTTCCGTTACAAGTTTGATTACGAACAAAGGACTTCATCAATGTGGTAGTGTGCAAGCGTAATCAACTTCCCCGAGCTCAAAGATGATGCTTCAGCGAGTTGAGGGCTACTGTAGTGGCTCCGGAACTGGGGCTCAGACAGCCCAGCGAGCCATATTACACCGAGCGAGCACGAGGATGCTCGCCTGCCATTCGGTATGAGGGTTTGGAGACAACAGCGCCACCCTCGGAATGTCGCTTGGTAAGGGGAGTCTGGCCGGGGCTTTTGTTGCTGCCTAAGGGTGCGGAGTATACCCGACCCTGATGCCCCGAGGCCGTCTAAAGGAATACGGTTACGCCAGGAGAATAATCATTGGGATCTGACCTGGCCATGTCCTCCGTAACCGCCTTATCCCATTCGTCACACATGATGTTACCCTAGTCGGTTACTCGAGCGTACCCTCCACGCACTAGCTTGTAGGCCAAGCAAAGCAAGGTCTATAAATACAAAGGGACTTTAACCTAAAGAGGTGTGCCATTCGACCCTAATCCTAGACCTAAACACTTCTCGCTACATCTACCTTGATCGTCGGAGGGTCATTGGGCTTCCACAGCCCTAGTGACTTGTTACAGGTCCAGCGATGGGTGCGTGGAGCAGCGGAGGAAAGAAGGAAGGAACCGGAACCAACCCACGGTCAAGATCCCGATAAACCGAACCCCTACAACCCTCTTAAGTAGAGGGTGAACAAAACTCAACTTAGAGCTATCCTAATGGCTAGCAAAATGTTTTTGCTTATTCATATTTACCCAATGGATTTCAAGGTATTTAGGTTTCTTGATTTTCTGGCGGTTATCAAGCAAGGGTTTCAAGCTTTTGTTGAATTGGGGGGTTTCTATTGGAAAAATTGGTTGTTACCTTAAACACTTTTCAGACATGGACTCTCCACAAAGACATTTTCACTACCAAAAAGTCATTTTCTTTTCTTATTAATTAACCTTGTTTTAGGAAAAGAAATTTTTTATTTTTTAAATTCAGACCGAGATATTTTTTTATGACGAGAAAACTTCTCAAGGAATTCAAGTTATTCATACGTGGAATGTAAGGTTTAAAAAGTGGATAATTTGCGGATATTTAATGTTTTTTGTAAGAAGAGTTTTTCCTAAGGAAAACAAAATCAAATTATTGCGTCTTTTACCGAACATATATTGACCTCTCCCTCATTCCAAACCTACTCATTATGTCTCTCCTATCTATCATATCTTTGATGCTTATCCAACTTCCGTGGAGTTACATATTCTTTTTAACAGTTGAGACCTATATTAACCTATATCTATCAGTCACCCCCAACAACTTCATTTAGACGTGAGTACACAACCTTCACAATAGAAAAATTGGGAACACCTTATATGGAGCAAGGTTCGAACTCCACAGTCTCCACATCTCCTTAAGTCTAAGTTCTCTCCACTTGTGCCCACCCAAGTAGCTGAGTTGGATTTTGTTCACTCATTTAGTGCCTATGTAAATGAAATCGTCTAACTTTCACTATTATCCATGAAAATTCATCCCATTATAATTATTAACCAGTAATAGGTGAAGGTTATATTTCACCTGGTGTCATGATAGGCTTCAAGCAGTTCAGTTATATGAATTATTAAATCCATTAATTAAAAAGGATTTAATTAACGTGTCCGAAAATTGGGGCGTTACAATAAGTATCTTATCCAATCTTCCAATTATTTATTCAGAATTCAAGATTCTAAACTATGAATGATTCTTTTTGAAGAAAAGTTAGACAGTAGGATCGAATATTCACTGTTATCTGAGTAAGTTGATTTTTTTGCAAAAAAACTTCAAAAATTATTTTAAAATTTATGAACGGTTTGAATCATATGTCCACACACCCATATGTGCACAGGCTCTTTGTAGGCATAGTTTTATTGTTTGCTTTTTTTTGGCAATCCCAAATTGGGTCTTTGGCCATATTATAATAATCATATCCAAAATCAAACAAAGTAGAAACAAACAACTACAAGTCAACCCCATCCATTCCTATATATTTTGTAGTGTTTGGTAGGACCAGCCGTTAGTTCCCATCCTTTCTCGTTTCCATGTCTTTCAAGCACTTCTCTCCGTGTAAATGGCACACGTTTATAGGTCCCGTTTCGCCAATAGGAATAAATACTTATTTGAAAATAAGTAAACTTTTTAAGTACACTTATTTTTTAATTAAAGTGACGTATTATGAAAGAATGATTTATCTTATAAAATGGAAAATAAATACTCAAAAAATAAGAATCTTAATAGAACGGGACTTACAAAATAACTATCTATATATATCTATATATTCTTTTTCCTCTCCTCCCCTCTCCTAGAATCTCAATCCTTTAAAAGAGGTGTTAATTAACATGACAATCTCTCTTTCTTACCCTTCTCACCCCCACAAAAACTCTTCTCCCTTTTCCTTCCTTCTTCTTGTTCTTCTCTCTCACTTCCTAATTAACCAATGGATAAACGCCGACGGAAACAACTGAAGACCACCGACAACCACCACTGTAGTTGCTCTGAAGGTGAGGTTTTTTTTTTTTCTTCCTGATTTTCCTTTATGGGCTTTTTCCTTATGGTTGATGATTCTCTGATGGGTTCTCTGTCTCTGTCTCTTCTTAATTTCTCTCTCTAGAGGTGAGCAGCATTGAGTGGGAATTCATAAACATGACCGAACAAGAAGAAGATCTGATATACAGAATGTACAACCTTGTCGGAGACAGGTAAACAATATAATTTTAATGATTTACCGTACAATGTAAAAAAAATTATTTTGCACGCCTAGTTCCCTTAAATGATGGAGTACTAGTAAATGTATTTGACACTGATTTCTCACTAGAAAATTTCTATGTGCACACCATGTTTGGAGTGTAGATGGTAAATTTTAGAGTTCCGAAAATCAATTTTCAAATGTATTTTGAAAATTTATGTTTTATTACTTAATGACACACAATATAATTCTGAAAACACACTGCAAGACAAATCTTGAAATATGTTTATAAGAAATTAAAATGGGGTGTGAGTTTTTATATTTTCGTGTCTTATATGATAAGAAACAATGAATAATTGGTTGGGTGATCGGTTATTTAAATTAATGTTGCATAATAATAAAAGTAATGGGTTGGGAAAGGGTCGCATGGTTCCACCTACTTCGTTACTTCCAACCCGAAATAAATTTGTAGGGGGAGTAATGAAAGATAACATGATGTGTGGACGTTACAAATAATCGTTGTATTGAAGATTTTTTTGGAGAAATTTTCAACAACGGTTATTTAATTGTAATGCCTCTCTCACATGGTGTGGAATCTATACATACATGAAACTTACATCATTTGAGAGAGCGTTTCAAATAACCGTTGCACTAGAGATTTTTTCAACATGTAGGAGAGGATATATATTGCCAAAAAAAGATAAGGTAGCCACCAACCAATTGGAAGTTGGATCCTACTCATGCTTGTCATCTCCATCCCCCAAAGATTAATACTCCATTCCTTCCAAATTGCGCTGTCTTTTTTGAGAAATTGTGCAAAACGCATTCAAAAAATAATGTATTATTTGGAGTTACTTTTTTAAAAAATTACACCATTTTTCTTCTTCTCAATAAGATCTTTAAATTGGTAATTGATCACGATTTTTCTTCTTCCCAAAGCTGTCATGTTACGTCTAAAAAAATTCACTGGGCAATAAATAATACTCCTTCCGTCTCTTTTTTATAGTCCGGTATTTTATTTTGGGCTATTCCTTAATAAGTGTCCATTTTGTAAAGTTAGTGGGTAAAAGTTGGTGCATTGTCTATTTTGTTCCTAAAAGTAGATTCCATTTTGAAAAGTTAGTGAGTAAAAGTGTAATGATGATGGGTAAGTAGAGAAAGTGGAGGAAAAAGTTGATGTGAAAGGTATAATGATGATATCTTTTTAATAAGTTGGAATTACGAAGCAGTACACTTAAAAAGGGACGGGGGGAGTACAATGCTCAACCTCTTTTTTTCCTTTTTTTTAAATTTTTATGGATAACCGGATGTTCATGCAGCTTGTGGGTATCTTGACTAATACCAGAACCATAAAGTTAACAGCCAGAAAAACCTCCAGTGACCCCAAGGTTTGAAGTGCTTGGCCTTCATAGGATTCAAACTAGAGACCTCTTAATTAGCGGTCAACCATTTTAGTTGTTTTCTCATATCCTACTGTCGGCGTCGTTGGTCTTCTGCCATGATAAATTGGCCCAAAATACAAACTCTCATAGTAGAGCATACAAAACACCTCACAACATTTTCTTTAAAATCAAAACACGAAAATAGACTTTAATTAACTTAGGCTCTGTTTGTTTGGACGTAAAGTGTTTTCCAGTAAAATGTTTTTCGGTGTTTGGTTGTATAAAAAATGAGCAAAATATTTTACATGTAAAACATTTTTCATTAATTGGATGAAAATAATTTACTCTTAAATCTTCCATAAGTTATTTTCCGAAATAACCCCGCTACAGTTTATTGCAATTCTCACTGTTTGAAGTTTGTTTTTTGAAAAAATTTTACACCGAAACAAACGGAGCCTTAAGAGACATTTTGGTAGTCTAATTTTTTTTTTTTTTTTTGATAATCATATTTCATTGAAAATGCACAAACCAATTACAGAACTAAAAGGGGCATTCCCCAGTAAAAACAAAACCCCCTATACAACATTCTTGGGGCCAAGAAAGAAACAAAGCAAACAACAACCTATCTAAGGTGAATCAACCATTTATACCAAAAAAATGCTATCAGGAAGCCTCCAGCTTGCTCCCAAACGATCTGTTCAAAGATGATTTCTTAACTTTCCTTCTAGAACACAGGAAATCTCTAATGGAATTAACAAATATTGAGGGAGACAATATCAACCTGTGGAGTAAGATTTTGGAATACTCGAACGTTTCTTTCCCTCCATATGCGATACACCGTAGCTGCAAGCATACTTGAGAGAACCCAAACTCCTGAAATCCTTGGTAGTGTTTGGTTGAGAGTTTAGTTTAGTTTTGGTAGTGGGTGGAGAGAGAAATAAAGTAATGATTGAAGATAGGGGTAATGATTGGAGAGAGATAGAGAGAGATGAGAAAGTAATAATTGAAGAAATAGGGTAATGATTGAAAAAAGAAGTAAGATAATGATTAGAAACAAAACTAAAACTAAATTCTAAACCGAACAAAGCCCTTGTTTTTCACATTCCTGACAAACCATCCCACAATATCAGCTAAAGTATCAGGAATACTAGGTATGGAGGTTGTGCCCAAAACATGGTGCCGAACTATAGAAGAAAAGGAGCACCGGAAAAAAAGATAGTGATGGGTTTTCCCTAGCGTTATTGCACAGAACGCACGTATCATCCAACTACGTTCCCCAACGTACCAATCTATCCTTAGTGCTCATCTTATACTGAACAACCAATCAAAGCACAAAAGCCCACCTGGGGACCATTTGCTTAAACCAAACAATTGAAGCCCATGGCATACTTGGTTGTTTGCTTCTCAGAACTTCCCACACAGATGCAACTGAATATTTGTCACTTGGGTGAGGCAACCAAACAACATAATCTTCCCTCAAACTGTCAGGTTTTAGCTCAACAAGTGTGTACTTGATTATCTCTTGAGTGACCATATTGCGGATTTTGGGCCATCTCCAATTTCCTTGGTAAATAATGGAAGAAACCTTAGCTTGAAGGGATCTCCCTATGTTAAAGACCACCTCTTCACCAAATCACTTGTGTAAAGGTCCCAAAAGGATGCCAATTGTCATGCCATAAGAAAGTCCCATGTCCATTGCCAACCTTGTATTGGATCAGAGGTTGCCCCAACTCCCTAATCCCGAACACTTTTCTGATGGTCCAGGAGGCATCACTAGGGACCTCCATTCCATAGCCCAGATCAACCTTGTTAGTCTGTTTGTTTGATCTAATTCTAACCCGTGATCCTAATGCATTGGATATATATGTCTCAGGTGGGCACTGATAGCGGGTCGAATCCCGGGCCGGAAAGCTGAAGAAATAGAACGGTTTTGGCTAATGAGACATAGTGAAGGATTTGCCAGCAGACGAAAAGAGGAGTTATTAAACAAGATTACTTCTCGTAAATCTTCTTGAAAGCTTAGTTAATTATTATTCCCCTTCATTAGAGAAAATTTCACTTTTCTATTCGGTTTCTATTTTTTCCCCATCTTAATTTGTTTAGACTTGAAACAAATGGTTGTTCAAATGATTTAGATGTGTTTATTGATGGCGCAATCAGTGGCTAAAATGTGTTTTTCAATTTTGACCGGTAAAAATTAATTTTTACTAGTCAAAATTATTTTTCAATCCAGACCGTCCAAAAGTATGCGTGCGATTTAGCGCTGTCAATTTTTTTTACGGGACGCCCCGTAAAAAAGTTTTTCTCATAAGTTTAGGATAGAAATCGATCATAGAATCAGCCACAGAAAAGATGAAAAAAAATGATCAGATCTGTTGTCAGGTAATTATTGAACTTACTGTCTTATTAATAAAGTAAAATCTTATTTAATCATATGTACCAAAAGTATGATCTATTTATTAAAGTAAGATCTATTAAAAGACTTTTTGTTTGAAAAAAAAAAAGGTTGTTTGGTGCCAACCATTCCTCCATTCAACCATTAAAAAAATAGAGTAACATGGGCAAGAAATTCAAAGTGCATAAGCTAGTGGAGGTTTTCCGTCATACACGCAGGTATGTTCCATGGATTGTAGAGAATGAGATCTGATTAACTTAATTTGTCAATGTTGTCATTATGTGATTATGATAGGATTGAGAATGTAAGCATCCACAGTGGTACATCTATGTAATGCTCCAAAAATTCGGTATAAACACCCCAATTTGGACATCCAGAATATGTTTAAATTTGGCTCGGTTAGCCCCCCAATAAAGAAATAAAGGAACAGATGCCTTATAAGCTTGATATGTGGACCCAATAGAGCCTTTAGGTTCTCAGTTCCCTAAATTATCCCACCATGCGGCACCTTGTAATTTAACCCACCGTCACCGTGTGGTATTTCAACACGCCGTGCAGCACTTTTAAAAACCCTTGACAACAGCAGATTCACTGTTAGCCACTCCAGGTGGCGAATCTCTGGCAGGCAGTGCAGCCAGGAAGACCGATAATGAGATTCGGTCTTCCTCCACCTCCACGTTCCATCATCATTACCTCCACCCCGTTTTCCCTATAAATGAGCCTGATTTCAGCCATTTTGAGGATTCCATTCTCTTCAACTCAAGCTATTGCACTGAGATTTAGCTCTTATGTTGAAAATTTTCGTTTTTCACTAAGTCCATAAACAACAACCACCGCCCCCCGCCCCCCCCCAAATCCTACCAAAACTCAGAAGTTACACCACATACATTCAAATCACCTCAGCCAAAATCATCCCCATTCCTCCATTTTCGAGCATACTCGAGCCTAGAAAAGATATAATTGAGTTCCATGAGCTAAAACCAACTTTTAGTTTTGAGGGGAGCTGTAGGCGCGGTCAAAAGTCAATAAGTTAGAATCAGAGAGAGCGACTATTTGACTCTCCAATTGCGGGCAAACACGTGGCACCCAGTTGACTACGCTGACCAACCAATGAAGCCGTGACGCGTGGAGTGGTGGATCGAAGTAGGTGGACCGCGGGAGTCGCCCGCAGGGGAGTTATAGGGTCCACCGCGGAACTCACCACCGCGGAACTCACTCCCGCGGGTCCTCTTCGCGGGGCCATCTGTTGGTTTATATCAAGAGCCCGCGCGTCACTCCCCGGAAACGTCATAATAATCAACCGTTCGTCTCGCAAAATCTCCGCGGGCCCCTACCTGAGACCCAGAGGCAGGGTCCGGGCGGGTCTCCGCGGGGAGATAACGATCGCCGCAGGTCGCGACCTCGCTCAGCGGGAATTTGGGGCTTTCTTGTGGTTTGGCGGCTTGGAATGCGAGGTGACACCGCGGGAAAACGAGCCCTCCCGCGGAAAATCGTCCGCGGGAAGGCGAGCTTTCCCAAGGTCAAAAAGCACAGGAGGGACACGTGTCGGGTACTAATAGGACCGCCGTTCTGGGCCTGACATAGGCCCAGGTGCCCTATAAATACCCCTGACATTCCCAATGATGAGAGAGGACCTTTTTCTGGGAAAAAGTGAGTGAGCACTGAATTTGAGGGAGGAGAACATTCTTCCTCGAGGAGACGTGTGACCTCACTTGCCAGAGCCCGGGAAAGGTTGAGTACCCCGCGGAAAACTAAGGAGACACGCTGCCTCTGTCCTTCTTGTGCTTCTTGCTCACATTCCTCTACCCCACGAGATCTCACTCATCTTCCTTCGACTAATCATCAACCAATCACACCTCTCCAGCTCACGGATAATCACACGTAAGCGATCCCATACGACCCCCACGGAACCCACATTTAGGCGACTCTGCTGGGGAGGTGTTTTTTTTGGTTTATGGTTAGTACTCGGTCCAAAGAATACGTCGAACCGCCGCGCCGAAGAGTAATGGCGACACCAGAAAATACCGTCCCAACCCCCGAGGACGTCGGAGAAACAAACAATGCAGGTGCGTCTGCACAAACGCTACGCGCCCTTCAAGAGGGTCAGCGCCAATTTCTCGAAACGCAGAAACAACTGCTGGCGGCCTTCACAGGTCTCACGGAGCTCATTTCGGCAGCACTACCACGAGCCACAGTTAGTCAAGGTGATGATGTACCACAGAACCATGCTGGTGGGAGTACCAGTCAGACGGCACAACACCTACAGCCTCAACTCCCCTTGTCTTCCTCGCACCCTCTCCGCGGGGTCCTTGTTGGCGGAATCGCTGCAAACTCGTCCGATACCCGAGGTAAAGAACCCGCCATGGACGGAGCCGGTGCACCCTCGATGGGCCCCTACATCACGTTGGCAGAGGTCCAAACCTTGCTAACACAACAGAAAACTGTCGAAACAAGCCAGAAGGAGGCTGCTGTCGCGCAAGCCAGCCACACCGCTACTGCAGGACAGTTTATGACTCTAGCAGATGTACAGGCCCTCCTCAACAAGGAAAAGGCCAGCACGGTCCTACCTTCTTTACCGAGCCCAGACATTCGCCCTCCCTACCCTCTGGCTGTACTATCTTCACCCTATCCGGAAGGGTATACCCCCCCCAAGTTTGTAAAGTTCGATGGCAAGGAGGGTAGCGCCCAGGAGCATGTCGTCCGTTTCATTGAATCTCTTGGAGCCCAAGCATCGGACTCCAACCTCCGCCTCCGCGAGTTCTCAAAGTCCCTCACGTCACGAGCTTACACATGGTACGTCAATTTGGAACCTTACTCGATAGCCACTTGGGAGGAAATGGTGAATAGTTTCTACGCCAAATTCTTCCAAGTACGCGAGAAGGTGACAGTGATCAGCCTAACCAAGGAAACGCAGGCAACCGGAGAGGATGTCGTCGATTACATCAGGCGATTTCAAGACCGTGCAGTAGACTGCACTGAATCAGTTAAAGAGGCCCAACTCGTTGAGATTTGTATTGGAGGGATGATGGACGAATTCAAGATGCTCCTGGTTAATTTGAGATTGGGTACTTTCTCCGCGTTGCTGGAATCCGCGTACAATATTCGCCACGTGGTTAAGCCGCTAAAGCGGGATGGTTGGAAGAATAAGCCCGCGGTTGCCGCGGTCGCTGCCACGGAGGCGCCGCGGGGACAGCAAGCCGTTGGGACAAGAAAGCGAAGAGAGCGCGAGCCGGGGCCCGCGCCAGACTATCCATGCAGTATGGATGAAGTCCGGGCCTTGGTAAACGCATGGATAGCGGATGGTGAACTGGAGCTCCCTCCCGTGGAGTATGAGCCAACACGAGAAGACCGTGAGAGCCCCCGGTACTGCATGTATCACAGACATACCAGACACCCGACCAGCGACTGTTGGTCCCTCAAGCGACTGTTCAAACGCAAGCAAAACGCCAATGAGCTTCGGATAGGGCGTCGCGACATCCGTGTCGAGCCCTATCCGGCTCACGGCGATAATGCCGGCGCGGTAAACATGGCAGAATGTTATCCGTTCATGTATGAGGAAGCATGGGATTCAGATTATCACTCTTACTCCGATGAGGAAGCGGACGGGTCCGCTTATATGGTGTATTGCCACGAGATTGTTGACGAAAGCGAAGACGTAGCAGCCCCCATGATCGCACCAGATCCTAGCAACTCAGCAAAAACCTTGCAGAATAGCGTGAAGTTCCGTACGTTCTTTGACGGGTTCGGCTTGACTCCTGCCGCCAGACTAGAGATAACTAAAGCCATTATCAGCATCGCGGAGATTCACCAAGAGGCATGTATGTCCGTCGAGGGGTCCTTACCACGGACCATTCGTGACGAATCCAATTCGGTTACCTTCTCCGACGCTGACAGGGCAGCACCCCATCCCCACAACCGTCCCCTGTACGTGACCTCCCGTGTTAATGGGGTCGAGTTGAAGAGGACGTTTCTCGATGGCGGGGCCTCCATTAATCTCATGCCCATCCCAACGTTCCGCCGACTAGGGATTCAAGATAACCGAATAGTAGACTCTCCCATCACCATCACGGGTTTTGGGGGTGACAGAAGGCGATCCCTGGGATATGTTGTGGTCAATTTGGAAGTAGGACCGATCCGCTCTGCCACAAAATTCCACCTAATCGATGCGGACCCTAACTACCACATCATCCTCGGGCGCAGTTGGATGCACAAGTACGCGGTTGTGCCATCCAGCTACCATCAGTGTCTCAAGGGCATTTGGGCAGGCAAGAGGGTTACTGTCCGCGCTTCGGAAAGCCCGTTTGACACCCACGAAGCCCATCTCTCAGACGCTGTATACTTTTCGGGGTTAGGCGACGCGCCGCAGGCCATAACTACACGGCCACGCGGTGCAGTAATCCCACGATGGGAGGACATACGCGATACTCAGCGCGGGGGCCCCAGCGGAAGCCCGCCGATGTTGGAGTCGACAGCCCCCCGAAAAATTGTCAAGACGAAGGAAGGGGGCAAAACCGTCTATCACTTATGACGGTCTTCCGGGGCAGCGGTCAACCAAAAGGCCGATGACCCCGGGAAAACACATAGCACCGAGGAAGACGACGTCATCCAGAAACCAGAGCCCGCCCCAGAATGCATGCAGGACCGGCCCAAACCACAGCCGGAAGACATGGAGGAGGTCGACCTCAGTGACGGGGTGGGCAGGAAGAGACTAGTTTTCATAAGTAAAAAGTTGGGCGCGGACTTCCGCGCCAAGTTGATCAATTTATTGCGCGAGAACTCCGACGTCTTCGCATGGTACTATGAAGAAATGCCGGGCTTAGATCCTCAGCTCGTGGCTCACCACCTGGATGTTTTCCCCAATTCCAAGCCCGTAAAACAAGCCCAGCGGAAATACCACCCCGATTTGGAAAAGCAAATTCAGGAGGAAATAGAGAAGTTGCGGAAGGCGGGATTCATCTGCCCAATCCAATACCCCGAATGGCTTGCCAACATTGTCCCTGTCAAGAAGAAAAACGGGCAAATCCGCGTGTGTGTGGACTTCCGCGATCTAAACAAGGCGTGTCCGAAGGACGAGTTCCCGCTCCCACACATCGACACCCTTGTCGATGCCACCTCAGGTCACCAAATGTTCTCGTTTATGGATGGATTCAGCGGGTATAATCAGATCAGGATGGCCCCGGAAGACGCCGAAAAAACAGCCTTCCGCACACCGCTAGGTAATTTCCACTATGTTGTGATGCCTTTTGGACTGAAAAATGCGGGGGCGACATATCAGCGCGTGATGACAGCGATCTTCCATGACTTAATGCACAAAATCGTGGAGGATTACGTTGACGATTTAGTCGTCAAGTCTAAGGAGCAAGCGGAGCACCTCGCGGATTTGGCCATAGTATTCGCCCGCTGCAGGAAATTCAACCTCAAAATGAACCCTCTCAAATGCGCATTTGGCGTCACCGCGGGGAAATTCTTGAGCTTCCTAGTACACAGGCAAGGAATTGACGCAGATGAGACCAAGATCAGGTCCATCGCGGAAATGCCCGCGCCACATTCTCAGAAAGCCCTCAAACGATTCTTGGGAAAGGTATCCTACTTACGACGCTTCATTCCCGCGCTAGCAGAGATTGCGGCACCCTTTGCAGACTTATTGAAGGGAGATGCGCAATTTGAATGGACAGCGGAACACCACCAGGCCTTCCAGCGGATCAAGACGGTCCTGACTTCACCCCAGACGATGGTGGCCCCAGTTCATGGAAAACCATTGATACTATATCTCACTTCCACTACCAAGTCCATCGGGGCCTTATTAGTACAAGAGGCAGATGGGGTAGAGCATCCCGTATACTACATCAGCAGAAAGGTCCAGGGAGCGGAGGAGCGATACACGGCCATCGAGCGTCATTGCTTAGCCTTGGTCTTTACTGCACAAAAGCTAAGACATTACTTCCTCTCCTTCCCCATACAGATTATCACCAAATCTGACCCAATCAGGTACCTTTTGTCTAGACCCGCGCTCACAGGCCGCGCAGCGCGTTGGCTATTGGCCCTAGCCGAATTCGACATCTCCTGTGCCTCGCCAAAAGCAATCAAGTGTCAAGCACTCGCGGACCTCCTGGCACAATTTCCAAGCGGCCAATGCGAACCACTCGAAGAGGCTTTACCAGGCGAGAATTTCGAAGCTTTCGCGACCAGCGCGAACAATCCCCACTGGACGCTTAGCTTCGACGGGGCCGCGGGTAACGAGAGCGGAGGAGCGGGAATAGTATTACGAAATGACGAGGCTGGAGAAAAGATCCAGTTGGCTTACAAGCTAAGTTTCCCTTGTTCCAATAACGAGGCGGAGTACGAAGCCTTGATTTTGGGTCTATTAGCTGCAAGAGAGCGAGGAATCAAACACTTGAGAATAGCGGGAGATTCAAAATTGGTGATATTACAGACGGAGGGGGTGTACGCGCTGAAAGAGCCAACACTAGCCCCATATCGGACTACTGTGCAGAAGTTGACCAAGTCCTTCGAAAGCATCGACATTGTGCACAAGCCTAGGTCAGAAAATCGTTTCCCCGACGCCTTGGCAACGCTGGGGGCAAGAACGGAGTTCGAGGATGAGAAGACTTGTATAGAAATTGTAAAGAGGTTCGAGCCCTCCGCGATTTCGAATTTTTCTGAACCAACGGAGGATTGGCGCGGAGCTATTAAGATACAGCTGAGCAATGGTATAGGACACTTATCTACCGCGGAACTTTCGTGCTTTCTGGTCTTGCGCGGGGAGTTATATCACCGCGCCCCTCAGGGTTGGTTAGCGCGGTGTGTGGACGCGGCGGAGGCACAGGGAATCTTAAATCGGATTCATGATGGCAATTGTGCGAATAACGAGATAGCGTTGTACCGGAGAATTCAGCGACAGGGCTATTACTGGCCCAGCATGAAAAGAGACGCGGAGCTGACTACAAAGAACTGTACGCGGTGCTCCTTGTACGTGGCCAAACCCGAATGCCTGAGGGTGAGCAGTGACAACCAGGAAAATGACTGGAGACAGGTATACGTGGATTATTTACGAGAAGGAGCCTTACCCTCAGAGCGGGCAGAATCCGCGAAAGTCATCCGCGGGGCCCGACGTTTCTTCTTGCAAAAAGGGATGCTGTTCAGAAGAACCCTAGATGGAACACCACAGAGATGTATAAATGAAGGAGAAGCGGAGGTAGTCTTAAAAAACACCCACGGGACGGAACACCAAGGATGGAGAAAACTCTACGAGCAACTGATTCACTTGGGGTATTTTTGGCCCACCATGGAAAGCGACGCCAGGCAACACGTGCGGAGGTGTCAAGCGTGTCAAAAGTTTGGTAATCTAGTCCATGCCCCTTCGGTGGAATTACACTCCATCCGCGCCCCATACCCCTTCCATACGTGGGCGATGGATTTAATAGGACCAATCAGGCCGGCGTCGCGAAAGAATAGATGGATTCTTGCGGCTACCGAAATCTATACCAAGTGGGTTGAAGCAGTTCCGTTGAAAAGGGCTACCGGGGAGGCAGTAGTACTGTTCATCAAAGAGAACATCATCTGCAGGTTCGGGATACCTAAGGTGATACTGTCGGACAACGGGACTCCATTTATTAACCAGCACGTGGGAAATCTCCTCGACGAGTACATGGTGGACCATCATACCTCCAGTACGTACTACCCTCAAGGCAACGGACAGGCTGAGGCGACGAACAAAACCTTAATAAGAATCTTAAGCAAACTGTTGGACGAGCGCGGAGGGACGTGGGCGGACCACTTACCCGTAGCCTTATGGGCGTACCGCACGTCGAAGCGGAAGTCCACGCGCGCCAGCCCTTTCAGTCTAGTATACGGAGCGGAAACAGTGTTACCCGCGGAGCTCAAAGTCCCGTCCGCGCGAATGATCCTCGCCATGGAAGAATCCGCGGAAGGAAGGAGGGCGGATCTAGAGGCCTTGGAAGAAAGAAGAGCCGCTGCGGCCATGGTTCATCAGAAATACTGCGAGTCCGTCGCTCGTTATTACAACAAGGGAGTGGTGCCGCGAACATTCAATGTAGGGGACTTGGTGTGGAAAGCCACTACCGCGGTGATGAGGGACCTAAAGACACCAAAGTTCACGCCTAGATGGGGGGGGCCTTATGAGATAATCAAAGCGTCCGGGGCTGGCCATTACGACCTGGCCCGCGTGGAGGATGGGTTCCGCACGGGAGCAGTTAACGCGAAGTATGTGAAAATGTTTTATCCATGAAGAGCTAAATAAAGAGGAAAAAGAAGCATACCTGTGTGGTCTAATTATTTTCATTCTCTTGTAAGTGATGGTCACTGTTAAATCACTTTTTTCCCATCATTTGGTTGTTCTCTCTCTTATGTAGCCAAGTGTAACGTGGCGGCCTTTTCCTTGTTAACTTTGTTTGCAATGTAATCATGGAAGCCTTAGTAAATGCTAGTCAGTGAAAAGTTGTTGGGATATCTCGAATTTGTATACTTTTGAAGTTTCTTCTATGATGTTATTGTTTGTTTCACAACACGAGTATTCCGAGATCAGTAATCATTAGACGGAGATGACACCAAATTGCGAAGGGTCAGAACATGACCCGAACACGTTAAGTCCCGTAAAGTCAGAACATGACTTACGCATTAAGTCGCGCGGAGTCAGAACATGACCCGCGCCTTATTAAGTCGCGCGGAGTCAGAACATGACCCGCGCCGTATTAAGCAGCAAGGGGTCAGAACATGACCCGAGCATCAAACAGCGAAGGGTCAGAACATGACCCGCGTGTGTTGAGTCGCGAATGGTCAGAGCGTGACCCGCGTGCAATCATAAGTTTAATAACCGGTAAACGAAAAAGATGTTGGATCGCAAGGGGCATCAGAGCATGGCCCTCGCACGATCCCGGGCTTAGTGATTGACAATGCAGACATGGCCCGCGTGTTGTTTTAACAAAAAAAAAAAAGAGTGAAAGGAAACGATCTTTTATTGCAAACTAAATGTGGAGTGTACTGAACAAATGGAACAATTACAATGTTCGAATAAAAAAAAAAAGAAAGAAAAAGAAAAGAGAAGCAGGTAGAAAGAAGCTCAGCCCAGCCATTCTGAAAAAACAAGCTCCTCCGGGTCCGGGTCTTCAAGATTCAAGGCCGCAGTGGCTAACTCCGCGTCATACTTGGAGATCTGGGCGAACCTGGCCTCCAAATCTGCGACGTTCTGCCTAGCGGCCGCCAGTTGCGCGGAGAGCTGTTGAATCTCGGGCCTGATGGCCATCCTCTCCCCCGCGGCCCTAAGCGCGGAACTCCTCCTGCTCAGCCAGGCCAGATCGAAGCCCATGGCCGCCATGTCCTGCGCAACCTCTTGGAGGGCAGCCTCTGCCTCCGCGGTGAAGTCCCTCAGACGCAGTTGTGCCCAAGGAGCAAGCACCTCGTGAAGGTCCCTCAAGAGAAGTCCACCGAGCCGGGCCGACCGCGGACTGAATGGGGCGAAGGTCTCCGGGTGTGCGCGGGCTATGGCGTTGAGAAGGGGATGGTAGACTTCGTCCACAGGGAAGCCCGCGGGGAACAGGCGTACCGGGGCTTCCGATTGTAAGGTCGCCGGCCCCTTCCCATGAGCCGCGACCGGGCTGTGCTGAGGAGGAGGACGCTCCCTGGACTCAACCTCGTCCCTATTCTGCTCGCCCATGTCTAATTCAGCAGCAAAATCCCCAAGAGCAGCACTCCCTTGGCCTCCCAGAATATCGTCAGTCTGTATGAAAGTCATGCCTTTAAATAAGGAATTCAGATCTGAGTCAGTAATGGAGGTGGGCCCCCCAATAAATGCTTCGTTTACCTCCAGCTGTCGGTCTTCCACTGAGGGCGGGGGCTGGCGCGGCGAGGCCAGTGCGCGGTCCAGGCTCGGACGCGGGGAGGCGGTCTGAGAGGTCGAGCAGGCCGGTGAGCCTGGAGCAGTCCTGCTTGTTGAGGCGCCCTCCCCCGCGGAAGACCCTTGTCCTTGCAGAAAAGGAGCGTTGGAGATGCCGGGGGAGCCTGCTGCCACGCGATCCAGGAAGCTGGTCGACGAAGGGACGCGGGCGCTGGAGGAATGTTGCTGTGACCCAGAAGGGGCAGCGGACGCTGTCACTCGTGGCGAAGGCACGCCGCGGGGACTCACGGTACGAGGGACCAGGGCCTCCAGGCCATCATCTTCCTCTTCCCTCAAAATCTGGGCCGCGGTCGTTGAGATAGGCCCGGCGGTGGCCTCTGTTTGGCCGATGGATTCGCGGGAACCCATTGGGGGTGGCGGCTCGCGGGCTTCAGAATCAGCTGCACGAGGCGGAGAAAGGTCTCGGTCAATAGAAGAAGGGATCATGTTATCGGACTCCGCGGAAAAAGAGGGCGAGTCCGTGGAAGCCGTGTTGGGGTCCCCTCCGAGGTCCATAATTGAAGGTTCGTCAGGTAACGTACCTCCAACCACCGCGGAAGTCTCAGGCTCAGGCTGAGGATAGGGAAGCGGCTCCGTGCGGGGTTGGATCAGCTCTACTCCCCTCGCCCCGGCGGCGTCTGTCGTGGAAGCCCCTCCGAGGGCCAGAGTTTGAGTCTGCATGGCATGGAAGCGGACGCTCAGAGGAATGTCATCTTGATCAGGACTGCCGTCGTCATCAATGTCGGCGATAACGTCATCACGACCGCCCATGCCTGCATCCCCATCCCCGTCCTCATCATCGTCAGACTCGATGATCACTGCAAAGACAAGATAAAATGAGTACAAGTGAGGGATGTTAATGGCAGAGAATAGCAAGGTAACAAGTACGAGATATACCTTCCAGACGACGCCGCTTAGCGAGAGCAGCGGATGCGGCCCCCAGCGGCTGTTCCTCCGCGGCGTGTTCCTCCGACCCCGCGGCCGCCTCTCCTAAGCTCGCGAATGAGGTCTTTTTGGCGTTGGCAGCAACACTCTTGCGAACGCCCTGGGCCGTGAAGATTGGGCCAGATTGGGCTAGCTTGCCCAACCTCCTAAGCTCCGCGATGTCGTGCTGGTCCGCGGAGGAAAGATTGTCGAGGTCAAGAAGCGTGGCCCCTCGCAGGGGAAGACGGGTGAGGATCACCACGTCCTCCAATGAGAGCCCATTTTCGCCCCACGCCCACACGAATGAGTGGGTGTCGAAGCTCCACCGCGAGCATGCGTGGTTCAGGTTCCTCAGAGCCGCTCCTTGCCTCGGGATGCTCAAGCTCCGCGACAGAACTACGGCGTCATAAGCACCGCTGGCCATCAGAGTCTGCTTCAAGGCGGCGTTCCCCGTCACCTCGTCGACCCATTCAGCCCAATCGGAGGGTGGCGAGGTTTGGGCCCCAAACCTGCACTCCGAGTAAGGGAAGTCCCCACGCTCCAAGCAGAAGCGTGAAACAGATGAAGGATTGACAGGCTCCGCGCTATCCACACCGGCGGGGACCACAAAAAAGGTGGGGTCAGTGATGGAGGGCTCCTCCACGGCCTCCGCCGTGTAGGCGGCCACCTGTGTCCAAAACGGGTCCCCTACAGATTGAAGATAGGGGGCCCTCCTCCATTGGTCCGCGGTAGGGACGGGTTCTTCAATAGTTGCACCACGTGCGGCCATGTTGATTCTTTATGAGAACGAGAGCGAAAGGAGAAAGACGGCGTTCGAAGAAGAACAGAGAAAGAAAATGACAGCTTTTGACTTGAGATTGAACGGTAGGTGAAAAGGAAGTGACGGATAAAGTGGCTTATATAGTAAGCATATTGGGAAGGCATTTATTGCGACCGTACACCAAAGGTCACGATCAGCATGCGAAGCGACGCCGCCCATTCAGTAGCCTCCTCACTCCGCGCGACGCTTCGAGTATGACCGCGGAAGACGGGAGTCCTTCGCGCGCGGGCGACAACCCCGTCAACCGCGCGCGGGGGGCATATGTAGGCGCGGTCAAAAGTCAATAAGTTAGAATCAGAGAGAGCGACTATTTGACTCTCCAATTGCGGGCAAACACGTGGCACCCAGTTGACTACGCTGACCAACCAATGAAGCCGTGACGCGTGGAGTGGTGGATCGAAGTAGGTGGACCGCGGGAGTCGCCCGCAGGGGAGTTATAGGGTCCACCGCGGAACTCACCACTGCGGAACTCACTCCCGCGGGTCCTCTTCGCGGGGCCATCTGTTGGTTTATATCAAGAGCCCGCGCGTCACTCCCCGGAAACGTCATAATAATCAACCGTTCGTCTCGCAAAATCTCCGCGGGCCCCTACCTGAGACCCAGAGGCAGGGTCCGGGCGGGTCTCCGCGGGGAGATAACGATCGCCGCAGGTCGCGACCTCGCTCAGCGGGAATTTGGGGCTTTCTTGTGGTTTGGCGGCTTGGAATGCGAGGTGACACCGCGGGAAAACGAGCCCTCCCGCGGAAAATCGTCCGCGGGAAGGCGAGCTTTCCCAAGGTCAAAAAGCACAGGAGGGACACGTGTCGGGTACTAATAGGACCGCCGTTCTGGGCCTGACATAGGCCCAGGTGCCCTATAAATACCCCTGACATTCCCAATGATGAGAGAGGACCTTTTTCTGGGAAAAAGTGAGTGAGCACTGAATTTGAGGGAGGAGAACATTCTTCCTCGAGGAGACGTGTGACCTCACTTGCCAGAGCCCGGGAAAGGTTGAGTACCCCGCGGAAAACTAAGGAGACACGCTGCCTCTGTCCTTCTTGTGCTTCTTGCTCACATTCCTCTACCCCACGAGATCTCACTCATCTTCCTTCGACTAATCATCAACCAATCACACCTCTCCAGCTCACGGATAATCACACGTAAGCGATCCCATACGACCCCCACGGAACCCACAGGAGCTAATTGAGGTCTTTCTCAGTCTTTTTATACAGAGTTTTGGCCTCAAACAAGCTTCAAAAAGCAGAAAATAATCGAAAATCAGAAACTGCACTGGACACAGTGAGCCGTGTGACACCTTAGGGCACCATACGGCACATTGTATTGCACCACGTAGCATCTTAGTCACTTACTTTCAGGTTGATCACATTCGGTTTGTTATAAGAATTTGACAAATATGCAGAATAATTTGAACCATTTCACAACAGATAAAGGCCCCGTTTGTTATTACTTATAAGTTAGATTTTTAGATTATGATTATCTTGATTATTTACTCACGAACCTAAAATAAATAGGTGCTATGTGTGGTGTAGCTTTTTATATGCTAGATTAAGATTTCATGAGTACTGTTAGATAAATAAGCTGTAGAATAGCTTATTATCAAGTAAATGTCTAGATTAATCTTAATTATTATATAACTCTTGAATAAGTGTTTTGCTGTAAAATATAATTTTTACAACTTCAAATCAGCTAAAAAAAGAGAGCTACAGATCGAAACTTAAAATAATTTCACTTTTTTGGGTCAAACAAGCTAGAAATTAGATAAATAAGTAATTATTCATAATTGACACCAAACACCATTTCATCAACTTTTTTTAAGCACGAAAAAAAAGCTAAATAAGTTGGGCTATAAGTGCTAGTAAACACAGCCAAAATATTGTGCAAAAATTAAAATAACAATATTACAACCCGTAGGTTAGTCAAATATAAATTTTGAATTAAATCACTGAGGTACAGGGTTTACATCTCAGCTTCATTTACACAGACTAGTATTACGGGCGAACCTATGTATGGGCAAGGGGGGTCTACTGACCCCACTAAGTTGGAAAACCGACCAGAGATATATACTTCCTCCGTCCCGATTTGTTTGTCCACTTTTAGACTTTTCAATGTCCCAAAATGTTTGTCCATTTAACTTTTTAATGAATTAAATGTCTTTTTCGCTTTTACTTTTTTTTCAAATAAAGTAATTTTTAAAAAAAGTTAAAAGGCTAGCTATGTTTGGATTGAGTTTTGAAATTTTTTTTGAAAAATAGTAGGGGTAATTAGTGGAGAGAGATAGAGAGAGAAATGTTGGAAGTAAAGGGAATCTAAGGGGAATTTTTTGAAATTTTTTTTTTGAAAAGTGAAGAGAACAAGGCATAAATGTTGGAAAATTAAGTGTTTTTAGGACCAATTATTATGTCCCCACAAAAAGTTGGGTTCACAAAAAAGTTGGCTCCGTTCCGAAAAGGAAAATAAATATTTATTTTTTAAGATGATAATTTCAAGCTAAAAAATCATGTACTTACGCAAATAATTTTCCTATCAATATAGATCTTGTATGATAGATCTCATTAAAATCTTTAATACGGTGCAAAAAAAATTGACAAATTATTTTTCATTTATATTACTTGTGAGCTTAAAAATATGAAAATTAAGTGTTTTTAGGACCAATTATTATGTCCCCACAAAAAGTTGGGTTCACAAAAAAGTTGGCTCCGTTCCGAAAAGGAAAATAAGTATTTATTTTTTAAGATGATAATTTCAAGTTAAAAAATCATGTACTTACGCAAATAATTTTTCTATCAATATAGATCTTGTATGATAGATCTCATTAAAATCTTTAATACGGTGCAAAAAAAATTGACAAATTATTTTTCATTTATATTATTTTTGAGCTTAAAAATATGAAATAAATATTTATTTTTTAAGAAAATGTTTTGGAACGGGACCTAAATTTTCGGACATTTTTTGGAATTTGGCCCCATAGGCTTTTGAATATGTGTTTGTTGCCCCAAGGATAATAAAATTGCCCCATAAATTCTGTACCCTTTGGTTCTTGCCCCATAAGTAAAATACTTTACTTGCCCTGATTTTTTTAGATCCCCCCATCTCTCTCTGTCTCTCTTTCTCCCCATCTCTCTCTCTCTCTCTCTCTCTCTCTCTCTCTCTCTCTCTCTCTCTCTCTCTCTCAATAAGAAAGACATTGGCCTTGTTCGTTTAGTACATTTGGGTATTTTAGTTTTGGTAGTGGGTAGAGAGAGAAATAGGGTAATGATTGGAGAGAGGGGAAATTAGTGGAGAGAGATAGAGAGAGATAGAGAGAGAAATGGAATTAATAATTAGAGAAATATGGTAACGATTGAAGAAAGATATAGGGTAATAATTGGAAAACAAAGTAAGTATGCTAAACGAACAAGTCCATTGACTTTGGGGCAAAATAATTTGGCTGCTATTTTTTTTTGAGAAGTTATTCCATGCTCCTGGGGTAGTTTGAGCACGAATCTAAACCACACATTAAAATAGGTTTTACACACTTGGGCGTGGACTTCATACATTTCTTTGATACAAGTTTGTGCTCAACCAACTTCTAGAGAATTTAATAATTTTTCTTTTTCTTGTGTGTTTAAGAAAGAAAACGATTTTCATGCTTTTTCTTTTATAAAGACACACCAATTTTTTTTCCTTTTTGCGAGGGTTTTAGGCGTATTTTTCATTAAAAGACAATACAAGTGGACTTCTAAAAAAAAGGAGTGCGAAATCATTACTCTTTTGGATTTGTAATTTTATGGTATAAATAGATATCCTTTTTTTTTTTTTAACACAGAAAGATATCCTTTTTGTTTTGAAAAATTGTATAAGTAGATAGTCCACTTAACTACTTTTTGTATGGCATTTCAGTGTAATTTTTGGAAGTTTATTGTAAATGAACTACAGGATATAATATCAATAAATGTTTTCTTAAATCCCTTTTGTATGTTGCAGGTAATTGACCACATTGCCAATAAATCTTGAGTCCGCCTTTTGAGACTACACTTGGTGTGAAATGCCAGAAAAACATAGCACCATGAGAGGTAGGCACTCAATAAAGTAAAGAAAACCATCATATACCTCCTATGCATGACATGGCAAGATGATATATATGTTGAAAAATGTAAATCAGGAAATTCTGAAAAGTGACACGTTGAGTTTTATGCTTAACGTTGTTCTCAAATCTGATATTTACTAATTAGATGCTCACATCTAGTTCCCATCCACCAGGCCTAACTCATAGGCAAGGGGGGAGGGATTAAGGGTCAAGGAAGATCTCTTGATCCACTGAGGTGTTAAGTTTTCATTGGATAATTGGATATGTGTAATTTCTTTGGGAATTTAATTAACTTGCCTCATATGTAAGATGTATTCTTGCCCCAAAGAGCAGCAAAAATTACAGCACCTTATCCTTCACAGCTCATGCCTTTTCGTCGTCTTCTTTCCCAAACTTGGGAAATCTCTGTTGGGTTCGGCAACGTCAAAGTTTTTGGCTACATATTAGGAAAATTTCCCCCTAATTTTTATAAAAACAATAATAATTATGCAGGTGAAGGAATTATACGTCATTGTGTTACTTAGTTGGACCTTGTGATTGAGAATCTTGTAAGAATTTAACTTGTGTGTTTTTTGGGCAAGAAGAATTTAATTTGTGTTGTTGTGCATTCACTTGACATCCACAAAATATGATTATTGTTTGGGTCAATTGCAAACCCGATTATACGTTATGAATAGATTTCTACTTAACTACTTTGTAAAATGTTTGGCATTTTGGTGTATTTTTTTGCGGCATAATTGTAGATGATTATATTTTGCTTAAACTCCTTTCTATTAGGCATTTCAATGTATTTTTTCCAGATCATCAAGTACGAAAAAGAGAATTTATATTTTGTAGATATATAATTGACCTCACTGCCAGTAAATCCTAGCTCCGCCCCTGCTCATAGGTCTAGAATGTGACACTGCCTGATCCATACCTTAATCCTTCATACTTTTACAAATCCTTAGAATTTTGATCTTACATTAGACCTATAACAAAGATCCGAACAATTCATCTAAGGGCATCTCCAATCCAACAATCTCCATTCCTCCATTTTGGAGGATCAAAATATAATTTTAAATTGAAAAAGTGATTTTGAAGGATTTTACAATTCCTATTAACTCCAATCCACACATCTCTATTCCTCCATTCCTTCAACTGGAAACAAAAAAAAAAAACATAGAGATTTGGAGTTGAGGACCAAACTCAGCCTCTCCAATCCAATATACTACATTTTTGCCTCTATTCCTCCATTCCTCCATAAATTTTTTGATCCTCGAAATATGGAGTATCAAAACCAATCCTCCAAAATGGAGGCAAATATAGAGGATGGGTTGGATTGATTAATTCCTCCAAAATGAAGGAATGGAGAAAGATTTGAAGATATAGAGAATGCATTGGATATGCCCTAATAGGTCTCGCACAGAAGAATATCTTTGCAAAAATAAGCCCAATCAAATATAAGTTGGTACACGAATTGATCATTCACAATTCATGGTTTAAATAATTTTATAAATTTCAGATTCCCTTATAAAACAATACCAACAAGGTGAACAATTCGGATTATTATTGTGCATTCGGGATAGGATAAAAAAGCCTAGAATTGGTGGTGTATATATGGGGACTATGGAGGATTACGGTACCAAGTGAGAGCCTAATTGTTAGTGGTTGGGTCCATTGTCTGTACTATGTCGCTTCATTGGCTCCTTCGTCCCTATTCTAGCTCTGTTAATAGAAACACAAGTCCACCTATTCGATCGGTATTATTAAGATTATAATAAAACAATATCTATCCAGCTATGTAACCAAAATCTCATAACTATTTTATGCCTTGTCTAGTTTATTATCGTAATTGGTTAATTCCTACTCTTAAAATTCTTTGAACAAAAATCAAAGATAGTAGTTATATTAATAAAAATTGGTGACTTGTAAGAGCTAGCTCTGTATTATGACAAAGGAATAGATCGAAAATGCAAAGAGGAGGAAAAAGTACACTAATCTACTACAGTAATTCACAATCTGTATATCTTATTCTTCCATTTCTGAGCCAACTCGGAAAGTGACTTTGTCGAATCTCCGTCTTCACTTAGCACCATTCCAGCAGCGTCTTTTAGGTCTTTCATTCGCCTCCGAATCGCATTCCCTTCTTCTCCTTCCATTAGACCCTTCAAAACTTTCGCAATCTCAATTCGTCCAGTTACTCCATTTTCTCCAACTTTTGGCCTCATTGCTACTTTTAAATCCTCAGTTAATATCACAGCATTCATCTTTTGTTCCGCATAAAGAGGCCAAGCAATCATTGGCACACCGTTGACTACACTCTCAAGTGTAGAGTTCCAACCACAATGTGTAAGGAATCCACCGGTCGAACCGTGGTTAAGAATTTGAGCCTGTGGTGCCCAAGATGGCACTACTAGACCAAAACCACTGGTCCTATCTAAAAATTCGTTCGGTAAGAAGTCTAATGGGTCATTAACCCCAGAAAGGGCAACCTTATCATTTGGACTCCTAACGACCCATAAGAATCTCTGTTTACTCATTTCCAAACCAAAGGCTAACTCAGTGAGTTGATCACGTGATAATGTCCCAAGACTACCAAATGCGACGAACAAGACGGAGCCACGTGGCTGGTCATCCAACCATCTCAAACACTCCGACCCGTCATCAGCCCCACCCATCTGTACGAGTGGTCCGATCGGGTAAACTGGCGGCTTACCTGGTTCTTCCTCTTGCAATGCCTTTATGGCCCCACCTTCCAATGCCCTAAAGCTATTGACCAGAATACCCTCGGCCAAACTGTACCGTTTTGCGAAGTCAAGAAGCCATTTGTATGTACCACCCTTCCTGTCTTGAACTTGATCTAACAAATCCTTCCCGTGAACCGGTGTGCAACCCGGGATTTGAACCGGTTCGGCTAAATCTCTGTACTCACAAGATACGGATTCGTCGAGTTTAGGCAAATAAAGCAATAATGACAAAGTCATGGCTGTGGATGCAAAGAAAATATAAGGAGCGACGTTGAGTTCGGCCGCGACGTCAAATGCTTCAGTGGCAACAAGATCAACCACAAGAGCAACAACCGGCCGAGAACTCGAAACCAATGATTTCAAAACATCGCGGAGAGAGGGGAGAGAGCGGGACACGGTGAGAGCGACCCCGGCCCTGATCGCGTTGTTAGACAAGTCGAAGTTCACTGGTGGGAGGAGGACGTAGTTTATGCCGACGGGAAGGGAGTCGAGGAACGATTTTGGGCCGGCTGAGAGAGGGCCGTTGTTTGGTACGATGAAGGTGCATGACTGAGAAGTTGTGAGTGAGGACGAGTCGCTTGGCGAACTCGCGGAGTGGGATGAGGTGACCCATTGCTAGATTTGGAAAAATTGCTATGTGGGGTGTTTGTTCCATTTGGTGCATAGCTAGCTAGCTGCACCTGGGCTACTTCATTGGTTATGTATCAAGGAATTCTGCTTACCCAGGAATAATTTGAAAAATAATGGTGGAAGTGCCGAATGGAGACCAGAGCTTCTAAGATAATGGTTTTTTAAAAAAATTTGAGTGGATATCATTTTGCGTCACATATATAAAATTTTATATGGTTTTGAGATAAAGAGAAATATTTCAATTTAAGTGGATCTCGTTTTGCGTCACATTGATAGAATTTTATAACTTCTCACAATGTTGTGCCGGCTTTACATCAATTAGTTTGTGGCATAATTTCTCAATGTAAGGCCACTCCTAGGTCTAGGATTATAAAAGAAGGGGACAAATTAAATTTAAGAGGAAAAAAAGGAATACACAAATAGAATATTTTTGCTAGATATTTAGTCGAAATACGGTGGCATTGTAAGTGTTGGTGTTAAAGTATTTTAATTTTAAAAAAATAAGATTATTATTAGCTGCTAAATTATTATTATTATTATTATTATTATTATTATTATTATTATTATTATTATTATTACTACTACTGTCAACGGAAGAAGCACACCCATTTTAAAAAGTCATACGACATCTACAGATTATCACCGGAATACAGATTAACCGTATGACATTTACAGATTCTCATTCGAATACAGAGATACAGAGACACAACCAAACTCTAAAGCTAATGATATATACAAGGAAAAGCAAATAGATGAAGCAGCTAAATTATTGAAGATATACAAACATTGAGTGGTTGTGGACTTGTGAGGTCCTACGTGCATGCACATCTATTATTTAGCATTTGTCTGCTTATGTTTTATTGAGAAGTAGTGGGCAGATGGTACAATGATTTCTGGTAATTGCACACTACTATGTCGTCAAGTGAGAGATATTTTGCTGGCATGTTTTCTCTTATCCTCATACATATATTATGCACGCATGCATCCGGGTCTGGCCTTCATGTTAGAGTTGACTAAACTCGACCAAATTAGCTTGGTTGTCTGCTTAATATTATCATAAAAAATAAAAACATATAAGTAAAACAAAAAAATTAAGGTTACATTGTGCTTTAGCTTGTATTACGTAAAAAAAAAAAAAAAAATCACAATTTCAATTGTGTTATCATACTTAAATTTTTCAAGAACTCATTTTTAATTGAGATTACAGTCAACCCATTTAATCTCTCTTGTGACAAGGTAATACGAAAGTAAGTTTTTATCAACTTCAACTTTAAAAATTCCTATCCACTGAAACAATTGTAATCGACAGTGCGGCCCTAACCTGAAACAATGGGGGCTGATAAAAACAAAAAAGAAATTAAAGAAAGAGCTAAGAGCATCCACAATGTAATAATCAAAATCAAAAGATTGCTAAAATTATCAATGTGTGCTTAAAAAAGTGCTCACATTATAATAATCAAAGTTAGCAACCTCTTAACCAATAATCAAATTTGGGCATTTAAATAATCAAAGTAACAATGTGAGACTTCACATTGCTAACTTTAACAATCCTCTAAATGAATAATCAAAAGCTGACGTGGCAAGTTTTGATTATTGACTTTTAATTATTACAATACGGATGTTCTAAGAGAGGCCAAATTTAAGGACAGAAATGTGTCCTCCAGCCAAGAATGCCACGTGGGCATGCTCGGTAAGCCCTGCAAGCACGCGAGCTTGGGCAATCCCCGGGCTAGGGCAAGCCAAAATTAAGGACAGGAATGGGACGGCTAAGAATACCACGTGGGCCGGTCCGAAATAAGCCCCAAAAGTCTTTGGCCTATGGGCTTGGGCTATCCCCGGGTTGGGGCAACCATAAAAGGAAAAATTCAAAATACAATTTTATACAGTAATAAATATAAAATTTAACAACATTAATATAATTATATGGCTTTCTGGCCTAGTGGAATGACATCTACTTACCCATAAGGTTCAATACCCAGTTAGCAGCAACCCACTTTATTTCTTTTTTATACTCATGTCATAGTCTAAGATTTTAACTCTTTTAATATTGAGGCTTAAATTTATTTGGTTAATTAATCAAACTTTTTTGGCATATTTATACTTTTTGCATTAATTTTAAATTGGAATAATTTAAATAGATAGTGGCTAAGACAAGGTCGTGCAAAGGCGCCACAACTTAATCGGCCTCCAAACTCTAAAACTTAATTTTCTCCCTCTCTAGAACTTGCTTGCAAATTAATGTAATGTGTGAGAATAGGGAAATGAGGTGTGAAGGAAAGTGTGGAGTGGCTTTGTTATTTATAGGCACTCTCTCTCTCTCTCTCCCTCTCTCTCATTCTTGAACCGGGTTCGATTTGAATTTTGAAAAAAAATTTAAAGAGTCATGAGTAGAGATGAATGGAGAAAATTAATTGGAGATTTCGTGCAGTGATTTTGAAACCCCTAACAAACAAGAAAGAAGAGCAAAAAAGGTTCTGTTGGGTTTTGAGACCCCCGATTCATGTTTTCTTTTTCTTGGCGGAAATGAAAGAAGTGCAGAAAAGGTTGTGTTGGGTTTTGACTATGTATAGATTAATATAATGATACTCTATTCCAAGAGGTACCCTACACTCCTTAATTTAAGGCATAGGTAAGAGCATGTACACCAATCCCTAGCAAAAAATGCTAGTGGAAAGGGCATATTTTATATTTTACCTATTCACTTCTCAATCAACATTACACTAATACTATCTATTTTACCAATTCTCCATTAAAATATTGTATTTCTACTTTTTTTCATCTATTTCTTTTTCCTTACTTGAGATGTTGAAACTATAACACCAAATCACCGGTCGGTGCCGGAATTTCACAGAAACAAATTTTAGAGACGAAAGGCCCAGATGAAACAAGGATATTCCAATTGAGCTTTAATTTTTAAAGGATGGGACAAATCTTGTAACAAATACTGGGTTCATTATTGATTGGTCATCCAATTTCAGTATTTCACTGTTCTTGGAAGGAAAAAAAAACGGGTTTATCTCACATATCTTGAAACAAGATCGAATAAGCACAAATCTTATAAAAAAACTAGGTTCATCACTGATTGGGCGTTCGATTTCAATTTCTTTGAGAAAAAATGGGTTTCTCTCAACAAGAGAGAAGATTGAAGAGATGTGTTGTGTTGCGTTCTCTTTACTTCTCAAAAAGAATTTTTCAAAAAATTCCCCCTAAATTCCTTTTACTTTTAACATTTCTCTCTCTATCTTTCTCCACTTAGGGGGTGTTCCACTTTCCAAAAAAAGTACTTTTTGGAAGAGAAGGTAATTTCAAGTTCAAAAATTATGTGTTTACGCAAATAATTTTCATACCAATATAAATCTTATTTGATAGATCTCATTAAGATCTTTTAAACGGTGCAAAAAAAATTGAAAAAATATTTTTCATTTTCATTATATTTGAGTTTGAAATTACATTAAAATGAAATTACATTATTTTTCATTTTCAAAAAATATTTTTTGAAAAGTGGAATACCACCTTATTATCCCTACTACTTTTCAAAAAACAAAGAGAACACAGCATAAGAAACAAGAGGAATGAACATAGAAGAGTACTCCGTATAATAAAAAAAACATAGAAGAGAACAGAGAGAGTGGGAAAAGAGAGAGAGAGAGGAGGAGGAGGAGGGGGCGGGGGGAAAATCGATTCTCACTAGATCTTCTCCGACGAGCTGATGAGTAACGGAAGTTGCTGGATTTGACAAGTTCGGCGGCGGGTGTTGGTTTGGTTTCACGATCAAAAAGAGAGGAGAAAGGGAGGAGAGAGAGAAAGAAAGAAACAATAAAAAAAAAAAAAAGAACAAGATGTTTGAACAGTGGATAGGTAAAAGTGCCAAAGCACTGCTCATAAATACATTTTACTTTCTCTTTTACCGCATCTGGTGCCAGGGCCGGCCCAAGGGTTTTAGGGGCCCAAAGCCAATAAAAAAAAGTGTGCCCTTAAAGAGTTTATATACTTAACAATTTTTACAGCAATAATCACAATATAGAAAGCCAAACTAATATAAAGTTCTACTAATCATTGCATATGAACACAAAATACAAAGTCTCCAAATAGGCAAATACATATTATCTCAAGAACGCATGAGTGTCACTTGAATATTACTCGTCTTGCATTTCTAGAAGCAAAACTATCAATTAAATTTAAGCACACCAACCAATGTCAACTAAATCAGCACAAATCTAAGCACCACCCGCCAGGGCTCTACATTTAACAACATATGTATAAATCTAAGCACCACCAACCAGAGCTCTGCACTTACCAACATACGCACAAATCTAAGCACCACCAGCCAGGGCTCTGCATAATAAGAGAATACTTACCAATTTGAAGCCTCGCAAGTCGCAAGCGAATGACAGATATACTCTAAGACTCCGTAGTGTGTATTATACTAGTATATACTGGTCCTGCATTTCAATTTTCAATAAGCTCAAATCAAGTGGAGAATAAAAGAAGCCATAATATCACTATCACTACTCATAAGCAATTAAAGAGAGTCTCACTTCTCATAAGCAATTTTTCCCACCTAGCTCGACTAGATATTTACGTGATTTGAACATCCGTGAAAGTGAGTTTAATTTGTTTAAACATAGCCATTTGAAAAATATTTCTTTGATGAGTGCTTAGCCTCGTTTGGCTGCCTTCCTTTTTAAGTTTTGACTTTTGTCCTTGGACCTTGTTTACTCTTTGCCTTCTTTCAAATAGACCCAGTCACCCAGAAACAAAAGAGGAACACTCTCTCTTTCTCTCTCTCTCTCTCCAAAAAGCACAACCATTGTTTAATTGAAAGGATTGTTGGTTTCTTATTTCTTGAAAGGCAGTGGCTGTCTGGCTGATTAAATATATGTATACCTTGAAGTCTCAAAGACTCGAACACAGTGGCACAGCCTGACAGCCGCACAGTGCCCTTCCGCGGCTTGGCCCCTTCCTCGGCAATCAGCAGTTTGCCCTTCGGGCTTCGGCAGTGATATCACCAACAGACGTGAGAGAATCGATCGTAAGAGAATCGATAGACGATCGTCTTCGGCAAAACGTGAGAGAATCGATTATCGATCGTCCTTTCGTTCTTCGTTTTTCCCCTTTTTTCTTCGTTTAGTTTTTTTTGTTCGACAGTGGGACGGTTAGAGAAACTGAGAAAGGGTTTGAAATACTTTGAATTAAAGACCATTTATATCCTCTTATTTACAAAAGGGCCACCGAGCATTTTTTGGGCTGTTAATGGATCTGTGTGGGCCGCTACAAGTTTTTAATCAGAATGGGCCTTTTTTTCCTTTTATAGGGCCAAAAAAGACTTCTACTCAAGCCCAAATCAAAAAATTAGTGGAGTGCCCTTAAAAATTGGCCTTTTTGGGATGCCCAAGGCCCAGGTCTCTTGGGTCCTGGGGTCAGGCCGGCCCTGTCTGGTGCCGTTGTGTTTTTTGTGCTTTTGCCCTCCAAAATAGCTAAATATGCATTTTACGTCATCTCATCTGGTGTACTAGCTCTAATAAGATAGATAGAGTCAGTGAGTTGTCAAGTAAACTTGGGGAAATAACAGCCTCAGGTACTCATGGGCATGGCCGAAACATGTAGGATGGCTGTCGTGGTAATATGGGTATACGATTGTATGTACGCGTACACACACTTGCACATGCACTCGCACGCACTCCAAATGACTAAAAGAACGAATAAATAAATAGTAAGAATATGAAAAAATTTAAAAAATTAAAAAGGGGTCCAAATCAGGGGTCGTTACATTCCTGCGCACAGGGTCTAAGTTGTACATAATTTTTTCTTTAGCCTCTAGCTTTAGGGGTGAGAAAAAAATCATCGATCCGTAAATCCGGTCCAAACCGCATAGTTTCGTTTGGTTTTTTTAGAAGTATGATTTGGCTCCGGTTTCAAAAAATTATAAACTGTGTTTAATGGTTTGGTCTGTGGATTTATGTTAAATGGTTCGGGTTCCAATCCGATCTGAACCGTATGTATGTATACATTTTGATATATACACGATTTAGGTACACCAAATAAAACTAGTCTAAGTCTTAGTCAATTAATTTTCTAATCTAATACTTGAAATTTGTATATTGAAACTATATTCCAATTCTATCTAAACTTAATATAATAAATATAAATTGGCAAATTGCATATCCATATCTTTCTTTCCCGATCAATAATATGCACTCTTTGTTAGCCACTATGTTTTCTTGTAATTGGTTTTTCTTTACAATATTCCTTACATAGGAAAAGAACTGATTTTTATACTAATAATGACTGATTTAATATGTCTCTCAGTAATAATTTAAATAGTTTATAAAGACAAATATCCTTTTTTTAGGCGAACCATGGTTCAAACTGGAACCAACCCGTTTTTTTATGGTTTGGATTGGTTTGGTTCAATGCATTCTATGGATTGGTTTGGTTTTCCAAATTCACCATCCGTAGGTATTGGTTTGGTTCTTGATTTACTATAAAACTGAACCAATCCAGACCATGCTCACCCCTATCTAGCTTCATTGCTTTGTTGCCGATATTCCCAAATTATTTTGATAACTCAGTTTTCGAGCAAATTTACTCGTACCTCGATTAATTCTGGTGTACGGACCATTATTCCTTATTTGTAGATCTGCAAATCCCACATACTCAATGTTATTTTAAACCCAATTTCCTTATTTTTGTTTCGCTTTCAGGTTAGCTTGTTTTCTATTAGGGTCTGCTTCTGGTTCGTGTTACTGTAACTTGGATTTTGCTTTCAGTTTCGCCATGGTCTCATGGATCCAGCTTTGCCGGCATATGTGTCCCCGTGACCAAAGCTCGCCGTGATAGCTGGGGCTTGCCTCGGAGTGGCGCCTTTTGCTTGTGGCAGAGAGGGCTCATTGATTTAGTTGGTGATTCCTTGCGCTATGAGCCGGTTGGCGACGTGTTCAAAGAGCAATTATGTGGGGTAACGTTACTAAAGATTACATCAGTGTTTTGTGCCAATGGTTTGAGCTAGGTTTTTCGCTGGATACTCTATTACCAAGTCAAAGATGAACCCTATATCAGCACCTCGTGCTGGACTACTACGGCTGTTTGTAGCCTGCAGCGCTTTCATCAGTGCTCGTGTCTTAGAAGTTGATAGTTTTGATTCACTCGTACAGTATTATTGGAACGTAATCTTCGTATTCGAGCTTGAATGAAATATGCAATTGCCTATGGAGGCGATTATTCGCAGCCCTGTATTTTCTCCCTTAGCCCACTACTACACATAGCCCATTTTCAATATTTTAAAAAAAGAATTCTCCATATAACCCATTAAATGTACCTGATCTTTCCATTATACCCATCCCCTCTCAAAAATTACACTTTAACTCCCACCCTACCCACAGCCACCACCTCTCTTCCTAATAAGCACCCAAGATTGTATAATCTTGGTGCTCTAGTTCCCTTAAATTGTAGCTTTTGTATCTCTAAGTTATCATTTTTATCTCATTTTGCACGAAATGTTGTATTTTGTTTGTTTTAGGTAATACGTGGTGCTAAGGCGATTTTTATCGCCCAGAATCGTTTTCGGAAGTATCCTAGTGTTCAAGGCTGTGAGGCAACTCCCCACCAAGTCTCAAAGGGTGTTCAATTGAGGTTAGAGAGGTGATCGGGTCGTCGTCGGGTTGTTTGGACCAAGGCAAGCCCAAAATAAAAGTTCTGTCACCTATGAACTGGTACTGGGGGTTGCCTAGTACTAGTACGTGCTGTCCAGAGTTTATGTTTTTCAGCATTGTTGAAGACCATGAACCGGTACTGGGAGTTTGCCAGTACCAATTCATGCTGCAGAATACAGCCACGATTTTGCTGCTTTTTCAACTTTTCACTTTTGGGATATTTTCCACTTTTGGCTACTTTTAGGATATTTTTGGGATATTTTGTGAGAAGTAAGACCACTTTGTATAAATAGGGTCCCTCTCTCTCATCTTTATCATCTCTTGTCATATATCACTTTAAGTCTTTTTAATTTCTAGAACTCCATTAAAGCTCTTCAAGGTTTTGTGTTAATTCCTTCAAGAACTCCTCGAGGTATTTGCCGTTTATTGTTTTCTCGTTTATTAAAGTTGCTTATACGGACTAGATCATCTATAAAATCAAGTTCATTTTCGTTTTTGTCGGTTAAAACTTTTGTCTCATTTTTATGCTTTGGTTTATGGTTTAAGTATGTGTGAGTAGTCGTTTGGCCAAGTCTCGGGATAATTTTTCCCAAGGACTTAGGTTGTAATTTGGTTCTCGAATCTTCGGACTTTAAAGCATAATTTACGGAATAGGGCTTAACTTGCATTTTTGGTCTAAACAAGGGGTGTTAACTCCTTGGTAAGGCGTTTGTCAACCGGTCTTGGCTAGCGGCTCACCGAGGGCTCGTGGCCTCCTACGCGTTCAATAAATTTGTCAAACAAGTTGGTTCGCCTCCGTTTAATCACATCTTTCATTAAACGTAGTCGTCAATGCTAAATTTCCCGGGTGTGAGCATGCGGTCGTGACTCTCGCCTGAGTTATATTAAGAACCAGTAACAGCCTTTGTCAAGGGTTAGACGATCCCTAGACTTACCTCTTTTAAGTTTATTAAGCTCTTTTCTAGTCTTTTGCCTTAGCATTTCCCACCATTTCGAAGCAAAACCAAGTTGGCCGTCTTGAACGCCTCACTCTACCATATTAACCTATAATCCGATTAAGCTATCTTGCAAATTCCCTGTGGTACGATCCCGGTCTTACCTGTTTATTATGCTACCGACGATTTAGCCCTACACTTGGGGTTTTCTCAACCTTATTTGAAGGTGAGGTTTTCAGAGCTAAGCACTTTCCGTTCATTCTCTTTCTCTCTTTCTGTTCGTCAGTCTCTCTCTCTCTCTCTCTGTGAGTATATACATACATGTATGTATGTATGTATACAATAACAGCAATTAGATCACTTTCGGTAACAATATGTCAAAAATATGTACAAAATTCGGCAACCAACTATCGAAATATATATATATATATATCATACATAACATTTCGGTAAATAGATGTTGAAAAAAAGATTATATTTCTATAACTACATGTCGAAAATATGTTTAACCCTCGGTAAACAACTGCCGAACTACTATATACGAAAATTATCCATACATTTCGGTAAATAACTGTTGAAAATAATATTATATTTCGGTAACTACATGTCGGAAATGCATACAACAAAAACAAGAACATATATTTTGGTAATTGGATGCTAAAAATATATCTCAATTTCGGTAACTAACTGTCGATTATGGTAATATTTTACATCTCAATTTCGGTAACTAACTGTCGATTATGGTAATATTTTACAGTGGTTAGCTACCGAAATTACTTACTTTATTTTATTCGGACCAGACACATCGAAAAACTAGGTTTTGTAAACCCAGACGTGACAACAACAAAGAACAGGAGAATGATGAAGAACATGGGGAGAAGAAGAGAAGAACAGGAGAAGAAAACATGAAGACCAGGGGGAGATCGCCTAGTGTGTGTTTTTTAAAAAAAAAAACGTGAATGATGATTTAGGGGGAAGAGAGAAGAAGATAATTTAGGGGTTTTGTTCATAAGGGTATATAGGTCATTTCATGTATAGGTATAAGGGTAAGTAGGTCATTTTGTATTAAGGGGTCATGTTTTAATTAGTTTAAAATTTTTAACGGGTTAAGGGAGAAAATACGGGACTGTGAATAGTCGCCCCCTTGTCTATTGATAAAAATAAAGTGAAAGTACATAAACACCCTCTCAACTATCACTGTTTCTCATAAACACCCCCTCACATTTAAAAGCGTCCATGGAGACCCCCCTCACCTATTCCTGTTACCCAAGTAACACCTTTCCGTATCAGAACTGTTTGCAGGGACGTCACATGTTAGCAAATTGGGCATTTTTTGGGACAAAAATTACCCTTTGACAATCCACAGTCCACCATTGTCGCCACCACAATCTACAATCCACCACCACTGACTTCACCACCTCCACCATTGTCACCACCACAATCCTAAACCACCGCCAGGCACTAATCACCACCATCAAACCCCCCCTCCCACACTCGGTCTCCAACAGTCACAATTATCACAAACCACAAATCACCAATTTTAGAAATCTCCAAAATCAAACCCTAACCCCAATTTCAAAAATCCCCAACAGTCGCAATTTGAGAATCAAAAGACCCAATTTTTAATTACTACTCGTCTAATAAATAATTCATCCAAAATTACATATGTAGCATCCACATAAAACATACAGCCAGATATGCTTTTACATTTACACACACAAATCATCGGCATCTACATACAAAACATCCAACATGTATATTAAAGCCCTATATCAAAGCGAAACCTCGAGATCACATCGCAATCTGAGATCAAAGACCTAACTTCTAGTTTAAAAACTCGACTAATACTTTCTCTTTGGTAAATAACTGGACTACTTTTATATTTACACATACGCACATACATATAGATGAGTATGTCTATACCTGCAGGGACGTGGTTTAGGAGAATGCCAGTGCTGTTGAGGGCTTGCTCAATGGAGGTCGGGATACCACCGGTGTTGCCATAGACGGAGACGGAGACGGGGCCGACGTAGTTCATGTTGGCAAGGGCATTGGTGATGTTCTGTGCCATCTAGTGTGGCTCGCAGCCCTTGGGGACCTGGCAGTTCTCGATGTCCCACCATACAGATATCTTGGCCTTCTAGTACTACGCCTCCGCCATGTCGTACGGCCGGACCTCGCCGTTTCTTCTCCCGTCACCACCCATTGTTGTCTTGGGTGATCAAGCTCGATAGTTGCGACGAAGAGCCCTTGAAGCTGTCCATGGAGTAGTCGGTGGGCTTCGTAACGCCTGGTTTCGAGCTTCCATGACCCATTCTCTCTCTCTCTCTCTCTCTCTCTCTCTCTCTCTCTCTCTCTCTCCCCCGGAACAGTGGGGTGAATGATTTTAGGATTTTTTTAAAAAAAATTTCTTTAAGGGTATAATAGAAAAGGGTATCTTTGTCATTCCTTCTATTCCGTTAACGGAGTTAGCATTTTTTTCGTTTTCAGTAGTTGAGGGGATCTCCATGGGCGCCTTTAAATGTGAGGGGGAGTTTATGAGAAATAGTGATAATTGAGGGGATGTTTATGTACTTTCACCTAAAAACAATTGTACCCAAAGTTTCGTTTAAAAAAAATGGACCCATGAAAGTTTCATAACTATTTTAATTAATGTTTAATTGATCCTTATTGGTTCCTGCTCTTAAACTTAGAGATAAAAATTGGGGAGATTTAGTGATAGATCCACTATAGACATTTTATAAGTCCACAAGTCCACCTAATAGTTATTTAAAGCCACATGTCCACACAATCTAAACCCTAAGGTACCCTATGAAAGTGTCTAAAACCCTAAACCCTATGAAAGTGTCTAAAACCCTAAACCCTATGAAAGTGCCTAAACCACTAAAACCCTATAATAAGAAAGTGCACTCTAAAACTCTATAAAAGTGTCTAAACCTGTGGTACCCTGTGCTAAGTAATCTACTCTATGCTTGAGTACCCTGTAGAGACTCATATTTTTGAAAATCGTTTAAAGGTTTTATTAATGTTAGAATATGGAATAAATGAGGGATTTATTGAATTATTTGATTTGGGGTCGATGTGGGAAGGTTGTTTGTAGAGGGGTGCATGTGCAATTTGAGATTGTGTGAGTGTGTGTGTGTATATATATATATGTGTGTGTGTGTGTGTGTGTGTGTGTGTGTGTGTAGGGGAGAGAATTCTCCAATCCTTTCTCTCTCATCTCCCGATCTCTCTCCCCTCTCTCGGCTTCTCTCCCTCTCTTACCCCATCACCCACAATCTCACCCCAAAACTCAAAACTCATGGCAATCAACCTCCATTCCACTATCAAGATGCGATTTCAACCTCGTGGTTCGTTGATAGAGCTCGGAGAAGTTCTTGGTGGATTTCGGAGCTTTTGGAGTCTAGGGCTCGGAAAATCTCATGGGTATGGATACCAGGAACTGGGGTATCGATACACACTGAGATGGTGTATGGATACCAGGATCTTATCGGACAGTTTTTCCCGCGCTACTCCCACTTTGATTGTTTTGACCCCTGATCACTTTTAACACCTGTTAAACGGCTTTGAACCAACTCTAAGCTCGGTTACTCGTCCTCTAATGACTTATTGATCGTTCTCATTCCCTAGATACTCGTAAACATAAGCTTAGTATCGTTGTAAACAGAAGATGTACCGTAAGGTTGTTTAGGAGTACCGTGGGCTATAAGGGGTAATGTGGTGAGTGTTATGGGTAGACATGAGATTGTCTAGTGATTCGATGGGTAATATTGTGATTTGTATCCTCTCAACTCGTAGAATCCTTTGGCATTCGTTTTACGGACTCCAAGTGTAGAAACTAGAAGACCGGGCATTGTAGAGTCTAGTCGTGGGTTGATACGTGGTATGTGAAGGTACGGGGGTGTATTTAGAGGTACGGTGAGGATGTGTGTATTCGCTTATATGCGTTACGGTATCATGTGATTGATTATGATGTAGAACACGTGGAGGCCCAATTCCATGATCAGTTGGACCGAGCCAAGCCCCGAAAGTCCAAACGATGTTTAATTTCAGATTACCCAAATTGGTTAAATTCGGGCGAACTCGGAATAGGCCCAAACTTGGTGGGCTGACTTATTTTCGCGCTCCGGTCCATACTCATCAACCCTAAAGGTTGATGATGAACGGTGTTTTTCGGCCTAATTCCTTCGTTTAGGCTTTCAATTGCGTTATTTTGCCGTTTTAGGAAAGATTTGATTCGTTAATAACTCTTAGTCCGTAATTCCTTTAAAGTTGATTCTTTTTGGGAAAGTCTTGTTTTTCTTTTCCGTTTTCAATTTTAGGAAAAGCCCCAAATTATGGGACTTTTTATTTTCCAAGTTTATTTTTAGGGTTTCTAGGGTTTTGCCTATTTAAAGGTTTGTAACTTAGGGTTTATGCAGCTTTTTATCAATAATATTCAGACTTTGTCTTTTTCTCTTGAGGATTCAAGAACTGCTCGTGGCTACGAGTACCTATCATTCGTTTGATTAGTACGCAACTAATCTCTTTGTTATTTCCGCTGCGTCAGATTAGATGGCTTTGGACTTGAATGAATGGCTTGATATTTGTGAAATGGAAACATTGGATAAATGTGAATAATAAACGGACACTAACCAGAACTTGTGATATGTTGTTAATAAGAACTTGACACGAACGCATGGACACCGTTGATTCCACCATGGACATTCGGCGAAGTTAAAAGAGGAGTAACGCTACAATGCGTATAAATGGGTATCACTTATATGTGATAGGTCTCGGAGCACATAAATGGGTGTCACTTATTATGTGATAGGTCTCGGAGCGTATAAATGGGTGTCACTTATTATGTGATATGTCCCGGAGAACACGCGATACTTGCGAAAACCTTGATTGATGAGATATGAGATCTTGAGAAAAGAAAGAAAGATTGGTTTTTACCCAAGTGATTTGTTTAAAGGGAAAATGATTTTTCTATTAAAAATCCTACGGCTATTCTTGAGCGAATCAACGATTTTTGGTATTCGTAGACAGAATCAATGGACTCCGACTATTCAAGCTCGAATCAACGGAGCTTGACCATTATTGGTCACGTATTTTTATACATTACAACTATTTGGAAACTAAAAAAAAAATGTTGATGACTGATGATAAATAAGAAATGGGATTTGGCGATGAAATGTGAAATGTGAAAGATTGTGAAATTGTATGAGATGTGATAAAACGATACTAAAGCCGTTATTGATTTACATGGAATGATGTAGGAATATTGATGGTCCTTGTTTGACGTAAAAGTAGATAGATCCTTCATATAGGATGTATAGAATCCCTGCTCATAGTGTTCTGCTGTTGATAGTCTTATGTACTTGGACTTATCTGTCGTTACTCACTCACTCTAGATGCACAACTCATTACATTTTCATATAGCTTGTATAAAGATTTCTCTACTGAGCTAATGTAGCTCAACCTATCATTTTCAGGTATACTACAGGGACACAGTATTGGAGGGTGTGAAGTGCATTCAGACATCACATGCTAAAGTTATTTTCTGAGTTACTTGTCTTTCTTCGTTAATCAAACTGCACTGTACTACTTTCTCTATTTTGAAATACTGTATTAGTTTGACAGATTTGTGAGATTTGGGAACTGTATTGTAATTTGGGGTATCGTATATACTATTTTGAGGATTTGTATTTAAAATGATATTGTTATTTATGTTGAAAATCGAGGGCGTGACATATCACATCCTATAATAAAAAAGTGCACCCTAAAATCTTATGAAAATGCCTTAAACCCTAGGATACCCTAAAATAGACTTGAGACTTTACAAAATTAAAAGATGAACTTGTGGGCTTATGAAGTTTACATAATGGACCTAAGACTAATTTCCATAAATATTGTTTGAAGATTATCGGATAAGCAGCATCCCTCAGTCTCCATGTGCTGCAAATCTTCAAGATTGGCTCCAATTTAATGCAGCCATATTTGTGGACTTTTGGAGCCCCCATTCACACCCAACTCGGTTCAAGGGTGGACAACCAGCCTAGATATAGCTACATCCCCAGCCTATATATAGCTACATCCCCAGCCTTAATCCTGTATCAGAGAGTACCAATTAAGAGGGGTTTGGGTATACCGTATACACTTGGGGTTTGGGTGAGTGATTTGTAATCTCCTCCATTATAGTGAAATCGGCTGTCAGTGAAGTAGGCATTTGTCGAACCACGTTAATATTGTCTCTCTGTGTTTGTTTGAGGTGTGTGTGAGTTTTGGGTTTTGGGGATTTTGTCCCAACAAAAAATGCAAGGAAAAGTTGCATGTTTTCGTAATATTAGTGATGATATGTAATAAAACAGGGAATACGAAAATTGATTGTACCATTTAACAGGACTCTATTATAACTGAAACGTTAAAGGTAAAAGGGTTCAAAACAATTCAAAACGAATTGAAACTTCAGCAGCAGAAGAGTATACAAGCAAACAAGTACTGTAAAACCTTTGGGTATGACACATGAATAGAAAGGAGAAAAAAAGAAAAAAGAAAAGCAGAAGGCAGGGGAAACCATGGTAGATGAGCACTAACCTAATTCAAAATCTTACTCTTCCATTTCTGAGCCAACTCGGTCAGTGATTTTGTCGAATCTCCGTCTTCACTTAGCACCATTCCAGCAGCGTCTTTTAGGCCTTTCATTCGGCTACGAATCGCATTTCCTTCTTCTCCTTCTGTTAGACCCTTCACAACTTTTGCAATCTCATTTCGTCCAATTATTCCATTCTCTCTGACTTTCGGCCTCACTGCTACTTTTAAATCCTCAGTTAATATCACAGCATTCATATTTTGTTCCGCATAAAGAGGCCAAGCAATCAACGGAACACCGTTGACTACACTCTCGAGTGTAGAGTTCCAACCACAATGGGTTAGAAATCCACCGGTCGAACTGTGGCTAAGAATTTGAGCTTGTGGTGCCCAAGATGGCACCACTAGACCAAACCCTTTGGTTCTATCTAAAAATTCGTTTGGTAAGAAGTTCAATGGGTCATTCTGGTCATTAACACCGAAAACTTCAACCTTATCATTTGGACTCCTAACGACCCACAGGAATCTCTGTTCACTCATTTCCAAACCAAAGGCTAACTCAGTGAGTTGATCAAATGACAGGGTCCCCAGACTACCAAAGGCGACGAACAAGACGGAGCCACGTGGCTGGTCATCCAGCCATCTCAAACACTCCGACCCGTCATCAGCCCCACCCATCTGTACGAGCGGTCCGATCGGATAAACAGGCGGCTTGCCGGATTCTTCCTCTTGCAAAGCCTTGATGGCCCCACCTTCCAATGCCCTAAAGCTATTGACAATAATACCCTCTGCCAAACTGTACTGTTTTGCGATGTGAAGAAGCCGTTTGTATGCATCATTCTTCCTGTCTTGTACTGGGTCTAACAAATCCTTCCCGTGAACCGGTGTGCAACCCGGGATTTGAACCGGTTCGGCTAAATCTCTGTACTCGCAAGACACGGATTCATGGAGCTTTGGCAAATAAAGGAACAGTGATAAAGTCATGGCCGTGGACGCGAAGAAAATATAAGGAGAGATGCCGAATTCGGCTGCGACGTCGAACGCATCGGTGGCAAAAAGATCAACCACAAGAGCAACAATCCGAGAACTGGAGACCAATGATTTCAAAACATCGCGGAGAGAGGGGAGAGATCGGGACACAGTGAGGGCGATGGCCGTCTCGGCACGGACGTCGCTGGACAAATCGTCCAAGTTAACGGGAGGGAGAAGGACGTAGTTTATGCGGGTGGGAAGGGAGTAGAGGAACGATTTCGGGCCGGCGGAGAGAGGGCCGGGGGTTGGGACGATGAAGGTAACTGAGAAGTCGTGGGTGAGGACGAGTCGCTTGGCGAACTCGCCGAGTGGGATGAGGTGACCCATTCCTGGAATTGCAAAAATTGCTACGTTGAGTGTTTGTTCCATTGGTGTATACTGTATGGGCCGTAGCTGAGCACCTAATCAGTTGCTTGGTTAGCTTTTAGTATACGAGGAAGAGCATCTCCAACTTATTTCTACAGTGTGGATCCAAAAAAAAAAAAAAACTTATCTCTACAGTTCCAAAATGAATAATGAATGTGACACATTGAAGGTAAATAAGTAATAACTGAAAATATGAACAATAAATATTTTTTTATTTAAAATTTTTTTTCCAGGTTTGAATCCAAACAAGACACAAATCTTTAAAAAGGACTATGAGTCCCTCCAAAATTCTCTCAAAAAGTATAAAAAATAAAGAAAATATTAGATAAATTACAAAATCTTTTTTCAATGTGTTACATCCATCCTCCATTTTGAAGTTTTGGAGATGCTGGAAGGGGTGATTTGAAAAAGACATTTTCTATATGGAGAAAAATGCATCCTCATTCATTGTCCATGTATCATTATCTTTCTTTCTCTTTTTTAGTAAATGCAAATAATATAATATTGAGATATACTTTAAATAAACTACGGAGTATATATTACTTAAAGATAAAGGAGGTAAAATGATTGATTTGAGGACTAAAACTTTAGTTTATTTTCAATTTCAGAGGTAAAATTCGTATTTGAATTTCTACTATTTTCCTACACCTCGTAGTAAACAGTACTACTAATAAATGGGAGATTTTTTTGAGGGGATTGATACGGTACATAAGAGTGTTCCATGAAACACTTTCATGTATTCTACTCCCTGCGTCCTAATTTAATTGTCCTTTTTGGGAGTTTATGTCACTTTTCAATTGATTATATCTTGTAATTTATAATATTTTATGTAATTTCGAAAACATTGTATTATATAACAAATCAAGATCTATCAAGATTCATATTGGATATAAAATTTATTATCAATTTAAAAATATAACTAATTTTTTTATCTAGGTAGAATAGAACTGAGATAAATAAATTAGGACGGAGGAAGTAACATTTTCCTGTGCATGGGACAATTTTGTCTCAATAAAATAGAAGACATTCGAATATTTTTGTTTTGTCTTGTCTTAATACCTTTTTGTTTATTCAAAGTTCAACTTTTGATTTTTTGATTAAGCGTGAAGCGAGAATTGGGGAAAAAAAATTGCAAACCAAAAGTCAGATAAGTTTATTAAATGTTAGTAGATTTTTAAGAGGGTTTCAACCTAAAACTAATTGGCAATAAATGGAATAGCCCCTAAATTTTATTAACCAATCTTGAGTGGCTTAGATGAGCGATGTTAGATAAAGTCTAATACTCCCTTTCACGTGCAGTTCGGATCCGGGCACATGGAGGTACAAATTGAGGAGACCATGAGATTTGTTCGAGCGCCGAAAACTCGACCACGTGAAGTGAGGCCACCTAAGACCTATCGATAATACCATGTTAGATTTCCAAACACAAAAATAAAAGCATCCACTGTGGTATAATCAAAACCAAAATGTTGCTAAGATTAGCAATATTTACTCAAAAAAATCCTCATATTGGAATAATCAAACTTAGCAACCTCTAAGCAGCTTATCAAATTTTGACTCTTGAATAATCAAAACTAGCAAACTTAATTTTGCCAATAATCAAATTTAATCGTCCTTATATTTCTTCAATCAAGTACACCATCGTTATACAAAAACATTATCTCTCTTCCATTTTCAACATGTTTCTAAGAAAAAAACTTTTAAAAAGACTTTTTATTTTTTGCAAAAACAGTTATTTTTCGAAATTTTTTTTTTATCAAAACTGTTTATTTGAAAAAAAAAAAACTTTTTTTTCAAAATTTTTTTTATTTAAAAACGGATTTTTTACAACTTTTTTCCAAAAACTGTTTTTTTTTTAAATCAAAGTTTTCAAAAAACTATTTTCTCTTTTTCTAATAACCTGTTTTTTATTAGTTTAAAAATTATTTTAATTTCTAGATTTTTATAAATTGAAAAGGTAATTTGACAAGTTTTACTTATTCAATTTTGATTAGTTAGCAACCCCTTAAATGAATAACCAAAAGATGATGTAGCAACTTTTGATTATTCTACTGTGGATAAGTCAAAATAAATACTCTCTCCGTCCCTAAATAAGTGTCCAGCGCGCAAAACTAGACCTTCAAAAGGATGCATTTGTTTTGTTAAAAAAATCAAATTTTTTTCACAAATCAATAGATAGTTATGAGTTCTATTAGATTGTGAAAAACAAATTAAATTTTTTAATAAAAAATATGCATGTTTTGTAAAGCCTAGTTTTGTGCGCCAGACAATTATTTAGGGACAGAGGGAGTGCATTTTTAACTTCTTTTTTGTCTTGTAAACTCTTCATAATTCAGAATATATTTCTATTTTTCTAATTTCTCTTATCAAGAAGAATTGGCAAAGTAAAAAATGATTCAATAACAGAAGTCACGTATTAAAATGTATTAGTTAATTTATTTTAAATTCAAGCTTAGTGTATTAAAGAACTGCCAACAAGCGGATCAAGAAGTACTCCAGGGTTGACCTGGTATTCAAGGCAAAAGATTTAGGGGTTTACTCACTCCTAAAATTTTAGGTTCAAAACCTCACAGATGCTGTCAACGTGTTTGGAGTGGCCCGCTAGTCGACAATGGGATGATATCCCAAGATTAGCCAAGATGCACAACGCAGAGTGCGTGAATTGGTTCGGACATCTATTTATGTCCGAACCAATTGACGATGAGTGAAGAGATCCGTTCCCCTCTTTCTTCCCTTCACATCGTCCCTCTTCTCCTCTTCTGTTCCCAGCTTCTTCCTCAGTCTCATGTGTCTCCGATCGATCCCTCGTTCTTTCTACCCCTACGATTGCGCCATTTCATAAAATTATAATATATTAAGTTATAAGTGTGGAAACTTTATATCCATTTCAAAACTAATTGGCAATGAGTGGAGAGCTCCCAAATATTATAAAGTGATCACCCATTCCATTCTCAAGTAATGTGGAACTCTATTTCCTTAACATCCTCCTCACATGTAACGGCGTTTGAAGTCTGTCACGTGTGGCCACTTTTGGATCCTATCATCGTGCAACCTTTTTGTTGGTTTGTCATCGTGGAGTGTGGATTATAAATTTTTACAATGTGGGGGTGGAACGAGCTCCTCTCTGATACCATGTGGAAACTTTATATCCATCTCAAAACCAATTGGCAATGAGTGGAGAGATCCCAGATGTTATTAAGTGATCACTTATTTCACTCTCAAGCAATGTGAGATTCATTTTCTTAAAATCCCTTCTCACGTTCAGCTGCATTTGAGGCCTGTCACGTGTGGCCACTTTTGGGTCCTATCATCGTGCAGCCTTTTTTTGGTGTCCGTCATAGTGGGGTGTGGATTGTGAATTTTTAAAATGTGGGGTGGAACGGATCCCGCTCTGATACCACGTAAAAACTTTATATCCATCTCAAAATCAATTGGCAATGAATGGAGAGGTCCCAGATGTTATTAAGTGATCACTTATTCCACTCCAAAGCAATGTGGGATTCATTTTCTTAACATTCCCTCTCACGTGCAGTCGCGTTTGAGGTCTAAACAGAAAACAGAAATGAACAAAATGACTCTCTCTCTCTCTCTCTCTCTCTCTCTCTCTCTCTCTCTCTCTCTCTCTCTCTCTCTCTCTCAGTTCGTCTCTATTTGTTTCTTGAAGATAATCGACAAATTGTGTATGGATTCTACTTTACTTTAATTAATAAGTTTACTGTCAATTAGTATTAAATAACCTAAAAAATTATTAATGAGGCCCCGTTCTGTTTTCTCCAAAAACTTTCTTTTTCAAAAATAAGGTAATTTCAAACTCAAATATAACGAAAATGAAAAATAATTTTTTAATTTTTTTTGCACCATTTAAAAGATCTCAATGAGATCTATCAAACAAGATCCATATTAGTAGAAAAATTATTTACATAAACACATGATTTTTTTGCACCATTTAATTTTTTTTGGAACCGCTTCTGATTCACTTTTCAGTGGACCAATAACTTATCGTCCAACCAACATGGCGCAACATATTACTACCACTCATATTTTATTGGCTCAATAACTCGTTGGGTCCTAGTAAGTAGTAACATAGACTAAATTTTGATCAAAATTCAAAATTGTCCCCTTCTTTAATTGTGTACAAAGCCATCAAGATTGACGAATTCCTGTAATATATACTAATAGGCTTATCATCAACTTGTATACAAACATGTTCTTTCAAGCTTTCGCAATCGATCAACCAAATGATAGGAGTTTAAAACAATTAATCTGATGCTCTCATTTTAGGCCCCAAATAGTAACCAAGCATAATTGGTATCGTATATGTACGTCAGGGGTAGAGTCATTAATCTCACAAAAAAATATATGACTAATAACAACAACAAAAATGTAGGATGAGAAGAAAAAAGGCCCGGGAGACGCAATGTCACGCCCTCAATTTTCAATATAATTTAATATCACATTTCGATAAAAGATTCTCGCATAAGGTAAATAACACCCAAAATGATTTCCCACCTGTTCAATTTACAAACCAAATTTCCAAGTTCAAAGAATTACAACCTTGGCACCACGGCCCAAATTAACTTAAACTCAAGCACGAGTGTTTAGAAAATTACAAACTTAAGTCAAAAGATAACTCAAAAGTGAATTAGTTACAAAGTCATCTTTAACCGAAAGTAAGTCTATTACATAGATGAGAAAGTAACTAGTTAAATTAGCTTCCAAAAATCTTCATGTCGAATCACACCATAGCGTGCAATCTACTGCCCGGCATTTAGACCTGAAAAGAAGGATTTTGTTGAGCTACACTAGCCCAGTAGAAATTTCTATGCTCAAGCTATATGTAAATGCGATGAAACATGCAACTAGAGCAAGTGAATTCCAACCAACGAACATAAAATACAAGAGTTACCACTATGAACGGACGGACTAAGACTGGAAACTCCTGGACGTCCCACTAATGTTCTTAACCATTCAAACATCAACTAGAAGTAATATTTAAACTCGTATCGATCTAGTAGATTACAACAACTGTCTAACCGTCTAATAGCTTTTCGAACGAATACCACGTCAACTTCCTCAACTCATATCATTCGCCATGGGACTTCATTTCATAAAACTTTAATTTTTGATTTCCAAAACAATTTTAGTGAAAACTCAAGATCACTTCGGGTCAAACTCCGTTGATTCAAGTTTGAATGCCGGAATCTGTTGATTTGTGCCCAAATACCGGATCCGTTGATTCGCTCAAGAATACCGGAGGATTTTTATCAAAAATCCTCTTTTCAAAACAAAGTTTCCTTCTTTAATAAAACCTCAATAGAGTCAACCTTTCATTCTCTTTTCCAGAAGTCACAATCTTAGTCAACAAACAAACCAAACGTCAACATAAACTTCTACAGTCAACCATAATTCTCTTCATCAAGCGAGACATTCAACTGTTACCACCCCTTGCGTCACATTGAATTCTCTCCACCTGGGTTTCCGCATTACCACACCTTGCGTTGCGGGCCTCTAGAGTCTCTGCATTACCACACCTTGCGTTGCAGGACCCTCAATTCAAACTTTACAATTCACGTAAACATAAAAGCATTATCAAACCGTTTATAAGCAGACGTCACTTTCCAAGTCACATTCATTCTTATATCATTACAACAATGTATCCAAACTCATAAGTTCACACGTTTTCCTGAGGTCATAGTCTGTCATTCATCATCATTCAAGGTATTACACACTCACAACATGTCCTTTTGTACATTATTAAATACCTTAGGTTCACGTTATCCCTTAAAGTCCGTCTCGACGCCCTACGTCTCATCCCAATCCCATAACAACTCCCCGACATGCCACCCGCTAGGTTCTAAACAAGAATCTATAGAACGAATACCAAATGAACTTAGGATAATCAATCAAAGTGAAGCACGGAGATGCGAGTTAACCTATTCTCTTCCGGACCACTAAGCAAACCCCTATCGACCAATCATGCACCCTACGATATACTTGATAACCGACGATATTCAATAACAACTCCACGGTGTCCGCCAATCCACCAATCACTACGTCATGCTATAGCACTTAACAAGTTTATATCGTTTAATGAGATATGCCACAACATCCACTTCAATAAACTAAAAGCGTAAATAATGTACGGTTATCCTAATCGCTTAATTTTACACTTTATAAGCTACGACAAGAGCCTAAAGAGCTCGAGTGGTCAATGATTCTTTCGAGGTACAAACAATCGAGTTTGGAAGTGATTTGAAGCTATTCAAAAGATGTTTGAAGTGTTCGAGGTTCAAACGAGCACGAAAATGAACAAAGGAACCAAATCTGTCCGGAACAAAAAGGGGGTATTGATACCCTAGACGGCAGTATCAATACCTGGCCAGAATCTGGTCCAGAGAAGAGAGGGGTATCGATACCCCTTTTGACGGTATCAATCCCACGGAACTTTTCTGCAGATTTTCAGCTTTTCAACAACGAAAGCCGAACAACAATAACGAACCACAGCACGATCAAGGCACAGAATCAACCCATAAACACATAGAGAGAGTGAGAAATCCCTACCTCAAGTATCTTAGCTGAACCCCACGAGAGATCGAGCCCTAGCTTCCAAAATCGACTTCGAGAGCAATACACCTCCACCGAGCACTAGCCAACGATGTACGAGCTCCAAGACGCGCGTAGATGATGGATTGGAGGCTGATTGTCTTGGGTTTTGAGTTTGGGGTGGAGTTTTTGAGTGATGTGGGTGAGAGAGGGAGAGGAGCCGAGAGAGGGGAGGGAGGCCGGGAGTTAGAGAGAGAGTGGGAGGAGTATTTTACTCCTCTACATCCACACCCACACATATATATACTAACACACATCACAAATTGCACCGGCACCCCTCTACAAACAACCCTCCCACATTGACCCCAAATCGAATAATTCAATAAATCCCTTATTTATTCCATATTTTAATAATAACAAATCCTTTAAACTATTTTTTTTTTGAAAATACGGGTCTCTACACGCAAAAACATATAAACACTTTGCATATATGGTGTTGTTCTAAGTTAAAATGACTTTTTGAAGGTTTGTTCTTATTCAAAAAAAAATTTGTGTTCATTAGTCTTGCAATTGGTAAAAATAAAAATTGGTAAAAGTAAAACAAAAAATAAATTACTTTTCTGATTCCTCTCGTCGAGATGAATCAATAATCAAAAATTTTGTTCAAAACTAACAAACGCAAATTTTTTTGAATAAAGACAATCTCCAAAAAATTTTGTTCAAAACTAACAAACGCAAATTTTTTTGAATAAAGACAATCTCCAAAAAAGTGCTAAGAGTTAAGCGGAACGGAGCCATGGTGTGTGTGGGGTTTTCCTACCGATGTGAGTGTATGCACAATGGTAATATGTAAATGTTAGAAAAATGGGTCGGTTCGGACTGGACCCAACCCACATGGGTCGTCCACATGGGTTATGTGATTGAGTTGGTTAGAAGGATGAGACAGACTCCTAATCTCTATCTGTTAGGAGAGTTCAAAGATAATAGATCACCTACATTTATTAGGAGACTTTGAACTCTAGGACTTTAATCCATAAATATAGTCCTGCAGATATTTGGAGAGATATACAATACACAGAGTTAGAGTTCGATCTCACCTTCTCCTCTAGAAAATACTCTCCTGCGAAATATCTTCTCTCTCTAGGGTTTCCATATAAGAACCCTAGGATTTGCGGTGTGGATATTAAGAGCAGACTCTAGTAGTCTCCTCTACCCGACGTGAAGAGAAGACGGTGTTCGTAAACGTAATCGGTGCTTGTAGAGTGGGTCTCAGATCGTGAAAAACTTGAAGCAATTCAATTCCGTTGCGCTTCAAACATACGTATAAGTCTTATGTGATTTACGAGCTTTCGATCCTATAAAGTTAACAGTAAACAATTGTTTGTGCCCCAATTGTGTATCTCCAGGTATTGTTGGGTTGAGAAATAACTATTTAGTATTTTTTTTAATCGGCAAAGTAACAATTTTATAAATGGGAAGAGGGAAAGGGGAATTCAACCAGAAGTTGAAAATACAAACAAATGGGACCAAAGCCCATACTCACCTAAGGAACAAAGCCCGAAACCCTGTTGGCCTAAAATGTCAAAATTAAACAATAAAGCACAAAAAATCCAAACCCACCAAAATGGACTAGGTTCAGCCCATGAAAACCCAAAACCTAAATCTAATATACAATACAATTTCAAACAACCTGCCAACCAACCATTGTCTACCACAACAATCAAACCACCTCCACCACCAGCTACTACCATCTCCAGAAAAAACCAAGCACCACTGCCAACACCACTAGAGAAAACAACCGATGAAACACACCACAGATCTGCCGCGAGCACTCAATCTAGCCATTAAGCGAAATTGAGCCACCCAGCAGTAGGCTGGGAGGGAGGTCGCACCACCAAACTTCAAACCTCCGCCGGATCATCCATGCCATTAGGCAAAACACTAGTGACCCAGGAACACACCGGCCAGAAGATCAAAAGAGAGAAGAATAAGAAAGGCCATGGAGGGCGCAGAACCAAATGAAGGCATGAAGAAGAATTGGTACAATACACTAGGGAAGGGAGTTAGAAAGCAAAGAGAGAGACGGAGTGACCAAGAAATTACCGAAGAACGACCCCGTCGCCTTTTGGACCTACCAACAATGATCGCCAATAAGCCGCTAATCCGACCCCCATAAACAACCTGGAGAAGACTGACCATCGAGATCCAAGAGCTCCAGCACCATCATTGACGCCTCCGGCCATCTCGTTATCTCGCCGATCATTTTGAAATAAGAGAGAGAGAGAGAGAGAGAGAGAGAGAGAGAGGGATGGAGAGGAGATCAGAAAACAATAAGGAAATGAGAGGGAGAGAGAGGAGCGCGGAAACCCTAGATCTGAGGAGTTTTAGGGAGAAGTTGGAGAGGGGATTGTAGAGAGAGAAGAAGGGTTGCGTTTAATACATGGTGTAAATGACCAAACGACTATTCAGCAAAAATTCTACAAGCACATACACTTAGTTTCATACACTCACTCTCATGTTGGAACTCACACACACTATACCTCCAATGAGTGGGGTGTCGAAATGAGTGCGAGTAAATGTGTATTGTGTAAGTTAATTTGTCAAATGTAAAAAAATTGATTATTCAATGCCCTTGTAGCACCATCACATGATACTCTAGAACTCTCCATCAAATATTGGTACGAGTCATACACTTTATGACGAATTCCACTCCCACTTTGTGACCAAATCCACTCCAATATGCAGTACGTACTAAGAAAAGATTCGGGAGTATTTAATTAATAATATTATAAATGAACTATAAATTGTAGAGTTGCTTCAATCCAGCCACCTATACCCCTCATATATATGCTTATTGACAACTGACAAGTGACAAACCTCTTTTTATTATGAGAAAAAACAAAATTAGTGATGTTGGGTCATTGCCTCTAACCTGATTGGTTCCGCGCCCATTTCCCTGTTTATGGATACAGACACAAATCCCACCTACTCCTTAATCTACATAATAAGAGAGAATGAGTTTTGAATTTTATCTCTATCTATAAATCATAATCATTGATTTGTTCCATAAATTCTACGGCTCTCTCTACTCTCTCAAATAATATTAATTGCACAATTACCACTAATTAGATCTGACTTTGCTTACGGACAAATTCTAGTAGTATGATAAAATTGAATCCTATATGTAGTACCTTTTTATACACTATTTAGTTACAAAATCAATTGCAACTTCAACACCATCAACTTTTAACAATACTGATTTTTGCCAGTCAAAACCAAAAAAAAAAAAAAACACAACCTAGTAGTATAAACCATACATATGACACAAGAATATAAAATGGCATAGGGAAGGAAAAAGAGGGGGCGGTGGGTGACCATATTAGAGGAAACACTAAACTAATTAATAATCTTTAGTCTTCCATTTCTGAGGCAACTCAGCGAGAGACTTCGTCGAATCCCCATCTTCGCCAAGCACCTTTGCAGCAGCATCCTTTAGGCCTCTCATTCGATTGCAAATTTGCTTCCCTTCTTCTCCTTCAATCAAACCCTTCACAGCTTTGGCTATCTCAACTCGTCCAATTATTCCATTTTCACCTACCTTTGGCCTCAATGCAACTTTTAGATCCTCGATTAACATCACGGCGTTCATCTTTTGCTCTGCGTGAAGAGGCCAAGCGATTAAAGGAATGCCATTGACCACGCTCTCGAGTGTTGAATTCCAACCACAATGAGTGAGAAACCCACCGGTCGAACTGTGACTAAGAATTTGATCTTGTGGTGCCCATGACACCACTAGACCAAACCCCTTGGTCCTATCCAAAAACCCATTTGGTAAGAAGGCAAAAGGATCATTTTGGCTATTGACACTTAAGTGTGAGGCATTGGCTGCCCTATCATTTGGACTCCTAATAACCCACAAGAATCTCTGATCACTCATTTCCAAACCCAAGGCTAACTCATTAAGCTGATCATATGAGAGGGTCCCACCGCTGCCGAAGGAGACGAACAGGACGGAGCCACGTGGCTGATCATCCAACCATCTCAAACTCTCCGACCCGTCATCAGCCCCGCCCATCCATCCGTACGAGTGGCCCGATCGGGTAAACTGGCGGCTTACCGGGTTCTTCCTCTTGCAAAGACTTTATGGCTCCACCTTCCAATTCGTTAAAGCTATTGACCATAATACCCTTGGCCAATCCATACCGTTTTGTGTGGTGAAGGACCCATTTGTGTGCATCATTCTTCCTGTCTTGAACCGGGTCTAACAATTCCTTTCCGTGAACCGGTATGCAACCCGGGATGCGTACCGGCTCGGGTAAATCTCTATACTCGCAAGACACGGATTCGTCAAGCTTTGGCAAATAAAGGAACAACGACAAAGCCATGGCAGTGGACGGGTAGAACATATATGCAGAGACGTTGAACTCAGCCGCCACGTCAAACGCGTCGGTTCCAGGGATGGAGCCAGGGAGGGGCCAGTAGGGGCGGTCGCCCCTGCAAGAAGAAAAAAAAAACACTACTTTTATATGTAAAAAATAAAAATTCCTATGAAAGTATATAGGCTCGCCCCTGCGTAGTGAAATTTCTGGCTCCGTCCCTGGTCGGTTCCAAAAAGATCAACGACCAGAGCAACAACCCGGAAACTGGAAACCAATGATTTCAAAGCTTCGCGGAGAGAGGGGAGAGAGCGGACCACGATGAGGGAGATCCTTGTCTCGGCCCTGATGTCGTCAGGCAAGTCGTCCAAGTTAACGGGAGGGAGAAGGAGGTAATTTATCCCGGTGGGAAGGGAATCGAGGAAGGATTTTTTGGGCGGCTGGCAGAGGGCCGGGGTTGGTTGGAATGATGAAGGTGGCTGAGAAGTTGTGGATGAGGAGGAGTTGCTTGGCGAACTCTGCGAGTGGGATGAGGTGACCCATCCCCTGAGTTGGGAGGATTGCTAGATGGGGTGTTTGTTCCATTGGTTATGCTGATCAAGTGGTGGATTTACTGAGAAGGGAAGGGAAGGGAAGGGAAGGGAAGGGATATGATATAGTAGTATATGTAATGGTTTTGTACAGGGGTTTGGTTTGAATTTGGATCAGTAGTTTTCTGGAATAACAATTAAGGTTTAGCTAGCTAGGCTGGCTTTTTGGTGGTTGATTTTGAAGGTTTACTTTATAGGTGAAAGAAAGTACTGTAATGGTGGAATTAATTAGCTTTGGAATTAAGGGGACTGGTGGCCGGTTTCTGGATAGGAGAAAACTCCAACTTGGGTTTTGATTAACATTTTTCCATGATGTCATTGCAAATGTAAGCCTCATGCTATATATATCCAAACCAGAAGCCACTATTTTTTTTTTATTTGAAATTAAAAGCCTGAAGCCACTGTTTAAATAACTATTCAGCTCGTGAGAGCTAGTACTCTTGCTGTCGTATGTACAGTTTGAAAAGGAATTGAATGTATGTATACTACGATGTAACATAGTCTTACTTCCTTTCGGAAGCGAAGAGACTGTTTTCGTGATCGATATTATTCAGTGACTAGCAAATTACATTAGAATAATTTTACTGTTGTGCCGGGGCTGCAATTTATCGGAAACAGACAACTGTTGCGTTACTAGAATACCTGCTAGGTCCAAAATTTCCATTGATTAGATACACCAAATTAAGTTGAACACATTATTACGTACTACAAAGGAGTTTCACTACAAAAATAAAAAATGAAAAGCAGATATGACGGAAGAAGTGATGGTAATACTAAACACGACATGCATACAGGTAGGTTAAGATAGAGCTACAATTTATATAAATATTTAAAAAGGGGTGCTATGCACGCACCCCCACAAATCAATGGATAAAGCCTGAATTAATTAGTTGGTACGTTCCTTCATACTATATATTAGTATTCCCTTCGTCCCATAAAGTTAGATACTTTCACTATTTCAGTTCTATAAAAAAAATTTACTATATTTTTTAATCTGTAATATTTTTTATAAGCAATATTGATCTTGTTTGATAGATTTTAATTTGTTTTATTAAAAAAGTTCAAAAAATCGCCTAAAATATTATGAATTGAAATATATATACAATTTAAAAATAACATGCATTCCTGAAAATAAAAAACTTAATGGGATGGAGTGAGTAGTATTTGAAAATCATTGAAAATGAATGTTTTGATCATTAAGGTGAAATCTAACAAGTACTCTCTTCAAAACTGGACCGAAAATGAGGTGGTAGGTTATGGGAAGGGGGGGTGGGTTGCGCGGAAAGGAGAGAGGGAGTAAAGAGAGTGTTTTAATCTTAGCCATTGAAATTAATGGCTCAAATTGGATGTCAAATATGTGGCTTAGACAATGGTTTAATCTTAGCCATTGAAAATTAGGAGAAATTAAGTGTCCATCCTTAGAAGGGGCATGATGTAAGTTTTCATCTTTTTCGTTTTGAACGGTTATGTTTTCATACTTTGGGCTTGCGAAATACCATTTGTACCCTTTTTATTGATATGTATTGATATATGTAAATATAGTTCCCTAATTAAGGGGGATTCGATTAGGATTTTAAATAAGCACAGTTACCTAAAATAATGGGATTTGCTTATTTCCTTATCTTCAACAATTTTCAAATTTAAAGGGATTCAATCACTATAATTATGGGATTAATTACAAGAGAGGATTTTAAATTTTAAAAAAAATAGTAATAACAAAATCTCAAAGATTTAAGTTCCTCTTTTACCATTTATGATTGGTAAATTCATAGATCATCCATGTGAGAATTCAAGTTGAAATGGGTTTCATGGTAAATACATCATGAACGACGAAATACACCATGAAATCTGCTTGATAAAATACACCACGAAATATGCTTAAAATACACTATGACCATATGCTTGATAAAATACCCCATGGCCGATGAAATACATCACGATGACCATGACGAAATACACCATGAAATCTGTTTTTATTTCACGACGAAATGCACCATGACGATAAATCTACCATGAATTATTGTAAAATATTTCGGAACAAAATCACCCATGAAAACACAAGGCAAACAAACACACAACACTACAGATCACCTCACTTATCAAAAAAATTACCCATGAAAACACAATCACCATCTGGATCCAAACCCATAAAAAATGAGTCCAAACATGTAGAGACCCGTATTTTCTTAAATTATTGAAAAGTTTATTAAATGACTAATTGGGAGAATATGGTTTAATTGGTGATTATTTGATTAGAGGACCAAAGTGAAAGAAGTGAGACTTGAGGGTGTGTTGGTGTGATTTGAAAATGTAGGAGTATAAATAGTGGGTGTGTGTGTGTAGGGGATCATTTTTCATCCCCAAAATCTCTCTCTTACCCGTTCTCTCTCTCTCTCTCTAGCCGGCCTCCTCTTTCTCTCATCTCATCTCACACAAAACTCCACTCTATCTCTCAAAATCTTCAAGAAACAACCTTCCTCCAACCTTCCATTCGCGTTCTCAAGCTTGGAGTTCCTTGGGTTGAGCTTGAATCGAAGCTTTGGGGTTCGAAGTGGTTAGGGCTTGCTCAAATCTTGTAGATCTTGGTTATCGTCGCGAGGTAGGGACTTCTTTACCTCTTTTATATGTTTATATGTTGATTGGATGCAAGAATCGAGCTTGGTTTGGCTCCCTTTGCTCATCTCGAACGTTGTCGAAATCTGCAGAAAATCGCCCAAATCGCGTAGGGATCGATCCCTAAACTTGGGGGATCGATCCCCCTTTGTTTTCTGGTCCAGTAAGCCCAGGGATCGATCCCTGGTGATGGGGGGATCGATCCCTCCCCTCTCTGGAAGTTCTGCCCGTCTTTTGAGTTTCAGCCCAACTTCAAATGGCCATAACTTCTTCGTCCGATGTCCGTTTCATGCAAATCTTATATCGATTCGAAGGTCTTGAAGTCAGCTTTCTATTGCCACCAAAATCACCTAAAAATTCCAAGGACACAAAAAGTTATGACTGTTAGAGTGGGGGTGTGTCAACCTCCCAACTTCCTTTGGCTACTCCAATGATTCTTGTTTTGTTATTACGACTTCCTATGATTAGTGGATGACATTATTGACCCATTGGCCTTCCGTTAGTGAGGAACACATAAGGAATTGCTTAGTTGAAATTTTCTTTAAATACTTCCTATCGGTTGGAGGTTCTTGTGAATATTCATGCAATTTGTGATTGAATAATACTTGTGAACGTTGGTGGCATATTTGTGATAATGTTGGCATGTCGTGGCATATTTCTTGAATGTATGAAGTTATAAGAAAGCTTTAACTTGTAGGTTGACTGAGGAAATAGTTGTATGGGTCGGTGGTTGATTTAGGAAGTCTCGTAACGCAAGGGGTGGTAATACGTCGACTTATATGGTCTCGTAACGCAAGGGGTGGTAATTCGATGGCTTATATGGTCTCGTAACGCATGGGGTGGTAATACGGTGACCTTAGATATTGGTGTTCACCGTAACGCTAGGGGTGGTAATACGGTGACTCTCGTGGTATTATACGACAACGCAAGGGGTGGAAATGTCGATGGTGGAGAATCGGGATAGTGAGTCGGGTCAAGCTTGTTATTTGCATGAGTGTTGTGAACCCTATGGCATAATGTGACTTTAGCATATCTTAGAATGATTACCTTGAATGTTTGACACATCGTTGAGTTGATTGTATTTCGTCGTCTAAGCTACACCTTCCTGTTTTCCGTCATTGCACATATCATCATGTTTTCATATAAAGTTGGTAAAGATTTTCCTACTGGGCTAGTGTAGCTCAACCTAATCTTTCTTTTCAGGTCAAAACGCTGGACAATAGCCCGTAAGCAATGTGTGCTTGGGAATGAATGACTTTTTGGAAGCTAACGTCATGAAGTTACTTAAGTATCTTTGTATAAACTTTATTTTGACAGAGATGTATATGTAACTTATCATTTCAATCCTTTTGACTTTTCGTTTGTAATATTTTGAATACGTTCGTACTTGTACCTAAACTAAGTTGGGCCGTGATGCCGAAGTTGTAATTATCCAAATTTGGGGATTTGTTCGTAAAATGGAACAGGTGGGGACTCTTTTGGGATATTATTAATGATATGCGAGGACTTTTTATTAAAATAGTTTATTTATTTAAGTTGAAAATCGAGGGCGTGACAAAACAAACACAATCACCCCTTCTGATTTCTAGAACCCAAAAGTTGTTTCCATTTTACCGTATTTGTACTCATGTAGAGGTGCTTGCTCGCTGCACCTCCTTTCCTTTGCGATTGATCTTAATCACTGCAGCGATTTCGATGGAGAGAGAGGAGAGAGAAAGAGTGGGTGGCTTCCAATGGATCTGAGAATGGTCATCGTTCTTCTTTATCGATCGCCACTATCGTTCGTTGGCAATTCTCGATTCTAGATTGTCGTTCAACGACTTTGCCGCTGCCGTTCTTTACCGTTCTCGATCTAGGATCACCAGAGGTGGAGGTTTCGAGCCTCACAACGTTCATGGAGGTGGGAGATTTCGGGAGAGAGAGAGAGATGAAATTAAACTTACGCGTTGTTTAATTTTTTCTGAGGATGGATATTGTGGTGAATGGGTCTCGTATAGGACTGCTTACGTGTAACTATCCGTGAGCTGGAGAGGTGCGATTGGTTGATGACTAGTCAAAGGGGAAGAAGGAAGGTCTCGCGGGGAGGAGGAATGGGAGTAAGAAGTACGGGAAGAACAGAGGCAACGTGTCTCCTTTGCTTTTCCGCGTGGTACTCAACCTTTTCCAGGTTTAGGCAAGTGAGGTCACCTGTTCCTCTGAGGAAGAATGTTCTCCTCCCTCAAATTCAGTGCTCACTCACCTTTTTCCAGAAAAAGGTCATCATCAATCATTGGGAGTGTCAGGGGTATTTATAGGGCACCTGGGCCTGGGTCAGGCCCAAGACAACACTCCTATTAATTCCCGACACGTGTCCCTCCTGTACTTCCTGGCCTTGGGAAAGCTTACCTTCCCGCGGACGATTTTCCGCGGGAGGACTCGTTTTCCCGCGGCGTTACCTCCAACTCCAAGCCACCAAACCACAAGAAATTCCTCAATTCCCGCTGTAGCGAGGTCGCGACCTGCAACAGGAGCCCCAGGACCCCAGGACCCTGCCTCTGGGCCTAGGGCAGGAGCCCCACGGTTCTTTCACTTCCCCAAATGGGGTCTCCCCGTAGTCACGAGATCGGGGGGACCCGAGGGATGTTAGCATAAATCCCGCGGGGGATATTGATGCCCGAAGTCCGCGGATTTGATCCGCGGATGCTCGCCCTTTTCTGCGACACCCCTCCGCGGAGACTCTTCCGCAGAGGCGACTGCTGGCCGATTTTTTATGCACGCGTCGTTGTTTCACAGGATGGTCAACCATTCTTCTCACGCGGGTCCCACCTCCACATGTCTTATTGCTATTGTAGGGTCAAATAGTCGTCTCTCCTTTCAACCTAGCAATTCTGACCGCACCTACATATGCCCCCCGCGCGAGGATGATAGAAGTGTGTCGTCTGCGCGCGTAATTTCCGCAGGTGACTCAGAACCGTCTCGCGTCCTTCTATACGGTGAGCAATCGAACAGGCGACGTTGCCTCGATGACTGGTACGACCTTTGATGTACGGTCGTCATAAATGCTTCCAATCGACTTATTATATAAACCTTTCCATTCGTCATTTACACCTACCGTTCAAACCCTAGTCAAAACTCTGTCATTTTCACTTCTCTTTCGGCGAACGATCTTTTTTCTCTCTTTCTCTTCACTTTTGTTTGCAAAAGCTTCCAAATGGCAGCACGGGGTGCAATCATTGAAGAACCGGTCCCCACCGCGAACTAATGGAGGAGGGCCCCGTACCTTCAACCCGTAGGGGACCCCTTTTGGACCCAAGTGCAGGCCTATACTGTGGAGACCGTGGAGGGGCCCTCCACATCTGATCCAACTTTTTTTACGACGCCCGCTGATCCAGAGAGCGCGGAGCCAGTCAATCCGTCTTCCGTCTCACGTTTCTGTTTGGAGCGTGGGGACTTCCCTTATTCGGAATGCCGGTTTGGAGCCCAGACTTCGCCACCTTCTGATTGGACTGAATGGGTCGATGAGGTGACGGGGAACGCCGCCTCCAAGCAGATCCTGATGGCCAGCGGTGTTTATGACGTCATGCTACTGTCGCGGAGCCTGAGTATTCTGAGGCAGGGGGCCGCCTTTAGGAATTTGAATTACGCATGCTCACGCTGGAGCATCGACACCCATTCGTTCGTATGGGCGTGGGGTGAAAGTGGTTTCTCACTGGAGGACGTGGTGATCCTCACCCGTCTCCCCTTGCGGGGAACCACGACCCTCGACCTCAACCTCCTTTCCTCCGCGGATCAGCATGACGTGGCAGAGCTCCGGAGGTTGGGCAAGTTGGCCCAATCCGGCCCCATTTTTACGGCTCAGGGCGTTCGCAAAGTCGCTGCTGCGAATGCCAAGAAGACTTCCTTCGCGAGCTGGATTCGCTTCTTCTTCAAGGACTTTCAGCCGGCGAGGACGGTAGTAGGCGAGGCTCCGCGCGACTTCGTCGCCGATCCCCACTACGAGGGTCGGCTTTACATGGCCGGGTTCCTTGCCTTCTTCCTATCTTATTTTGTCCTTCCGGACTACCCGGCGGACAGTCCTTCACCCGCGGTCTATCCACTCGCGGTGCTGCTATCTCGTGGCGAGTCCATCGCGCTGGCCCCTCTCTTCTTGGGATGACTTCACTGCCAGTTGGACCTGGTCCATGCTGATCACGTGCGGTCCCGAGGGAGGTGCGATCACCTCTCTATGGCCCACACCGGCTTTCTCCTCGCCTACTTCTTCGAGCCTTTTCCCGTTATTGCCCTCGTTCCGCGGGGCTTCCTGGCGTCTGCTAGCAGGTCTCGTTCGGAGCGATGGATCGGGACAAGCAGCGATGCTCTTTGGAGTGAAGCGTGCGACGTGCCAGGGAACTTCATTCCGAGCCCTTACGTCGTCACCTCTCCGGGGATAGTTGGTTTGGGTCAGTGTCTCCTGCCCGCCCGCTCTTCTCTATCGGATATGGGCCGAAATAATGCGATAGCCCGAGCGGTCATCAATTTCGCTTTCATCGCGCTACCGAGGTGGATTCCGTTTCTCAATGGCGAAGCGCACGGAGTGTCGGTCTACCGGCCGGACCGGTTCGCGCGGCAGTTGAGTTTCGATCAAGGGGTACCCGGGCACGCCCCGCAGCTGTCTTCCTTTGTTGATTCCTAACTTCGTTTCACGCGGCCATATACTCCTGGTATCTTGGCCAATCTCGGGGATCTTCCCATCCCGAGTAGGGATGAGGTGGGACGTTTCACTCTGGAGTTCCGTTTGTTCTGGCGGAGGAACCTGGACTCGTTTCTCCTCTTTGTCAGTGGGGAGGCGGAGGTCTATCCCGTGTCCGAAATTCGCAACCGGGACACCTCCTTAAGGGCTATCACGGAAGCAAGGGGGGCGGACTGGCGCGGACCCCAGAGCATGTGGGTGGTTGCAGATGTCGCACCCCTGAATGTAGCGTTCCTGACGGGTCTACCCTCTGCCGCTCCCGTGGCCACGAGACAGGCTGCCGCGCGGGGCCCCTGTGCCCGGGCTCATCCCCATGCTGTGGGCGAATCTACACAGCCAGCCTCCTCAAGGGCACCCGCTGCAGGGGGGACACATCCCCGCAAGCGGCTTCGTCCGGTATCCACTTGACTTACATTTTTTTTTAGCTTACACGCGCATTTCCATTCTCGTCCTTACTATTATTGTCTCCTGCGCTCACCTTGTTCTCTTCTTTCCTCAGCGGCGAGAGCTGGACGTCAGCACGTTCGGGGCGTTTGAACCAGGGGCAACCGCGGGGGGTGAAGAACAAATTGCAGAAGAACACTCAGTGGGGGTCGCGTCTGCTGCTCTTGCTAAGCGGCGTCATCTCGAAGGTATGTCCTGCACTCACTGCCCTGTCACTTCCGCTGTCTGCTTACTTTTGTTTCTGAATAATATTACCTTGTCTAAACAGTGGTGATCGAGTCCGACGATGATGAGGAGGGAGATGTAGACGCAGGCATGGGCGATCGCGATGATGTTCACGCTGACATTGACGATGACGAGAGTCATGATCAAGATGACGTACCTCTGAGCGCCCGCCTTCATGCCATGCAAACTCGAACTCTTGTCCTCAGAGATGGCACTTCCACAAGACGCACCGCGGATGCGGGGGCAGTGGAGCTAGTTCAGCCTCACGCGGGACCGCTCCCCTACCCTCAACCCGAGCCCGAAACCTCCGCGGTGATTGGAGGTACGTTACCTGATGAACCTTCAATTATGGATCTCGGGGGGGATCCCAACACGGTTTCTACGGACCCGTCTTCCTCCTCCGCGGAATCCGATAACGTGATATCGTATTCTATTGATCGAGACCTTTCCCCACCTCGTGCAGCTGACTCTGAAGCCCGCGAGCCACCGCCTCCAACGGGTTCGCGCGAATCCATTGGCCAGACAGAGGCCATCGAGGGGCCGATATCCGCGGCGGCGGCACAAATTTTAAGAGAAGAGGAGGATGATGGCATAGGGGCTCTCGTTCCCCGCGTCGTAAGTTACCACGGCCTGCCCCTGTCACAGATGACACCGTCCACTGCTCCCTCTGGGTCACAACAACACTCCCCCAGTGCCCGCGTTCATTCCTCAACTAGTTTTCTGGGCCGCGTGGCAGCTGGCTCCCCAGGCATATCAAACGCCCCTTTCTTGCAAGGGCGCGGGTCCTCCGCTGGGGAGGATGCCTCTACAAACAGGACCGCTCCTGGCTCTCCAGCGTGCTCGACTTCCTAGACTGCATCCCCGCACCTAGCCGCGGGGCGCACGCCCACTCCGCCGCCTCAGTCTCCACCTCCGGTAGAAGACCGACAGCTGGAGGTAAACAAAGCATTTATTGGTGGGCCCGCCTCCATTACTGACTCAGATCTGAACTCTTTATTTAAAGACATGACTTTCATACAGACTGGCGATGTTTTGGGAGGCCAAGGGAGTGCTGCTCTTGGAGATTTTGGTGTCGAATTGGGCTTGGACATGGGCGAGCAAAACAGGGGCGAGGTGGAGTCCAGGGAGCGTCCTCCTCCCCAATGGAGCCCAATTGCGGTTCACAGGAAGAGGCCGATGGTCTCGCAAGAAGAAGTTCCCGTGCGTCTGTTCCCCGCGGACTTCCCTGTGGACGAGATTTATCACCCCCTCCTCAATGCCATAGCCCGCGCTCACCCAGAGATTTTCGCCCCCTTCAATCCATGGTCAGCGTGGCTTGGGGGACTGCTGCTAAGGGATCTCCATGAGGTACTTGCCCCTTGGGCGCAATTGCGCCTCAGGGATTTCACCGCAGAGACAGAGACTACCCTCCAAGAGGTCGCGCAAGACATGGCGGCCATGGGTTTTGATTTGGGCTGGCTGAGCGCGCAGAGTTCCGCGCTTAGGGCTGCGGGGGAAAGCATGGCCTTAAGGCATGAGATTCAGCATCTCTCTGCACAGCTGGTGTCCGCTAGGCACCACGTGGTGGATCTGGAGGCCAAGTTCGCCCAGATCTCCAAATACGACGCGAAGCTGGCCACAGAGGCCCTAAATCTCGAAGACCCTAATCCGGAGGAGCTTGTCTTTGCGGAGTGGCTGGGCTAAGTCGTTCTGCCTTCTTCTTTTTTTTTTTTATCTTTTTTTTTTTAATAAACGGGAGTAATCAATGTACTTGGAGTATTTCAATAAAAGATCCCCCCCCCCCCCCCCCCCACTTTCTCTGCTTTCTCTCTCCTCTATTTTCTTTCCTCCCTTTTTGAAAGATGCGCGGGTCATCTCGCGACTCAATATCATCTCTTTTTTGAGGATTGTTAAACCTGGAATTACACGCAGGTCATGTTCTGACTCCTCGCGGCTTAACATCATCTCTATCAGAAGCTCGCTAAGTTTGAAATACGCGCGGGTCATGTTCTGACCCCTCGCGACTTAACATTATCCCTATTTGACTATCACCAAATCTGAAATACACGCGGGTCATGTTCTGACCCCTCGCGACTTAACATTTTTTCCATTTGATAATCGTTAAATCTGAAACACGCGCGGGTCATGTTCTGACCCCTCGCGACTTAACATTTTTTCCATTTGATAATCGTTAAGTCTGAAACACGCGCGGGATACAATGAACAACGTCGCGGGAGAACTTAAAAGCACGTAAATCCAAAATATGCCAATCAACCCTTTTCATTAAACCAACATTTGCCGAAAGACTTGGTGATCCCAAGAGCATTACATTGTAAACTGAACGAAAAAGAGAGAGGAACCGCTTCATTACATCGGCTAAATAACAAAAGAAAAAGGCAAAGCAAATAGGGACGGCTGATAACAACAGTAATTCCTCCCTTCTTTTTGACTATGCAGCTCTTTACGGGTAGAACTTCTTTACGTACTTCGCATTAACTGCTCCCGTTCGGAATCCATCCTCCACGCGAGCAAGATGGTAGTGGCCGGCCGCGGATGCACCGGTTACCTCATTGCTTGCGACCTTAAAGTGTGATGCAATAAGATTACCCCAAGCATAGGGCTAGGTCGGTTGCAGCATAATAAACTCGGAAGTCCGAGGTCGAATCCACAGGGAGCCAATGGAGCTAGGCCAGAAGGTTTGCTTTACGAAGGGTTTTTAGTGTTAGGACCGCCAACCTTTGAGTTCGGCTTTGAGACGGCCAACTTTGAGTGATGAAAATTTTTCTACCTCCTAACTTTAATTGAAAACAAAGATTGACTAGAAATTAAAAGCGACAAGGTCTAGGGGTTTATTCCGCCCATAACTTAGGCCGTTCAATACTTCTCTTCGATAACTCAAGTGAGAGTCATTGTCATTTGATCTCACTCGGGAAATTTAGCGATTAAAATCAAGTTTAACTTATACAACGGGGTTTGGAAATGGATGAAAACTCGTTTAGGCATTTTATCGAACACAAAGAGAGCCATGGTTCCAAGCATTGGGTGTGCCAAGATACTTGTCTACACCCAATCAAAGAAGTTAACATCTCTAGGTTTAGACCAAATATTAGAGTTTAACAAGTTCTTTGAGGCATTTTGGCAAACACCTAGAGTGACATAGCTCCAAGCATTATATGTGGCAAGAGATCAAGTCCTTGCCTACACATAATCAAAGAGGTTAACAACCCTAGGTTTTGTTACATAAAGATAAGAACTCAATCCATCCACATACCACATTAAGCACAAGAAATGAGAGAAGTCATTAAACTACCCAAGTCATGGGGTAGAAATCACCCCATGACCAAGCCTTGAACACTACTCACCCATAGTGGGTGTAAACACAAGGGAAAATGAAGAGAGATACGCAAACGTGCACAAAAACGGAAATAAAAACTAGATTAATAAAGATCTTGAGTTAACTTACAAGTTTAATGAAGAACAAAATCCTTAAAACCCAAGCAATCAACCTCTATTGAAGAGAGAGAGAGAGAGCTAGGGAGAGGATGGAGGTAGAGAGAGAAGTGAAATTGGAAGATATCCCTAAAAATGGCCTAAAGATCTATTTATATCCCCCAAACATCGGGGTACAAAAGTCTAAACTACCCCTGGAATGTCCAAAAGTCGGGTACAAAAATCTGCAGAAACTTCCGAGCGCTACGGGTAGAACATTTTTGGGCTACCGGTAGCAGTCTTGTTTTGCAATTTTGACACAGCTACTGATCACTGGCTACGGGTAGGACTATTTTGGACTACGGGTAGCGGCTGGACAATTTTGATATTTCCTTTGTTTCTTTAGCCTTTCCATGCCCGTTGGCCTTCCGTTGTCCCGCACACCCTCCGAAGCTACTATTCATCATTCTTGGGACTCTGTGGCGGAGTGCCACGTGCCCTCGAGTGTACGGATACCCTTAGAGCTATCCATGGCCTTCAAAAACGCCTTATTCACGCGATACACCTGAAAATGCCAAAAACACACATTTCGTGCAATATTGATCAAATCAAGCAAGTTGTGCGCATTGGTGTGACAAAAATGAGAGAGATAAGCCTTATTATTTACAATATTGAGGGCTTATCACTCATAGGGCCCTTCCCACCTAGGCGTAAACTTCGGGGTTTTTAGATCTCTCATCACCGCTGTGGTGGCTTTCCACACCAAGTCCCCCACTTTAAATGCTCGCGGCACCACTCATTTATTGTAATAGCGAGCAACAGACTCCCAATACTTTCGATGAGCTACGGCCGCGGTGGCTCTTCTTTCCTCCAAGGCCTCCAGGTCCGCCCTCCTCCCTTCCGCGGACTCCTCCATGGCAAGGAGCATCCGCGCGGACGGGACGCTGAGCTCCGCAGGCAATACTGTTTCAGCTCCGTAAACCAAACTGAAAGGGCTGGCGCGTGTGGACTTCCACTTCGACGTGCGATATGCCCACAAGGCTATGGGCAAGTGATCCGCCCATGTCCCTCCGCGCTCATCCAATAGCTTGCTCAAGATCCTTATCAAAGTTTTGTTTGTTGCTTCAGCCTGCCCATTGCCTTGGGGGTAGTACGCACTGGAAGTGTGATGGTCGACCGCGTATTCGTCAAGGAGACTTCCCATGTGCTGGTTGATGAACGGGGTTCCGCTGTCTGACAGAATCACCTTGGGTATCCCGAACTTGCAGATGATGTTCTCCTTGATGAACAGTGCTACCACATCCCCCATTGCTCTTTTCAGCGGAATTGCCTCAACCCATTTGGTTCAAATCTCAGTAGCTGCAAGAATCCATCTGTTCTTCCGCGAGGCAGGCCTGATTGGTCCTATCAAATCCATTGCCCACGTATGGAAGGGATATGGGGCGCGGATGGAGTGTAATTCCACCGAAGGAGCGTGGACCAGGTTACCAAATTTTTGACACGCCTGACACCTCCGCACATGTTGCCTGGCGTCACTTTCCATGGTAGGCCAAAAATATCCCAAATGGACTAATTGTTCATAGAGTTTCCTCCACCCTTGATGTTCAATTCCGTGGGTACTTCGCAGAACCACCCCTGCTTCTTCCCTGTTTATACACCTCTGTGGCGTCCCGTCTAGGGTTCTTCTAAACAGCATCCATTTCTGCAGGAAGAAACGTCGAGCCCCATGGATTACCCTCGCAGATTCGGTTCGCTTTAGGGGTAAGGACCCCTCCCGTAAGTAGTCAATGTATACTTACCTCCAGTCGTCTTCCTGATTGATACTGCTCACTATTAGGCACTCAGGTCTGGCCATGTACAAGGAACACCACGTGCAGTTCTTAGCGATTAGATCCGCGTCTTCCTTCATCCTGGGCCAATAATAACCTTGTCGCTGAATTCTCCGATATAGCGCTATCTCGTTACTCGCACAATTGTTCTACGCCGTTGGTTAGTTGTATCCTGATGGCTCCGTGCCAATCCTCCGCTGGCCCAGAAAAGTTCGATATCACGGAGGGTTCGAACTTTTTTATAATTTCTATACAAGTTCTTTCCTCTTCGAATTCCGTTCTTGCCCCCAGCGTGGCAAGGGCATCCGGGAAACGGTTTTCTGACCTGGGCTTATGCACAACGCTGATGCTTTCGAAGAACTTTGTCAATTTCTACACTGTTGTCCAATATGGGGCCAATGTTGGCTCATTCAGCGCGTAGACCCCCTCTGTCTGCAATATTACTAACTTTGAATCTCTCGCTATCTTCAGGTGCTTGATTCCCCTTTCTTTTGCGGCTAATAGTCCCAAAACTAAGGCTTCGTACTTTGCCTGATTATTGGAACAAGGGAAACTTAGCTTATAAGCCAAATGGAATTTCTCTCCTTCGTCATTCCGCAATACTATTTCCGCGCCCCTGCATCGTTTCCCGTGGCCCCGTCGAAGCTGAGCGTCCAGTGTGAGTCCTCCGCGCTGGCCGCGAGAGCTTCGAAACCATCTCCAGGTAATGATTCTTCAAGCGGTTCACATTGCTCACTTGGAAATTGAGCCAGCAAGTCTGCGAGTGCTTGACACTTGATGGCTTTTGGGGAGGCACAGGAAATGTCAAACTCGGCAAGGGCTAATAACCATCGTGCTACCCGCCCTGTGAGCGTGGGTCTAGACAAGAGATATCTAATTGGGTCACATTTGGTGATAATTCGTATGGGGAAGGATAAAAAATAATGTCTCAGCTTCTGCGAGGTGAAGACTAAGGCTAAACAGTGTCACTCGATGGCCGTGTACCGCTCTTCCGCTCCCTGGACCTTCCTGCTGATGTAGTATACGGGGCGCTCTGTTCCACCTATATCTTGCACCAACAGGGCCCCGATGGAACGTGGGGTGGAAGTGAGATAGAGTATTAACGGCTGCCCTTGTACGGGGGCCACCATTGTTTGTGGAGAGACCAAGGCCGCTTTAACCCGCTGAAAAGCCTGCTGGTGTTCTTCCTGCCATTCAAACTTCATCCGTCCCTTCAATAAGTCCGAGAAGGGTGCCGCAATTTCTGCGAGCGCGGGAATAAAGCGTCGTAGGTAGGAGACTTTTCCTAAGAATCACTTGAGTGATTTCTGAGAATGGGGTGCGGGCATATCCGCGATAGATTTGATCTTAGACTCGTCCGCGTCGATGCCGTGGCGGTGCACGAGGAAACCCAAGAACTTTCCTGCGGTCACACCGAAAGCGCACTTCCGGGGGTTCATCTTAAGATTAAATTTTCTGCAGCGAGCGAACATGGTAGCTAGGTCCGCGAGGTGGTCCTCTTGTTCCTTGGACTTCACTACAAGATCGTCCATATAATCTTCCACTATCTTGTTCATCAGATCATGGAAGATCGCTGTCATGACACGCTGATAGGTCGCCCCCGCGTTCTTAAGTCCGAAAGGTATGACGACGTAATAGAAGTTTCCCAATGGGGTGCGGAAGGCTGTTTTTTCCGCGTCTTCTAGGGCCATCTTGATTTGGTTATAGCCGCTGAACCCGTCCATGAAAGAGAACATCTGGTGACCGGAGGTCGCGTCAACCAATGTATCAATGTGCGGGAGCAGAAACTCGTCCTTTGGGCAGGCCTTATTTAAATCGCGGAATTCGATGCACACCCGGATTTGACCATTTTTCTTCTTGACAGGGACAATGTTTGCGAGCCATTCGGGGTATTGAATTGGGCAAATAAACCATGCTTTCCTCAACTTCTCAACTTCTTCTTTGATCTATCCCTCCAAGTCGGGATGATACTTCCGCTGCGACTGCTTCGTCGGTGTGGAATTTGGGAAAACATCTAAATGGTGTGCTACTAACTCGTGATCCAGACCCAGCATTTCTTCATAATACCATGCAAATACGTCAGAATTATTGCGTAGCAACGTAATCAATTTTGCTTGGAACGCCGGGCTCAACCTCTTGCTGATGAAAACCGGTCGCGGCTTTCCTACCCCGTCGTTTAAATTGATTTCCTCTAATTCTTTCGGCTGTGGCTTGGGCCTATCCTGCATGCACTCCGGGGCGGGCTCTGGTGTTTGGATGATTTCTTAGGGCGCCCCAACACACGTTCCGCCGGGGCCAGCGGAGTCCTCGCAGGCCGCCACCCTGGTGGACCGTCATAAGTGGTAGACAGTTTTGCCCCCTTCTTTTGTCTTGATGATTTTTCGGGAGGCCGCGAATCCCGACGCAGAAGGCCTCGTTTCTGGCTGCTCGTGCGGCGGGTGCCAAATGTTTTCCCATTTTGGAATTTTGACACCACGCGGCCGCGCTGTTATTGCCTGGGATACGTTACCCAGTTCCGAGAAATAAACGGCATCAGGGAGATGGGCCTCATGCGTGTCGAAGGGGTTTTCTGAGGCACGGACAATAACTTTCTTTCCTGCCCAAATTCCTTTCAAACATTGATGGTAACTGGAAGGCACGACCGCGTACTTGTGCATCCAGCTTCGCCCGAGGATGATATGGTAGTTTGGGTCGGCGTTGATTAGATGGAATTTAGTAGCAGAGCGGATTGCCCCCACTTCCAAGTCAACGACGACGTATCCCATGGACCGCTGCTTGTCACCGCCAAAGCCCGTGATGGTAATTGGAGAGTCCACTATTCGATTGTCTTGGATGCCCAACCGGCGGAACGTTGAGATGGGCATAAGGTTGATGGAGGCCCCACCATCGAAGAACGTCCTTTTCAGCTCGATCCCATTGACGCAGGCAGTGACATATAATGGGCGATTGTGAGAATGCGGTATCCTTCGGTCAATATCCGAGAAGGTGACAGAATTGGACTCATCGCGGATCGTCCGCGGGGGAGACCCATCCACGGACATGCAGGACTCCTGGTGAACCTCTGTGATGTTGATAATCGCTTTGGTTATCTCCAATCGTGCGGCAGGGGTGAAACCAAGTCCGTCAAAAAACGCGCGGAACTTTATGCTATTCTGCAATGTTTTGGCGGAATTGTTGGGATCCGGTGTCACTGCGAGGGTTGGACCATCACTCTCTTCAATGATTTCGTGGTAGGAGACCATGTTAGCCCCCTCTTCTTCTTCAATGTAGTAACCGTTGTCGGTTCCCTCCGCGACGTCATACATGAATGGGTAGCATTCCGCCATGTTGACCTCACCGTTATTACCGTGAGTCGGATAGGGCTCGACGCGGATATCGCGGCGTCCTATCCGCAGCTCGTTGGCATTTTGCTTCCTTTTGAACAGTCGCTTTAGGGACCAGCAGTCACTGGTCGGGTGCCTGGTATGCCTGTGGTACATACAGTACCACGGATGCTCACGAACCTCTCGCGTTGGCTCATACTCTACTGGGGGAAGTTCTAATTCACCATCCGCCACCCACGCGTTTACTAAGGCTCGGACTTCCTCCATACTGCATGGATAGTCCGGGGCTGTTCCTGGTTCGCGTTCCCGCCACTTTCTTCCGCCGCCAGCTTGTTGTCCGCGAGGAACATCCGCGATGGCTACCGCGGCAACCGTGGATTTTTCCTTCCAGCCTTCTCGCTTAACCGGTTTAATCACGTGGCGGATGTTATACGCGGACTCAAGTAAAGCCGAGAAATTGCCCAACTTTAGGTTGACAAGTAGCATTTTGAATTCATCCATCATTCCCGCGATGCAGATTTCGACAAGCTGCACTTCCTTGACGGACTCAGTGCAGTCAACTGCGCGATCCTGAAATCGTTTAATGTAATCTACCACGTCCTCCGTGCTTGTCTGAACTTCCTTGGTCAAGCTAATGACGGTGACCTTCTCGCGAACTTGAAAGAATTTCGCATAGAAACTGTTCACCATTTCTTCCCAAGTGGCAATCGAGTAGGGCTCGAGATTGACATACCACGTATATGCACGGGAAGTGAGGGACTTGGAGAACTCGCGGAGGCGCAAGTTAGCGTCGGACGCATGTGCGCCAAGCGATTCGATAAAACGGACCACATGTTCCTGCGCGCTACCCTCCTTACCGTCAAATTTCACGAACTTTGGTGGGGTGTACCTGTCCGGATAAGGTGAGGATAATACCGTGATCGGGTAAGGAGGGCGAATGTCTGGGCTCGATAAAGAGGGTAAAACGGTCTTTGCCTTCTCTTTGGTGAGGATTGCTTGTACGTCGGCTAAAGTGATGTATTGTCCAGTAGAAGGGGTAGTGCTTGTCTGAGCTACAGCCGACTCCTTGAGATTTGTGCCGGTCGTATGGTGCTGTGCCAAGAGGGCATGTACTTCCGCCATTGTGATGTAGGGCCCCGACGATGGGGCGCCCGCTCCGTCCGTGACAGGCTCCTTACCACGACCCTCGACAGAGTTCCCCGCGATTCCCCCGACAAGAACCCCACGCAAGGGGTAGGGCGAGGATAAAGGAATCTGGGGCTGTGCGGTCTGGTTGTTACTTCCGCCAGCGTAAGTCTGCGGGAGCTCATCCCCTTGGCTAGCTGGGGCGCGCGGAAGAGCCGCCGAAATGAGTTCGGTGAGGCCTGCGAAAGCTGCGAGTAGCTGCTTCTGTGTGTCGAGGAATTGACGCTGCCCGTCCTGAAGCGCGGCAACACCGACACTGTTGGTTTCTCCTACCTCCTCGAGGGTTGGTATGGTGTGATCTTGCGTCACCATTGCTCCTTGACGCGGCAGTTCAATGTATTCTTTGGAACGAGTACTAACCATGAACCAAAAGACACCTCCCCAGCAGAGTCGCCTAAATGTGGGTGAATGGGTCTCGTATAGGATTGCTTACGTGTAACTATCCGTGAGTTGGAGAGGTGCGATTGGTTGATGACTAGTCAAAGGGGAAGAAGGAAGGTCTCGCGGGGAGGAGGAATGGGAGCAAGAAGTACGGGAAGAACAGAGGCAACATGTCTCATTTGCTTTTCCGCGTGGTACTCAACCTTTTCCGGGTTTAGGCAAGTGAGGTCACCTGTTCCTCTGAGGAAGAATGTTCTCCTCCCTCAAATTCAGTGCTCACTCACCTTTTTCCAGAAAAAGGTCGTCATCAATCATTGGGAGTGTCAGGGGTATTTATAGGGCAGCTGGGCCTGTGTCAGGCCCAGGACAGCACTCTTATTAATTCCCGACACGTGTCCCTCCTGTACTTCCTGGCCTTGGGAAAGCTTGCCTTCCCGCGGACGATTTTCTGCGGGAGGACTCGTTTTCCCGCAGCGTTACCTCCAACTCCAAGCCACCAAACAACAAGAAATTCCTCAATTCCCGTTGTAGCGAGGTCGCGACCTGCAACGATCGTTCTCTTTCTCCGCGGGGTTCCTTCCCCAGGACCCTGCCTCTGGGCCTAGGGCAGGAGCCCCACGGTTCTTTCACTTCCCCAAATGGGGTCTCCCCGTAGTCACGAGATCGGGGGGACCCAAGGGATGTTAGCATAAATCCCACGGGGGATATTGATGCGCGAATTCCGCGGATGCTCGCCCTTTTCCGCGACACCCCTCCGCGGAGACTCTTCCGCAGAGGCGACTGCTGGCCGATTTTTTACGCACGCGTCATTGTTTCACGGGATGGGCAACCATTCTTCTCACGCGGGTCCCACCTCCACGTGTCTTATTGCTATTGTAGGGTCAAATAGTCGTCTCTCCTTTCAACCTAACAATTCTGACCGCACCTACAGATATTTAATTCTCCCTTTAAATTAATCTTCGATGATTTAGAAATCACGCATACGTCAGTATCGAAAAGTTATCCAAAGTCAACTTAATCCCCACACTAATGACATGAAAGAGAAGTTTATGTACCATTTTGATTTTGAGGAATTTGGTCAAACAGCTCCACCGAGATATATACAGCATGCTTATACAATACTAGTAAAACAGACTATTGAAGTTACCGAAGACGGAGCCAGGAATTTCACTGCACGGAAGCGACCATGTATGTGAGACAAACAATAAAAATAAACATGCATATCAATGTAAATACATTAGAACTCAAAAAAGTACAAAATAACAACACTCCATAATTACGTATACTTTTCATCAATGAACGGATTGCAAAAGCAGTAACGACTTACTTCATGTTATCTAGTAAAAATAAGTCATCTTCAATTTATTGCACTCGACACTCTTTCATGTCATTAAAAACATCGATAATAGAATTAGCATCAAACCCCTACGCAATATCCTTCTCTATGTAAATATTCTAAAAACTTGCTAAAAGTTCATTGCGGAGTCTTGTCTTTACACATTTCATAGCTACAACCTAATTAGATTTCACCAAAGACTACTTGGTGTTTCTAATTTCCTCAAAACTGCCTTCAAAGTCTTGACGATGTGGGATTTTTGTGCCGAGAGAGAGAGAGAGAGAGAGAGAGAGAGAGAGAGAGAGAGAGGGGGGGGTCTGGTGTGCCATGGATATTTTAGGTCAGAGAGAAGAAAACATTTGAAACCCTCTTAACGATTGGGGATTTTTGAATTTTTGTGGGAGAAAAACTAGGAGTTTATTAATGGGGTACTCACAAATTCACAATGTTAACCCTCAAATTTTATGTTTTGTTATTTTTTTTTATTACGCCTTTGGATTTTCATGTTTGTACTTTAGATTTTAATGTTGGTATCCTTGTATTTCAAAGGTTAGTACTATTCTAATTTTTTTTCTAAAATACTAGAGGGTGGCGAACCTATATACTTTCATAGAATATTATTGTTTTTTAAATATAATAGTAATTTTTTTTTTCTTTGTGGAGGAGACCGCCCTTACTGACCCCTCCTTGGCTCCTTTCCCACAGCCAAACAAATTTTACTACTAAAAACGATTGAAAGAGCACACTAGCAATAAAATATTAATCAAAAACCAAAAAAGCTACTTACTCCTATATCTCAAGTTACATGAAACAAGACATTGTTGATCCAACCAACCTAATACGCAAAGGCCGAGCCACATTTTGGCCACTTAAGTTGCAAAATTTCTCTAGCCAATATGGGTATAGATTTTTAATTCTTTCTGCATATTTAATCCTATTGATAACTAATAAATTGTCCCTAGGAACTCACTACAATTGCTACATCTATCATCTTTTCAAGCATCACCTAGGTACTTGATCTACGTGCTTAACAATCCTAACTTCGTTCCATGCCAATGCGTACGGATATAGAGCAAGATTTTTGAGCAAAATCAACCTGTGAAAAGAGAAACGGAAAGGGAAGAAGTTGGGCGAGTGGAGTCAATTTTGGGGTATCATAAAAAACATTAAATGTAAAAATCTCAGCATATTTGAACAACAAATTAAATGTCATAGTTTCATTTGCTTTTTCTTCAATGTTCTAAGATCTTGACAGATAACGATAACTACATAATGGCAGAAGTCGAAAGTATATGGTTCAAAATTACAAATAACAAGACTTGATCCCTTGAGGGACGATGTATGGCGTGATTCGTGAACGTCAGGCGGATTAGTTGATATGATTAAACAAAATCTTCACGCTTAGCAACTGATCGATCATGAGCTTTTAGGCCTTTAGAGTCAGGTAGCATTGGATTAGAAGATTATATACCTAAGATGATCAAATATCCTTCGTTTGGTTAAACTATGTATGATCAGGATTAAAACATGTCTTGGACATATAGTCTCACGAAATGTGAAATATGCAATATCATCAGGGTTTTGATACAAGTTATGTAATCATCCCGGTGCAATAATAGATGAGTTGGTATCTTTTTGTAATTAGGTTTTGATCTTTTTGTCATTGGGTGGGTATCTTGCCAACCAATATCCCAGGGGCTCGAGAGACGCGTGATTGTCGGGGCTCACAGGAATGTCAGATTTTTCTCATTGTGATGTCATTCATGCTCATGTCCCTTTTAATCGTTATAACTCTTTCAATGATTAATAAATTTCTTTTTTGCTGATAAAAAAGATAATACTATATGGATTTGTATACCCATCCACTATTAGGTCTGTCAAGCAAATGGGCCTTAGGGTAATGCACTCATATACTTTCCCATGATAATCATTAACAGCCAGGCCCAAAAATATTGCTACAGACCCGTAATCGCTGCTGTGCAAAAAGATCGAGAAACGCCACACGCAAAACAAATTAGACTGCAACTCTGCAAGTCGTCGAAATTCGAGGAGGGAGAGAGAGAGAGAGAGAGAGAGAGAGAGAGAGAGAAGATGATACACAGGAAATGGAGTCTGCTTACGGGGCCAGCAGCTATATTGGGCGGAATCGTGGCCACTGTGGTTGTCGCCAATTTCCTCTTCGTCAAAAACGTATGCTCTCTCTCTCTCTCTCTCTCTCTCTCTCTCTCTCTCTCTCGTAGGCTTTCTCCATATTTTCACTGAATTTTGGGGACCGAATCAACAATTGAGTGGTTGAATTCGTGTTCACATGCATCTTGTAGAATTATAAATGTTCTTTCAAGTTAAAATTGCTCAGATCGATGAATTAGGGGTTTCGTAATCTCAAACCACTTGGAATTGTGATGTGAAACCACCTATTGTGGTGAACTTCTAGTGCTGTCTGTTTTGCGTTTTAGGGTTTCCTAATTTGCTTTCTTGGAGGAAAAGGTTGAAATTTCTGGGTCATCAATCCCCTCAACTGTAGTTCCAGCTGAAATATTATTAGATCAAGTATACCTGTGGAGTTATTATCTTTAGTGTTTATAGTGGTTCAAGTGTTGTGTTAATATATTTAATTCCTCTCAACAGAAATATTTAAGTTAACAAACTGGATTTTTTGGTAACCCTCCTAGAGCATCAGATGCTTCAAATGGCAAATGTCATAGATTCAAAAGGATTTGTGCATTTTTAGGGACTCGAACAGACTTTTCAAACACTAAGCGTCCTTCAATTTATTATCTTTAAATTTTATCTTGTGGTAGGATCCGTCAAATACCTATATGAGTCTGCAGCCTAGTTTATGGCTCATAGTTTTCATGATGGCTCGTAGTCTTCATAATGGCTCATAGTCTTTGCTTTCACCCACTTAGAAGTTTTCATTACTTTGAAAAGCATTTTTGGTATTTAAAGAGTTTGGAGTACGCTACAAAGTTAGCAAAAACCAAAGAAGTGGCATGGCCATGATGTTTTATGCTGGAGTGCACTGTGATATCTTGCCCTTCAAAATACAAAGTAAGTTAGCAACGTAGACATTTGATGTTAACTTATGAAGCATCTGCTGGAGATGCTCCAAACACCAAATTTCACTCTACAAACACCAATTCTCAAAAAGTTTGAAGAGGTTGGTACTTTTGGTATACTCGAGCTGGCACTCCAAACACCCTTCCTATTTGAAGAATAATTGGTTCAAATGCCAAAATACAATTTACCTTATAATTTTACATTTTTACTTTTTTCTCTTTTTTGTTCCAAAATTTTGATCTTTCATAATTATTGTTATTTTCTATTGACAACAAATTGTTTTAATAAGAGAGTCATGTTTGAAGGGTCTCTTGCAGTGTTCCAAAATAATTATCCTTCAAATTGTAACACGAGGTAGCAAAGTACATTTTGAAGTTAAAAGTTATTAAAGCTCCGGTAAAGATGATCTTAAGAGCTATTGATTGTAGGGGGAAAGAAAACGGGACTACGTAAGATTGTTCACAATTGGAATAGGTGTTTCTTAGTTTTCCACAATTGATCATGAGAAATGTAGCAGTTTTAAAAAAGTTCAGATTCTCTCTCTCTCTCTCTCTCTCTCTTTTTGTTGTTGAATTTTTGTCCTTGAAAATTTGTATCATCGACTTTTACGCTCCTTGAAACAGTTAATAGAAATGTTGATGTCAGCAGTTGAGATCGATTTGTGAGGCTTTTGGTAACCTCCTTAAGAATTCACGGCAAGTGTATTTGTAGTTTTCCACAATAAGTTCTTGTAGAAACATGGCCATGAATGGGGTCGATGGATTCTTTTTTGCTTTGGCAATTCTTGTTATTCAAACTTTGTCTTGGCAACTGCTGGTTGATTGAGAAGCACTAATATACAGACACGGGACTCGACAATTATAAAAATAAAATAGCAACACGGACATGACGAAAAGTACGGAAAAATAGGTATATAGATTCAGTTGGCATTCATGTGGATCTCGTACCAAGAAACAACCAAAGCTAATTTTGTTATGTGCAATTCTTACCTTTTACTATGTGAAACAAGGGTTTTAACGCGTTGAAATTGTTTATTTGTAAAGTTTACCTTATTTTTCTTAAATATCATAATTCAACATCTGAAATATGTTTCCAAATTATATGTTAACCTCTCCCATGTACCACCAGCGTTGAACTTGAGACATACATCCCTAACAGTTTCCTAGTGTGTCCCTTACTAATAGGACACGCCACCTAGCGTATACCTTGCATATCCTCGGCGGCCACGTATCCGATGCGGGTGACCAGTTAAGTCTGTTGGTGCTTCGTTGCTTTTGGCGAATTTCTCTATTTTCATAAGCAGCTGGAATGCCATTCAATCCAGAAACACTTGCAATCTCACATCTTCAACTAAAACTACTTAATCAATCTTTGAATTATATATTCGTGTAAGACAATTAACTCAAGGCTCAAGCTGTTCCAATTTTCAGAGGTGGGTATTCTAGTTTGATAGGGTTGTTCAGAAACATAGCATCCCATGTGTGTGACTCATTCTTTTTGTTGCGCTTATTGTGCATCAAAATAAGTTCCTTGTTAACTACATTAGCTGGCTTGAGACAATGATAGAAAGCTAAAAATTATGTTTAGATTAAGCCTCAGGTGTTGTGCTCTCATTCATTGTGAGGAAGAAAGGGTTGGAACATAAATTATGTTTAGATTAAGCCTCAGGTGTTGTGCTCTCATTCATTGTGAGGAAGAAAGGGTTGGAACATACAAAACATGTTTGTCAGGTTGCTGTAATTTCGTATGGAGCATTGTGCCGAATCTGACATATTGTGCTCATACTTGAATATGCAGGATCCGTTCCTAAAACCGTACCCTAGGAAGCAAGATGGAGATCCTTCAACCAAATAGGAAAATGCAAGAGCAATTATGTTCCTTGAATACTCTAGATTTGTTTGTGGGATCTACGTTTTCTGGGTATGACATTTGCAAGTTCTATGTTTTAAGTTGTTTGGGACGTAAATTTTCATGAGAGTTGAATAAGATATGTTTTTGGTTGTTGGCAATGAGTGTTGATGTTGGTTGCTGGTGGGTGTAATTTCTCTCATCTTTTTTGGGGTGCTGATGGTTTTTTTTTTTGGAAATTTGATGTTGTCTTTGTTATACCACTTGCCATCCACCTGGATAGGGCTCCTATTGCTTAAATAGAATCAAGACTGTTTCAAAGAATAGATTCTGGAAAACAAATGGTGGTGTTTGTTAAAACTAAAATTGAAAGCTGAAAATTGGAGGCGGAACTTTTTAAGTTATCAATAGCTGAACTAAAACAACTGATACAGAGATTAATACTTTTTGGTTAAATTATTTTTTGATTGTTCTCTTTCAGTTTTATTAATTGATGTCACGTGTTTATGGTTGTGGTGGCGGTGGAGGTGATGAGTACATGTGGTGTGGTGGTGAAGACATAATGGTAATGGTGGTGTTAGTGGTAGTTGGTAGTGTGGCGATGGTGGTTTGTAGCAAAGGTGGAAGGTGGTGGAAAGATGACGACGATGCTTGTGGTGGTGGAAGGATGATGACGGTGGTGGATGGCAGTGCAAGTGATGACAGTTTCGAGCAGTGGAATAGTTGAGGTGGTGCACAAGTCCTTACAAATTCAGTTAGAATTAAGTAGGTACTTGGCTAATTAATTTTTGTAACTTTTTCTTAAACCTACATTTTAAGAGGCACTTAAAATATTAAGTATAATGAGATATAGTTATCACATTGATTTAATTATTTATCACTTAGTACATTAAATTTTAAGTGCTGCAATGAATTGTCCAATAGTAACCCAAATAGCTTTCTCTCTATGACCACAGTGCACGATCGTCCGTATCTCACAATTTCAGTTCTTGACTCCAGCCCAAGTAAATAGCTTTTCCATTGAGAATATTGATTTGAGAAACCGGAATTTCATTGCAAAAACTGAAACCCATTGAGGATTGATGAAGGGATGAGTGCAACATTTTCTAAACCAGATTCTCCAAACCTGATTGATTATTCGAACTATCAAGCCTCCAAAAACATGAAAAGGCATGCAGACCCAGATGCCCCCAAGAGATGAAATCACTCCTCACAAGAATGTTTAATTTGTCTACAATGCACATGTTCTTCCATCACAAATGGCGCATTTTACCCTTGATAAACATGAGAAATGGGATGCCAAAAGAAAACTCCCTTTCCTGAGGAATCCAAGTAGCATTCAGCAAAACATATTGTTGGGAAACGGAATTTCCAAGACCTAGTAATGATGCGTACATATTAGACAATAAAAAATGCAAAAATCCTACAATGTGGAATTAGGGTTTTACCACAACTCCTACGTTACGAAAGCTGGTTGAACTTGTTACAGCACATCTTGCTGTATGCCACGAATATTGCTCGACCGTACCTTACGATCTTCTGCCATATTCCCTTACACCTCGAATCCTCGAATCACGTACTCGTTTTGTGGAAACCCTACGTGATTGTTTGTTCTCTCTCACAGCCCACTCTTCTGATCTCTCAAAAACGTGTCATAGACCTAAAGAACGAATCGGTATATTTATAGGGTTAGGGCAGGGAGCTAAGGAGAAATAAATCTGGGCCCCTTGTGTAAGTAAGAAATCTTAATCCCACTAGGATTCTATTTCTTATCAGACAAATTACAATTCATCCCACTACAGAATTGTAATTGCACTTCCGTCCTTATCTCAATTATATTTCAAGCTTCATAATATTAAATACTTACTTTTCTCCCAACGTTAAGATTACAGATACCAGTTGATTAAAATAAATTACTTACAACCTCTCATTTAATCAACATCTTAACCTTGAGACTATCCATTTAACTTATTCAATATGTCAGATATAAATATCCACCTGCAGGGTTTGACATAATCGAGACTTGCAAGCTTACTCAAGGGGTATCATCAATCCCTACTGGGACGTGGATTCAATTAATAATTAATAGTTGTCATATACAAATGTTGCTACCCAACTCACTGAGACTATTGACCGTATAAAGATCTCACTCTTTAATGAATCAAAATCAACAACATTAAATATACACCTCCAATAATTATTTTTGGATTAAGAGCATAAGCATTCATAATAACCATGAGATTCCAATTGTCTTATAAAGTTAACACAATGACAATTACCTCAATGCGGTTCCGTTCAATACACACAAAGTGTACTAGCATAATGAGTTAAAACTAGACAGTTCCCTGTAGTCAAGACAGACCTACTAAATATTGTATTACAGTCTTACCAATGGTGTGTACAGTTCCATCTAAGACTGTGAACCATATCTTATATTTCACAAGAACCTATGATCTGATCTTCTATGTGTAAGCCGAACTCTACACACCAGACCATCTACTTTGTAAAATAAAAGACATACATGCACAACATACAATAATATTATGCAAATATTGCCCATAAAAGATTCTCATAAAAAATGGATAAAACTGATTAATAAATAGTAGTCAAATATTAATCCGTTACACAAAAACATGACTTTTAGTATAATTTTCTAACACATATATCACAACTAGGAAAATTTCATGTTATAGACATACAAATCCAAAATCCGGAGCAGAACGCTTAAAAGGGGCATTTCAACAAACCAAGAATCGAGACATCGGTGACATATCCAATCATCCTGCTCCCATTCATTTTCTAACAATGCGACATAAACTGTACTGAGGGTATTTTTTGCGACTCCGAGATAGCAAACCTTCAAGATTATTCACATTCCAGAAGCAACTGTGGGGAGTGTAGCCCCTAGAACAGTCTGCTTATGCAGCTACTCTGGGAAGTTTCATGCCAAATCCATGCTTTACCTTCTCAATTCTGTTCGATAAAAATAGTCATGTTAGAAAAGCGTCAAAGCATAAACATTGTCACCATAACGTTGAGATGCACAATTTTCTCATGTGGAATTTGCTCATCATCAGGATGCAATGCTGGGGAAGAAGTCAAAATAATTGGTAAGAAACCCAACTTCTGAATTTTATTAACCCAAAAGCGAGATACTAGTCTTCTCATTGCAAGACTAACACAACATTCAAATTGTTAATAGCCTTTTCAATGACCACTCCATTCACGGTCAAACTCCATCCCTCCACAGTCCAAGGTCACAAATAATTAAGGACTTCGAAGGAAGACAATCACGTTAATTGCTCATATTCCACAAAACAACCATATTCTCATCCCATCGTTCTGTCGCCCAAATCATAAGACATACTGAGGCATCAAGTTCCCAATTCAAAGCTAAAGCAGTGCTAGCCTTTACAGAGTTTCATTTCATCAGACCGCTGGTCTACTCTAATCCCAAACTATAGTCCACTGCCTGTCTGTCCCATTCATGGTTTTAAATCGCGGTATTGGTCGGTGTAACGGTCATGATCAAGAGTATCGGTCAAATGTGTAACGGGGATCAAACACTGCATGAATTTTTTTCAAGCACTAGCAAAATGCTGAAAATTTCATTGATACACATGCTCTAACCTTATTTATGACTAAATTGAATGTTTTTAAGCAATATTTTACTATTACAAGTAGTTTTAAGATAGATTTCATCAAATTTACATTTTACGAACGAAATTGAAGGGTTTTTTTTTTGTCATTCCAACGAGAGTTTGGTACTCAAAATATTGTTTTAGCCCGTGAAGGCATCTCAAAAAGTTACAAAGAATACACAGTAGGATCACATGGAGGTCTGAGAAAGGGGGAAAAATATAAGAAAAGTTGTTCTCAGTGTTCTATAGGCATAACAGTGCGGTAGCGGTGCTCTAACGGGGTGTAATGGCCGTTACGTCAGCCGATACCCATGTGAATTTTCTTAACGTCGTTATTTTCACCCGTAACTGTATCAGGCCTTCAAAAACCCGTAACATAATGGCCGTTACATTACGCAACAGCCGTTTTTACCCTTGTCCCGTTTAACGTTGATCCCCATATCTTATACTATTCTATCTTCTAGTAACAATCGAAGAAAATTCCAGAACACACATGTATGCTATCTAAACAGAGGAGCTTCCACGTATTCAGAGTTTAGCATGTGTTTTGGATCATGGATTGTGGATGGGGTTATGAAGGGAAGGAAAAAGTAAATGAGAGAAGATAAGAAGATAGGAAAGTTATGAAGCTAATTTGTTCTTTGTGGTTTTCCTATCATTTTCCTTCACTCCATATATCCAACTCCATGATCCAAACACTGCAGTAAAACTGTCCAGTAATACTGTAATATTAAGCCGCATGAATTACGTGGCTGTTACTTATCGGTCAAGCTTGGTAAGAACATACATTTTTCCTTCCTCTAAGCAGTTGATAAAACCAAATTCAATACTTCAAACGAGCAAAGTGAGGCTTACGTCGGAGCAAGTTTGCCAAGTCTATCCAGCTCTTCACCAGAATCCCCATCCAACACTCTTCCAGATATCTCGACAATGTAAGATCTATCTCTAGTAGTTGGGAGCCCTCTCGTGCTAAGCAGGTTTAAATCTTTCTGATGAAGCTCTCTTCCATTCACAAACACCCCAGTATTTCCACCAGCACAATTCTCTGGCATTGGATAATCAAATTCTTCAATAAATGGCTGCAAGAAAATGAAACCAGCAAGTTAAAGCTATCACCAAATATCGGTGGACAAGTATTATCGTAGAAGAATTTATTGATCTCACAGGAATTATGCCACGGCAGGGCCCACCCATCACACCCCAGAAACCAGCTCGGGAATCATACCTAGCGAAGGAAAATAGAGACAGTAAAAATCATAGTACCTTCAGGCATGCGAAACTGAACAACTAATTCTGTGCAGCACAGCAGCCAGAAAGTGAGAAATAATAATAGCACAACTATCAAGGAAAACTTCCTTTTCTTGATGATCATACCAAATTACGAAGTTACCAACTAATAAGCTCATTATTAAATTACAAAATAAGATCGTACCTAAATATGGCTATTCAGACAGCATTTTGTGTGTTGATTTTAATTCAAAAAATCCCATAAAAACGTGACAAAAAAGAGCTCAAAAGTTACCACATATACACCAAGTCTTTGAAGAAACAAAAACGAAGCTTCCATCCAAGGAGGGGTCTGGTAATCTTTTTCACTTTATTTTTCTGGTTTTTGAGATCTCTAAGCTTTCAGACTTATTTTCTCAAATCTATGCTTGTTCAATAGAGAAAAGACTTATTTAGACCAAAACCAAGTCTAAACAAATCAGACTTGTAAGATGGACAGCCAAACACAATAAAATATGTTGCAGATTGTCTACAGGATTGAAGTTATCCACATCCTTCTCACAATGAATGCCAAGATAACCTAATCAGACATGATAAAAAACACAAACAGTAGGTACCAAAGTTATTGCACATGGAATAAGAGAGTGCATGTACTTACCAGTAATGTCCAGGATGGATTGGTCCAGAAAGCTTTTCAGCCTTCTTTAACAAACGATCTGACATAAGATTCCCATTGATTGTGACATGTGTTGAGCTTTGCTCAATGGTTAGATTGGATTGAGAAGAGTCTTTGAAGCTCTCCTTACTAATGCCTTCAAAGAATGACTGATTCCCTTTATTTGCTCTCAGTTGATCTTCTCTGCTTATGTCCCCTGATTCTTGAGATGTCCCAGTATTTGAGTACTCATTCAATGAAACGTCCATCTCAGTTGCCAACGATACTTCTTCCATTGAATTTTGCAGCGAGGTAACCTTCTTTGGATCCTCCACCTTCTCCCTCTCTGAACGCCCACTTTGGCTTCCCTTTCCAAATCGTTTCACCAAACGGAATCTATCAGAATAGTCAAGATGATATTTAAGGGGTGAACCAGCAGCTGGTGGGGAGAGATTGGTTTCTACTACCGGCTCAACACAGTTGGCCTCCTCTACTTTGGCAGACATAGTGTCAATTTTACCTTCATCCTCAGAAGAATAGGGAGATGTGGAGTGAATGCGTCCCATCTCTCCAGACTTGTTTGATGACAAACGCTTCCCCATTGAGGAAGAAATGACTTCTCTATCCATCGCCTCAAAATCATAACCTGAGTCATCATAATCATCAGAGGAAAATGTTGTTCTAGACTGGTTTGCATGAACACGAGAATGCAAAGTACCACCAATTACTGTAGCTTTAGGACTATCATCAACTAACTTGGGAATTCTTTCTGACTCCGTACAAACAGAAACAAGTTTCTTGTCGATAATTGCGAAAAGGATGACTGTAGAGCATCCACCACATCGCACTTTCTTTTGATTTATATCCATTAGCAAAAAATTTTTAGGCAGTTGAAGCAATTCGAGACAATTGTAGCATGTAACAAACGGAGCTCCACCAGCTATGGGGCGGCAACGCCGTCCATGGGTGGCTAGCACCACCCTAGGAGGGCGGCGATGAACAAAACCAGCAGCTTCCGAATTATGATCGCTAGGCCATCTTGCGAGGGATTGGAGGTTATTGGAGTTCAATGGAGGAGGATGTCCAATCTTATGATTACGATCCCAAGGACCACATGCATTTGGGGTTTCATGATGGTAGAACATAAGATTGTTTTGGGCATTGGGAAAAATCCTATTGTGGAAAGCAGCAGGTGCGACTGGAGCTGGAACTTCTTGTTGGCTATAGCAATGAAAACAAGAGCAAGAGGGATGGTGAAAGTTCGCAATTGGTGGGTATGGTTCAAATGGATCCACATCTGTATCTGTATACTGTCCAGGAAAGTAGGGATGAGATGATGGTTGTTGGAGGGCACCGGGTGCTTGGTGTGGACCTCTTCTATGACCTTGGGACCTTAAAGGACCCCCGAATCTTTGGACTTGAATTGGAGTATGCATTGAAGGAGGAAGGTTATGCATTTCCATTTCTTGTCTATTCATATATGGCAATGGCTCGGGATAATGCCTTCCATATTGCGGTCTTCCATTTGATCCCCATGAGCCATCAGGAAGTTGAGACTCAAAACCACCATAAGGTTCTTCATTATGAACCCATCTCCGATCAAGGGGAAACTTTTCTCTAGGTTTATCCTGCACATCACAAGACCGACTAAGTTGATCTTTTAGCTCATCTAACTTCCTCAGAAGCTCAGCTCTGTCTTGATCAAGATACCCAACCTTACGAAACTCATCTGATTTGTTCTGATTATTCTTCATTGCTTCTCCGTTGCCATAACTAGACCTCAAATTATAATTCGACGGACCATCTTCTGAATACATGGGAGTTGAACATCTCACATCATGGAAATCCCTAGTTGGGTTTCTCCAAAACCCCTCAATCTCACCTCCCTCCGCACTCCTCCACTCAGCCACCCCAGCTGATTTTCGAGACCCATTTGAAATCCCATATGGGGGTTTCAACTCCTCAAACTGTTTTCCCGTTTCTACACGATTTGATTCATATAAATTCAAGTCTTCCTCAAGATTATCAACCCCCCCAACACCCGGTTCATAAATTTTGGTGGAAGAACCATTCCTATGATTGTCTGCGGTACTACCAAAAAGCACCCTTTTATCAGATGTTCCAGAATGACTACTATCGGATTTAATGTAATTCTCAGACCCATCACTGTGATCCATTCCCTCGGGAAACTGTAATTTTTTAATTTCTCGGGAAATTTATCAGGACCCCCTTTAACCCTTTCTTCATCAGACTCATGTGACAAAGTATCAACCTCTAAAATTTAAGTATTACCTGTAATAAACAATGCAATATAAAGGGGAAAAACAATCAGAAGCATGTATATGACCACAGAGGTAGTAATTGTTTTAAGAAATAGATTTGCGAACACCTATAAGAAACTGTTTCTAAACCCATAGTGAGTACTTTATCCTTTTCATGCGTTCTTCATTTAAGCGGAGATAATGATCATCAATACGAAAGTATGGCCTTACTATTTTAAAATTATGTATTGTACTATTTTCCCCAAAAAAATTGCCAGAAAAGTTTTGAAAACAGAGAAACAAACAAGTGTTCGGTTACTGAGAAAGCGCAACAGCAAGAAAAGAAAGGAATTAACAGCCCATTGAATGGAGGGATTTCATGAGAAAAGAAAAGAAAGGGTTATAGTTTCTTGCCAAATCACTCATTTGGATTCAGTATTTTGGTGGGAAATTATGAGAAAAGTACAAAAAAGAAATTATTTTATTGACCCTCTCGCTCCCAATCTCACCATTTTCTCACCAAAATGGTGAGATTTGGTGAGAAAGGAAGAAATCGTTAACATTTTACTACACCAGGACCCAATAAGCACGTCAACGCAACAACAAAACAAACTCAAACATAAAAACATGAGAAATGAATCATCAACATGAGCGCATATTTATACAATTTTTCAATCCTTGATTTTTCCCGGGAACCAAACAGAAAATGAGAGAAAGAAGTCCAGATGGAACCAAAGAGACATGAATTTGGAACATATTCATCATTTAGGACCCAATAAGCAAGTCAACGTAACAACAAAACCCAAGTCAAACGATAAAACACAAGCGATGAAGCAAGCAAGTTGTGAATCTATCGTTAAGACTTTTTGGTATGGTATTCCGTATTACCTATCTGTCAAGTTTTTTCCTCGGGAAACAAACAGATAATCAAAGAGAGAACATTGAAGGAAATCAAACCTCGAAGAAGAGCACCGCAACCACCACACCGATAAACGGAGTAATCCTTGAGCTCTGGAAGAAGGTTTTCGCATTTGGGGCAACGAACTAGACGAATTTCCGAGGGTTATGACATTTTCCCCCAAAAAAATGTAGTAAAAATTACTTGTACTACTATAGAACTATCATCTCACGACACCGTAGACCTATGCGTATATGGATACCTATAGGTGTATAACAAAGAAATCAAATCTGCTTTGAGGGAATTGATCAATTGAGATGTTGCCAAAGACAGAGAGGGTTTGATGGAACTGAAGCTGGAGCTTGAAGAATGAAGTGTGTGTGAATTGTGAAAAAGCGGAGAGTGATTTGGCGTCGTGGGTTCGGGGGGGAGAGAGAGAGAGGAAATCTTTTACGTACCAAAAAGAGAGAGAGAGAGAGAGAGAGAGAGAGAGAGAGAGAGGAACCAAAACGAAAAAGAAAAGTAGAGGGGAGAGAGAGATCCAAACAAAGCGAAAAAGAAAAGTAGAGGGGAGAGAGAGAGAGAGAGGGAGAGAGAGGGAGAGGGAGAGGGAGAGAGAGAGAGACCAGTTTCTGCCGCGTTCTTTTTCTGGTTCACATGAGAGAAAAAGAAGGGAGATTACTACTTACCCCCCCCGTGTCAGACCCCCCCTGACACGACCAATACTTTCCCCAATTACCCCCCCCCCCACCCCACGTGCTCTCTCTGACACTCTCTCTCTCTCTCTCTCACTCTCTCTCTCTCTCTCTCTCCCTCCCTCCCAGCAGTCTCTCTCTTTTGATTTATTTTTTTTAAATTTTAGATGTTAATAATTTTTTTCAAGTATTTTTTTTAAAAAAATTATATATTTTTGAAATCTACTCAACAAAACCTATCAAACGAGCCTAATATTGATGGTGAAATAATGTAAAACAGAAAAATAAATAATTTTTCCGTAGTTTAAACTGTCTAACGAGGTTGAAAAATGTGTTCCAAATTTCAATTCGTTTGAACCGGTGGAAAGAAAAAAAGTTTCCTGATCATTTTAGTTAATAAAATGATCAAAAAATTAAAAAATTTCCCTCGGTTGAAACGAAAAAAGAAAAAGAAAAAAGAGCGGCAATCGGTGCCTTGTAGTGCATGTGGTGGTTTTGTGTGCATGTGAGTCTTGAAGAGTTTTGGACGTGGAGCACATATGTGAATTGGGGCTTGATTACCATGCATCACTTGCCTAGGAGTAATCAGTTATCCTGCAGAGGAAAAAAAATTTAGAGATGAGCGCCTTATCATTTGCCTATAGACTTTATCAACTTGCAGAACACTATTACGGATTGGAAAAAAAAACAAACTTGCAGAGCACCTGCAAATTAGAGGTATTGAAACTTGCAAAGCATTGAGTTGAGCACCCTATCAACTCAACTTGCAGAGCATTGAGTTGAGCATTGAGTTTGCTATATAATCTGATGAATGCGAGCAGTTTTTGAGTAATCACATCCTCACAATTTTCCTCAACTTTCATTTCATTTTCGTAATTCAAAAAAAAACATTATGGATCAGTACAATTTTTTATTTTCGGATAGTTGGTCAGTTGGGAACGATGTTGCGAATGATGTTCCTTGTGGAGAGAACAGCTCCTACGTTGGACGTGATTACACAGCAGTCTTTACGACTGACCAGGTTAGTTATTGCTGTTGTTATTATACATATATTTTACTTATTTTTGTTAATATTGTACTCTTTTTGTAGCGCAAAAAAAAACGCAAAAAATTTAATTCTTTCACTTCATTCTATCTTCCCTACGTACCATGTGAAGTTCATAGATATGGAAAAAGAAAAAAAATCGAAGGAATTTTTTTTAACTTCTGAAGGTAAGAGTTTAAAGGACTTACAGGAGAGCCATATGCTAGTACAAGTTGCTGCAGACGTCCATTACCGCTTGTGAGAGAAGACAAGCCCACATGACTAACATTTTTGCAGTACACCATATTGAGTAAATGAAACAGAAACTTTCAAAATAGCCACATTAAACACCTCACTTCCCTTATATTGATCTTTCACTAAAGAAACAAGTGGAAGCAATAAAAATTCTCACACGGCTCACTTGTAGCACAAACCCAAGTCAACCTGTGCACCGCCCCACTCTCTCCTCTCGAATCCGATTCCCTTCCTTCGCTTTTATTTTTAATTACAAAACCCTTGTTTTGGGAGCTCATCCGTAGAAGCCCCCTCCTAGGAGGAGTCCTCCTTTCATTGTTTTATAGAACCTGATGAGTAATACTCATGGAATTCTAGTACTTGACACATGTCCTCCAAATGTCATCTTTTAAAATTACCCTTGGCTTTACTTGTCATTATGTACCCAATTTGCTTACAAAGTACACAGTACCCCACCTTCCACGTATCTCCTTAAGCCCCGGCCATAATTTGTTTCTATCACAATGTTACATACTTAAATAATTTTAACCTTTCAAATATATTTAAGTGGGGTTTCACAAAATGGGTTAAAAATGGGTTCAATATGGGTTGAAGTTAAAAGAACCAAAGAAAGCTAAAATTTAAAATTCCCGTAGGTCGGTTTTTTTACTTACGTACTGGTATGTTACTCCCGCCCACCAGCCAATGATCCCCGTGGAGGGGGCCCTCCCACTTTTACTCCAAGTCTCCAAGGTAAGAAATTTTTAAGAAAAAAAAAATTAGAAAATGGGATCCACACTCCACACCTTTACCAATTACCAGCAGAACTTTATTATTATTATTTTTTCCAACGGAATGGAACCAGCTTGACACAAGTCACAACCGTTCAAAAAAAAATTACAAAAGCTTGACGCAAAACAATTAAATAGCCCAAAAAATCTGTAGCGAAACTTAGCTTGAGGTCCCGTTCGGCTAAATAAATTAACTGACTTATTTTTTTGTCATTATTAAAAAAAATTCATATTTGTTAGTTTTTCATCAATTTTTTGGGAATTATTACATCGACATAACAAAAGAAATCTAAAAAGTAAAAAGATACGATCGAAACCCAATTTTTTTTGAATAAAGACAAAAATAAGCCGATAAGCCAATTTTTTCGACCCATATTTGACCCGCGACCCATTTCAACCCGACCAGACCCGCCCGTTTGCCACCTTTAATATTAGCCCATATTTACATGAATTTAAGTGGGTTGAAAATGGGTTCAATTTGGGTTAAAATGAAAAGACCCATCCTACACAAAAATGAACCAAAGCCCGATTTGAACAAAATAGGGTCCTGTACGATCAGCTTTATCCAGAACGTAATTATGTATCCCGGGTGTTACGAAGACTACGTTGCTTTCATCCATCGGCACCAGAAGATCATTGGATGGATTCTATATCATTGGGACTTGTCATTGCATCAACGTATAACGTTGTACTACATACATTTGATATGATTGCTTCGAGTTGTTTCACTCACTTGCCGTTGAGCTCCCATCCAGTTCCATTAGAAACGCGCACACATATAGCTATTGGCCGTGTTAATGGCAATCACTTCGTGCAAGTTTCCCTATACCGTCATTACCCTGTACCACCCATCATCGTATGGTGGAGGCCAAATGCATCAAATGAAGCACACGGATGGGCTCATCCTTATGAAGAACGCCTCCAATTGTGGTACGAAGTGATGCAGATAGATCCGCCAGGACAACAACCACAATTTGGCGGAAATATTGACTAAATTTGTGTATTTATTTATGTTCATGTATTGGTTCTATATACTCTTCTTTTTTATGCCAATGTATTCCCTTAGTGTTGGTAGTTTATGCAATTTTTTTACTTATGTACAGAAGTAGTAGTTAACAGATGCGAGACAAGCTTGTAAAAAGTTCCATCAACCTTCAGCTACGTCTTAGTTTCCGATTTTTTTTGCACTTCATTTACTTTGGCTGGAATGGATGTGTACAAATCTAGTACTATTGCTATATTGGATTTTTTTTAGCCTTCAGGTATTCATGAGTCTCCAAGATACACATACCCAAAGGAATATTAGGTCTACACCGGAGCAAATGTAGGTGTTCTTTCAAATTGTTTTCTTATGTAGTATGTTTAAAAACAAGATACTTTTTGGTCATTTGTGAAAAAAAGCCGATCATTTATATATTAAAAAAATATGATTATAAAATTAAGTATTTCAAATTTCAATCCGTTTAAATCGGTGGAAATATTTTATTGTTCTGATCATTTTATCATAAATGGTCATAGTTAAATTTTGGCTCTAAAGCTCTCGTTGATTAACCCTAAGAGATATTTGATTCTACAACTTTCTTACGGTTAATCAACGAGAGCCCTATAGTCAAAATTTAATTATGACCATTTAGGATAAAATCATCAGGAAACTAAAATCTTTCTATCGATTCAAATGGATTGAAATTTGGAACACTTAATTTTTCAACCTCTTTATATATTTTAAACTACCACAAAAATATAATTTTTTCGTTTTACATTATTTCACCATCAATATTAGGCTCGTTTGATAGATTTCGTTGAGCAGATTTTAAAAATATAAAATTTATTTTAAAAAAATAGGTGAAAAAAAAGTTATTAGCATTTATAATTTTATAAAAAAATAAAAAGAGAGAGAGAGAGAATATGTGTGGGGTGGGGGGGGGGGGGGGGGGCGGGGGGAGAGAGAGAGAGAGAGAGAGAGAGTGTGAGAAAGTATGGGCAAAACCGGAAAACCGGATGCCCGGTGTCAGACCCCCCCTGACACCGGGGGGGGGGGGTAAGTAACAGCTCTCAAAAAGAAGGGGCTTTGGCTTTGGATTTGGATCCGGGCCCCGATATCGTGCTTTGTTTTGTTTGCGATTTGAGAGAGGTTTCCGGATTAATGAGTAAGATTGATAGGTAGACAAATGTAAAGGGGTAATGGCTCTCTTGTCTGAGTGATACCGTAAATTAGTGGAAGGCATAACATTTTTTTTTTTAAATAACATGACATTTTATATATTATTATATTAGACATAACACTTTTCAAAACGGCATAATACAATTACTCGAAGGCATATACTTTTTAAAACTGACATAACACTATAGTGTTCCCTTAAAAAGTGTTATGTCAATATTATGGTGTATTGATGAGCGCCCAATATTGCAGATATTTGGTGCGACTAGTCCCGTTTTATATTGTTTTAACTTATGTTTATTTAGCAATTATTCGATATTACTCGTAAGGTAGTTTGTTTAGTGTTTCAGGTAAACCGTTCACATAAGGCTTGTTTTGACGCCATGGATGGCCCAAGTGCTTCCAAGTACCCGAAGACCTTGTCGGCCCCTTAAAATCTGGCTAAGTATGCAAAAATGACTTTCTGATAAAGTTCTGATTTTCGAGATAAAAAATGGCGGTAATTGATCCTTGAATTTTTCTAAGAGTAACTACAAAGTTGCAAGGTTTTATTTGAAGAGCAAGGTCATGTTTTGAGCCATTTTCGCTTGAGAAAAACGTCCAGATTTTCATTTTACACTAAAAGTGGGGGGTTGACATTTTGATTTAATTGGAATCTTGAAATTCTGGTAATGCCATTGTTTCCAAATGGGGGGTACTTTCTTATTTTCATTAAATAAATTAAAGTAAAGGAAAGGTAAAAGAAAGGTTTAAAATGTAGCCTTTACTTAAGTTTAGAGAATGAAAATAAGGTGCTGTGGAGCTGTGGAAGTTGCTGGGAGCCGTCGGGTGCTGAGTTTTGGAGGCTGGCCTGAAGTCTGAAGATAAGCTCACCGTATCGATACAGATTAAGGCTGTATCGATACGCATTAGCTTCAAGGGAAGGCAGAGTGTTCCGTATCGATACGGCCTTAATCCGTATCGATACGGGGAAGCTACGTGGAAATGGCCCTTTTCAAGTTAACAGCGTGGTATCGATACTTTTCTTAATCTGTATCGATACCAAGAGCCTTCGGCCAGATATTTGCTGCTTTTTGGACTTTCTACTTATGGAATAGTTGCTACTTTTGGTATGTTTTTAGGATATTTTGTAGAGAGAGATTTGTTTGTATAAATAGGTTGGAAGTCTTTCTCTCTCATATAGGTAATTTTAGGCTTAAGTTTCTAGTTTTCTCTCTAGGTTTTTCCATTGTTAGACCTTCAAGCTTTTCAAGTTATTTCCTTAAGAACTCAAGTAAGTTTTTGTCTTATGTTAATTTCTCGTTTATTAATGTTGTAACTACAGTTTAGATCCTCACTAATATCAAGTTTATTTCCGTTTTTATCGGTTAATCATGTTTTCTTTCTTAAGCATGCTTTCTAGTCTTTTCAATATGTGCGAGTAGTTGTTCGGTTAAGTCTCGAGCTACTCTTTCCCAATGATTTAGGTTGTTATTTGGTTCTCAAACATTCGGGCTTAAAATCATGGTTTTCGGAATTTCACTAACTTAGCCATTTCGGTCTAAGCGAGGGGTGTTAACTCCTTGATATGTCGTTTAGTCAAGCGGTCTTGGCAAGTGGGATATCGAGGGCTCGTGGCCTCCTACGTGTTAGATACATTAGAGAAAATAGGTTGGTTTAGTTCCGATAAATCACATCTTTCAATAAATGCAGTCGTTAAAGCTAAATCTTCCGGGCGTGAGCACGCGGTCGTGACTTTCGCTTGAGTTATATTGAGAACCAATAATGGCCTTTGTTAAGGGTTAGACGAGCCCTAGACTTGCCTCTTTTAGTTTATAAAACTCGTTTCTAGCCTTTTCATTATCATTTTCACCGTTAAATGCAAAACCAAGTTGGCCGTCTTGAACGCCGTATTCCACTATTTTAACCTACAATCCAAACTAGCTATATTTCGATTCTCTGTGGGTACGATCCCGGACTTCCGGATATTATGCTATCGACGACCTAGCCCTACGCTTGGGGTATTTCAACCTCATTTGGAGGCGAGGTTTGGAGGCTAAGCATGTATCTCTAAAATGACATAACATAACTACTCGAATCATAACATTAAACTATTCGGAGGCATAACTAGAGGACACCCTGATAGGGGATACCTTAGATGTTCTAATTATTGGAGAGAAATCTCATTGGGAAACTGTATACAAAGAAATATGTTGGCTTTAAAGACCCAAAGCGAATGTGTTTTACATTTCAATAATTTAAGTTACATAGTTGGACTTAGCCAGAATTCATAAATAATACTAGATTAATTTCTTTTGAAATTTTATCTTCTCATATTTTTGTACTCATTAATTTCAGAAATATTTATTCATCTCAGAAAGAAAATTTAAAATTTTAAAAACCACAAACTTAAAGAATGCACGAATAATAAAAGTAATGCAAAACATATATAGGAGACTGTTGAAATTATTCTCATCTTTATAAATACTTTCTTCAAATTTGATTCACATTCTTATTCTTGTATGTAAATAGTTTTTTGCAAATATTAAGTTGATGTTGCCCGATAAAATTACATTTTTCATGGATTAGCAATTTTCAAAAGTAAATGGGAAATCAAGTTCTCAATTTAAATCGCCAAATATTGATCTTTCTCTATATCGATCATACTCACTTTCTTTTTTTTATGGACACTTCAACTAATCTCTGAGAACTTAATTTCACGATACTTTTTAAGAAGTTCTCAAATTACTCAAATAAGAATCTTACTAATACCTTCTCAATTTGGTCCTCCCACGACTTTATTTTCACGTTGAACCGGTTTCTTATAATTGTTTTGTGCTTTTTGTGGTCTATAATCTCCTGATTGATCTTTTTGTGAAAACCTTTTATTTTTCTTTTCAATTCATTTTTCATTATTATTATGTTGCTCTCTTGTCAATCTCTATTTGCTTGATTAGTATTTCTTCTCGTCTTTCTCTCTCTTTACTTCTGTGGTGACCATAGGGGCCCGTTTGGATGCGGAAAAAAAATTGGAAGTATTAGTTAAGAAGGGAGGATAAGATAATATGATGTATTATGTAAGAATGGTAAACCCACATTGATGTGACGGAGATTTAAAAAATAGTTGGTTTGGATGGGGTATTAGAGAAGGAAGATTAAATAGTATTTGGTTTGGATGAGGTATATGATTGTTTTGTAGTTGAAATGGAAGAAAAAGGAGTATTATCAGGGTTAAGGAAAATGATAATGTCAAAACTGTTTTTGTTAATGTTAAAACTCAAATGCACAAAAGACTTGTACCATTTGCAATATACTAAGACTTTTATGGACATAAATTTTGGCACCAACAAAAACAGTTTTAGCATTATCACTACCCTTATTAATACCACCCCAAAACCTCTCTCCATAAATAATCCCCCGCCGGTGGTAAGTGGTATAAGAGAAGAGGGGTTTAAGCTAATACCCCTCATTTCTTAGTTCCCAAACAATGGCTTAAGTGATGGACCCGAATATATATGAGAGGATAGGCCATGACCTAAAAAGGGAAATAAGTACTTATTTTTTAATAACACAATTTCAAGTTCAAAAATTATGTGATTACTCAAATAATTTTCCTATCAATATGGATCTTATTTGATAGATTTCATTGAGATCTTTTATACAGTGTAAAAAAAATTGAAAATTTATTTTTCATTTACATTATTTTTAAGTTTCAAAATGTGAAATAATTATTTATTTTAAAAAAAAATGTTTTGGAACGGAGCCTAATACTCCCGGAGACGGGGGGCTGCTGCCCCAAGGGGGGAGCAGCGTCCTGCTGTCCCGGTTTTCCGGGCCCACTCCGGTCTCGTTCCGATGATCAGAAACGTTCACTTTGTAGAGCTCGTCAAGTAGAACAACTATGCAAAAAATCAGCTTAATTGGTTATCATTAAGTACCTGATCGGAACCTTTTTATCTTAAAAGGAATGGATCCGAAACACTGGATCAAATCCACTGTAACCCATGGACCGAGAGTTATATGGGCTCCGATTAGGCACTTAATGATATCCAATTAAGCTAATTTTTGGCATAGTTGTTCTACGCGACGAGCTCTACAAAATGAACGTTTCTGATCATCGGAACGAGACCGGAGTGGGCCCGGAAAGCCGGGACAGCAGGACGCTGCTCCCCCCTTGGGGCAGCAGCCCCCCCGTCTCCAATACTCCCTCACAATCCCCATCCAAATGACCCTGAAGTCAATTTCGGCGGCTAAAATTAGTGGCTCTGGGCTCTAGCTCGTAATAGTATGATCTCATGTTGTACGTGTGCAGGTGATTGTGTTTTTGTATTTAATTTTCTATTTTTCCTTTACGTTTCTCCACAAAAATAGAATCCAAACATATACTGTAGCACATGCCTGACAAGCTATTTTTTTTACTCCTTCATTTTCCTCATTTTTTTAATGCTTTGGCACGATTTAATTTCCATGTGCTTTCCAAACTGTCTAATGATAAACACCATCATTATGAAAAAAGGATCGAAAATTAAGAACTCATCTACGAGTTCCGACACCCTTGCCCCGATGGTGCACAGATAGGCTATTAGAGTCCACATTCGCGTCCCACACAAATTATCAAAACCATTCATTAATTTGAAAGCGTTTTTCTAAAAGCCCTACCAAAAATTAACTCAATTGGTTGAATAACTGCGTGTACTTCCGGAACGGATTTTAAGTATTTATTTTTTAGGAAGACAATTTCAAGCTCAAAAATACTATTGGGCTTAATAAAATATAAAAATATGCAACATTGATTTTGCTTGAAAGATCTCAATGAAATATTTTATACGGTGCAAAAAAAATCAAAAAAATAATTTTTATTTACATTATTTTTAAGTTTGAAAATGTAAAATTAGTACTTATTTTTTAAGTCTGGAACGGGACCTAATCTAATATACCAATTCTCATCTAAAATACAAAATCTTGAATTTTGAATGAAAAGTTGATATATTGGATCAAGTACTTGCAGTTATCAAAATGAGCTAATTTTTCATAGAACCACTTAATAAAATATTCTGGAATTATTGAACAGTTCGAGTAATTTGCATGAGACCCGGAGGTGGGCCTTGGGAGCCAATTTGTGCACCATCGGTGCCAATGGGTTAGGCACCCATAGAATTATTTGAAACTTAAGGGTAGTGATTTTCACTCTCTTTTTCTTTGATAAATGCACTCCATTTTTTTCTAGGGCTCCGTTTGTTTCAATGTAAAATATTTTTCATGTACAATATTTTTTCAGAAAGCAAATTTCAAACTTTTATGTTCCGGAGTTTGGTTGGCAGTTGAAAAATACCTCCAAAAAAGGGGGACAAAATAGTGTAGAGAGAGAGAGAGAGCTTAAACGGTGGAGAGATTTGAGAATATTGGAATTGAACGTGGGTCAAGACTGACGATAGAGAAAATTGAGCAGTGAGAATTGCAGTAGAAGGCAGCGGATTCATTTTGGAAAATAACTTACGGAAGATTTAAGGGTAAGTCATTTTTATTCAATTCATGGACAATGTTTTACATGTAAAATATTTTTTTTATTTTTTACACAATCAAACATCAAAAAATAGGTAAAACATTTTATCGAAAAATATTTTACGCCCAAACAAACGGAGCTTAAAAGAAAATAACTGAAAATGCCCCCGATGGTGCACGAATCGTGAATCAGCAATAATGCTATGAGCAGAGAAAAATGGCATGAAATCCATCCCGAATCCCACGTGGAAGGAGGGACCCACTCTCCACAGCCCAGTCAGCTTCAACCAAACCCAATTCAAAATTTTCGGAAAGTTCAAAATTCAAAACCACAATTTACACTCTCTCTCCTCTCTTCTTCTCAAATCAAAACACGTCCCTCTCCCCTCTTCTCTCAAAATGACTGGTCCTCCTCCTCCATCTCCTGATCGAAGCACCAACGACACACCACCACAGACGGGCGCTCCTCTTTTCTTCGCAAACACGTTTTCTCTTTCCTCTCTTCTCCCTTCAAACACAATCCCTCCTCTGTCTCCCCTCAAACTCCAATCGGACCACCACCACCGAAGGTTGCTGCACCACCGACGGCCGTCGCGTGATACCAGCTCCACCAGCGTCACCACACACACTCCCCCCTCCCCCCCGTCGATCTCTGTCCAGGTATTTGACTAATTTCATGAAATACATACCCTAATCTGACTGGCTTCATAAAATTAGAGTTTTTACGATATTATCGCTTTGTCATGAAATTAGGGCCTTTTTTTTATGAAATTAGGCTATCAATTTGGTCAGATTCACTATTGCTCATCATATTTCATAATCCAACTAGGGAATGTGGGTGGAGAAACGATGATTGAAAGCCCTAAATGTGTTATTGTGGATGTGTATTCTTGTGACAATGGGAAAGTGTGGCCAACTAATTCCTACTAGTCTAGTGGATAGGGTAAAGTAATTTGCAGCAAGCGTGCAAAACATAGGTAGTCTTAGTCTCTCAAGTCCTCATTTGTACCCTTCTGAGACTTGACAAAAGTTGTGTTAGGAAATTAAGCTCTTTAGTTTTACCCCATAATTGTATGGTGGTAAAAGATCAATTATGTTCAATTCTGCAATCTTTTCTGTCCAGAATAGAGCAAGGTATGTAGGCAGTGTTTTTGTAATGGCTATAGGGTAACAAGGGCTTTTTTTTTTCCTTGTGCAAATAATCAAAAGATGATGCAAAGAATTTGTTAGTTTGAATCAAAAAAGCTTGATTAACTAAGAAATGTAACTGTCACCAATCTAGAAATGTTCTTCCTTGTTGTCTTATGTTTTTGGGTGCAAATTCAGCCACAATCCTCAAATATGTTGCTGCTAATATGTAACTTTAAGTGCATGTGCAGGTTGTTTTTAACTTTAAAGTGCATAGTCCACAGAGCTGTGGTGTGCTTATTAACACCTCTGAAGAAGTTGCAATGTAGAAGAACTAACAGGATTGTCGTTTCTTAAAACCATGATGACAATTATCTGATAGGAGAGCTAATCCAAATTCCACAGATTTTGTGATGGTATTGTAAAGTGTGAACTTTTTAGAGACTTCTTTGTGATATATATCAATGCCCCATCTACCACATTTCACATCAAGATAAGACCAAATTAACAGGGCATAGATGCTTCTATTCTTTGCTATGCCTTATTCTTTAGTCATAGATTTCCTTTAACAAAAATTGAGAAGATTGATTTTGGAAAATTGCATTTCGTGTACAGTTGACATGGCTTCCACTTCTTCGAACACCAGTTCATTGGACCATTCCCCGATTTCAATGTCGACCTCAACAACTTAAAAGGAACACATCAGTATGAAGATGGAGGCATCAATGCCATGACTCAGTCACTCTCTGATTACTTCACAAAACCTAAAAGTCCAAAGGTGGATAAATACAGAGATGCTACTCAAGAAGGCAGAGGCTAAAGAGCAAGGCACTGAGTCTATTGTCATTTTTTTTCCAGTTTGTTGATATTGTTAAGCTAGAGAGTCTTTGTATCCATTTGTTAACTTGTGGAAGAGCAAGGCGTAGAGTTTGGAGTATGTAATTGACTACTTTTATTTTGAGATTCAATATAAATGCGACGCTGTAATTGACTAATTTTATTAAGGTTCTATGAAAATGGAAATCATTTGTGGTTTTGCATAGCTATCTACTACATTTTGCTGTGGCTGTGTTCAATATTAGTTTGAATTGGAATGTGGCAGTTTGTTTGTTGTTATTAGTTTGAGATGCAAGGCGTTGGGCTAGTCCATAAAGCAAGGAAAACCTTCGTTTTTTTGTGACAAAGAACGATACGAAATGATACGGATATGGATACGGAACGATACAAAATGATATGTATACAGATACTGACACGACACGATACGAAATGATACGGATACAGATACGGACACAACACGAGTGTGGAAACATTAGAGAGAATTTATTGTTTGCAACTCATTCCCTATTTTACGCCTTTCTTATGAGCATAAAATTATGACCACTGACAAATACTAAATGGAAGTTGCCATTGATACAAAATTTCCACTCATTGCATCCCCCCCCCCCCCTCTGTGTGTGCAACTAATTCGTTAGAACTAAAAAAAGAAAATCATGTCTACTAAATACTAACTCATGCATTGATCATTGTGGTACATGTTACATATGCCAAACAAAAGTCACATTGGACACTTACAAAAGAGTTAAATGAGCAAGCTACAAAAAGCCTACTGCTTGCCCTTTTAACTACATTTCCAAGTTCAACATAGTGCAAGATAACATGAAAAAACAGAATTTAATCGCAGCTCACCTAACAAAAAGCAAAAGGTGTGAGCATTACAGCTTCTTAATTAGGCCACCCAATAAGAAACAAAAGGTGTGACCTTTGACATTTACCTTTGACATTTACCTATGCTCACCCAACAAAAAACAAAAGGTGTGAGCGCACATGTGTGTGTGTGTGTGTGTGTCTATATATATATATCTCCACAACTAGAAGTAGACAAAAGAGGACTTCATGATCAAAACCAATTCGGCTTCAGCTTCACTTCGCATGCAACTCACAACAGAAGTCAAAACAAGGCTCAATCACCCATCTGCAATCTCTGTCCAGGTATTTGACTAATTTCATGAAATACTTCCCTGAGATGGCTGAAATCGTAACCAATTCAAATTACAAATTATAGTAATAAGAAATTTTTTTTGAAAAGACTCGATGTAGTACAAATGAAGTCATACTTACAATAACATATCGACTCTCTTGCTTGACAATCTCACGAAATCTCGTACCATGAAATCTCGTGAAATTTCTTGCATCCTTATCTGTCCAGGTTAGGTTATCAGGCCCCCCTGCCTCAAGATATTTCACTTTTTCCTGGTCCATTTCATGATTATGCTTCAGTTCAATTGAACTCAACTTCCACTTCCCATCAACTAGCAAAGAGATATTCATATGGGCTTTACAACCTGTTTTGGGTGTTGGATGGGATTTAACAGGATTTGAACCCGTTGGCTTGGCATTTCCACTCCGATGACAACCATAAGTTACATACGACTTTATGTTGTTAACCTTCTTAGAGGTTATTGTAATCGCACCGAAACCTTTCGCTTTCGCATAAATAGTGTAACATTCCTGGGCTTTGTCTGCAGAATCAAATATCGTTCCAACCTTAGGTTCCAATACCACCTCTGAATTCTGATTTTTCTCCAAATTCAGATCTTCTATTTCCATTATTCTACAAATAAGAGAGAGACACACAACTATGTTTAAAAAAGAGTTCAACTATTCCACATGTACAATGCACTTAAACATTAAACAGTCATACAATTACATAAGAATCAATTGTAGAAACAAACATTCAAGATCCCAATATGAGGTACCCACGTATCCTTTAAACAACCATTCAAGATCCCATTTGTCTTAAGTTACCACATGACATTTTGGAACCCAGAGCACTAATGCATTGATAAAGGGTAATTGATTCTGATGACCTTTTCTAACCTAATCAATTATCATTCAAATGCTTGATAGGTATTAGTTTGATATGGAGAATCTGCAGAAATTTTCGACCTATAATTCTCATCTGGGGAGGTAAGAACTTCAATGATACCCATTGACTATTGCATTGACACTGAATCATTTCTATAACATAAAATTTTGTAGAGGTAGAGATTGGTTATAAAGATTGTTCTTTTTTTAGGTTAAAAAATTAAATAATTAAGATTAGATTATACAACGAGCTTGTGCCACTGTTCTTTCCCACATTATTGTTCAAAGAAAAGCAAGAAACAGAGAATACGGGTAGAGTTCGCGCAAACGGGAAAGAATTGAGGAACTGCTACATGGGTTTCTCTGGAAATCGATAATTTGGTGATGTGGAGACGAAGAAGAAATCGGGTTCAAGATTGTTTGCCAAGGAGAAGATCAAAAGCAATTTAGTGTTCAAGATTGGAACAACAAAGGCTTGGCCTTTATGTTACTTTTTTACAAGAAATTGAATCCGCTACTTGTCGATTAACCAACAAGAGGAGGAGCCAAAATCATAATATCTATTTTTGTCAACATTGGTATTTAGAGGTAGAGATTCACTCATCTATAGATGGGTTAAGAACAAGCTAATAGTGTTCAGAAGGGAATAACTTCAGAAGGAGAAACAAGAATCAAGCATCAACACTCAAGCAGAGGAAATATTAGTGCTCCAAAGGGAAATCCCACAAGCAGCCACAATATGTCGGAGAGCACTATAGCACTTGATTTCACCTCTAATACTACACAATCTGGAGGCCAATATCTAAGGAAAACATAATAGTTGGAAGAAAGTTTCACCTGTTAGGGAAAGAAATCGCCACAGCCCTGTTACGCACAAATCGTAATGTGGCGCCGGGGTGGGCCGATTGTCGGTGGGGGCTCCGATGGTGGAGGCCCGGCGTCAATGGTGGTGGTCGATCGGTGATAGGCCGGCGTATGTTGGAAAGCTTGGGCTCTGGAATCGTTTTGGAGAGAGAGAGAACTCAGAAAGTGTGTATTGATTTGAAAAGGTGTGCACTGTATTAGTTTTCTGAATTTTTTTGAAAAAGTGAGTTTGGAGCTTAGTTCTCCGGCGCGTTTGGTGGGCTGGAGATTGGGCCCACCCTTTCCACGTGGGTTTCGGGATGCATTTCAGGCCAATTTTCTCTGCTCATAGCATTATGCGTGAATCAGCACCCCGGATATGAAAAAGTAAAGTTTGAGAGAGACAGAGAGAGGCAGAGAGGCAGGCATGTAGTAGGGTCTGTTGGAATTTGGCAAAAGGACAATAGGGTCTGTATGATTAAAGTCAAAGAAACATGTAGTAGTAAGAAAGTTGATCTTCGGACTGCTACAGTGAGACGAGACGAGACGAGACGAAACGATAAACACACAAACCATACAAATCCATACACATCCATACATACAATACAGCCGAGACGATAAACTAGTTGCTTATTCGCTGTGCAGTACAAATCCATACATACAATTTGTGTACAGAATACATGTGGTAATGTGAGATCCAATACAGCCGGGCTCTACACAAACGATCTGAGTCGTCTATTAAATTTAAAATATTTTTTCAAGAGGTCTCGGGAAAAATCGACTCGGTAGAATAAGTGTAAATACTCAATTCAATATTCTAACTTTTCATTCAGTTTTGAGATCCCTAAAAATTGAATGAGAAGTTAAAAAATTGGATCGAGCACCTAAACTTATCCTACTGAGTTTATTTTTTTCCGTAGGCACTCCAAAAAATATTTACAATTTAATGAACAACTCGTATTAATGACTGTCTAACCCAAACCGTAGAACTTAGTAGTCAGTAGCGTAATAACTTGATAAAACCGAGATCTATCCATAGGAAATGGGATTTATGGAGTGAAATTAAGGCTTTATCAGGCTATATAGTGGTTTGTGGCTGTAGGTAGCCAACCCTTTAGTTTGATGAAATAGGTAAGCATGCATTATGTTGGAATTGTGGTACGTACTACTAGTATTACCTAAAGTCATAAGAAAACAGGGTTCAATTCCCAGCAGCAGCAGCTATGCTTAGAGTTAGAGGAAAGCTTTTTTTTCCCCAAACGACGCTACCAAGCCTCGAACCGCGACCACCCGCGTGGAAAAAGACGGTTACCACTCAAACAGGACTTCCATTTTACTACCATATTTCAGGTATTTTAATATATACTACGTATTACTTATTTTTGGGTTCACACAAAAAAGAAAAAAATTCCCATAAATTTCAGGAGGGTCACGTGCCTTAATTAATTGAATAAGCCCCTTGCATCTACATTCTGCACGTACATGTGGATAATGAACCTTGGGCCAACTCTTCTTGGTGCTTATGTACTATCGTGCGATTTTCTCAACTGATTTTTAACGGTGTCCGAATACAATCCAGATTTTTTCTTTGACTTGAATTTTAAGATGAACACATCAGCTTCATTTCTTGTGCCGTAGCAGTCAAGCCAAGTTTGAGTGTAACATATACACAATATTAAATTACCTTAAATCAATAAAAATATACCTTACGTGTAATATATATCATCTCAAGTATTCAAAACTAAACATAATAATATGATAAATGAGATATATTAGACATACAATATCCTCAAAATCTTTACCAAACAATTTCAAGTTAGGGAGAGATGTCAAATTGTCTTTGTTGTTAACCTACTAATTCATCTCAAATGTGATGTATAAAATGTTAGACAAAAAATAATGTGTGAAAGGGAGGGTAAATAAGTCCCTCTAGATGACCTAATTTGTTTTTTTATATAATATGCATATATATTATATATTGATGGGTCCCATAACATATTCTGTGACCCAAATGATTCCTTTTATAGCTTGTCAAAGGAATTAACTATTAAATAAAGGGGAATATAGATCGAGATAGTGGTTATGTGTCAGTCAATTGTATCAATCACTCATTGTTAGCTATCAACTAATATCACTATTAACTACCATATATGCTAATGGTATTAATCAATTCAAATAGTCGGATCTTAACCAGATTAATCAATTCACTTTAGCACATTATATTGATTTTTTTTTTCACGGATTATATTGAAGTTCAATCATCACTATCAATCACCATCACTATTAGTTGTTATTTTTATGAATTATATCATACTAGTGCTAGCCCGTGCCTACGGCACTACGCTATGCATCATTGTTGGAAAGGGATGACAGTTGTGTGATTTAGGTGAAAATCATGGACATTTAATTGAGAAGTGGGAAGATGGCATTTTTGTAATATGTTTGTAAGAGTGTGAGTGCTTTCTTAAGAGAGTTGGAAAGTACATATGAGCCATTGGATCAAATGAATCCTAACCATTCCAACAACTTGTCCCCACACTCTTCTATTTTATAATAGAGATTTTATGAATTATATCATACTAGTGCTAGCCCGTGCCTACGGCACTACGCTATGCATCATTGTTGGAAAGGGATGACAGTTGTGTGATTTAGGTGAAAATCATGGACATTTAATTGAGAAGTGGGAAGATGGCATTTTTGTAATATGTTTGTAAGAGTGTGAGTGCTTTCTTAAGAGAGTTGGAAAGTACATATGAGCCATTGGATCAAATGAATCCTAACCATTCCAACAACTTGTCCCCACACTCTTCTATTTTTTAATAGAGATTGATGAATTGGTTTGATTAATCAATTAAGCTCTTAATTAAACCTATCTGTTTACTATAGTCAATTATATCAATTAGGGTGTGTTCCACTAATTAAAAAAATATTTATTTTTTGAATTATACGTAATATATAGAGAATAACCTGTTTTGTAAAGTGAAAAATAAGTACTTAAAAATTAAGAATCTTAGCGAAATGGGGCCAAATGTCACTCTGGCACTAATTGAATATGCTAAATTCTTTTCACCTTAGATGAAAACTATGGGGTTTCCACCACCCATTGCGAGCCCCATCGTGCATTTTTTGAAGTAATATGAATCATTCATTTTGCAGGGCCCGCAGAATAGTACATTCACGAAAAAAATCATGTTTATCGGATATCGATAGATACATCAAAAATTATATTTTAGTTTATAAAATGGACGGTCATGGATAGTTTACTTTTAAACTTATCTACCATCGATTTTATATACCAAAATTTAATTTTTTATGTCATTATACATGTCTGATAAAGCTATTTTTTTGTGAAGATATACAATTCTGTGAGCCTTATAAGATGAATGATTCAGATTACTTCAACATACACATGGTGGGCCCCACAATTGGTGGTGGTAGAAAACTTGGAATTTCCACCTAAGGTGGATAGAATTTAAACTCATTATCAAATTGGGGGTGTAAAAATCATCAAAGAAGAAAAAGCCTAGAGTTCCGAAATGAAGTGAGAATTGAATGGTACAAATGGGTGCAGATTGTAATTTATCTAGAAGAAGTTGACCGTGACAAACAACTTGAACATTTCAAAGAACATTCAAGCGACAACACCTTCTTCAAACTTCAAAGTCAACAGGTTGACACAGGCAGAACTGTTAAAGTAAATAGTACAAAGCTTTTGGAACTAGAAATAAATTCGGCTTGGTTAGTGGTGTAACTAGGAACATATATCATCGGGGTACTATAAAAACAAAAGCTCCAGTGATAGCTGATGTTCATGTTTTAGTGTATATTACAATCCTAAAATTTGTATTTTCTTAGACCTATTTTATATTCTAATAATCTTATTTTTAGTTATTTTTATGTTTAATTGCAGGTATCAAATCAGGTTGCTTAATAAATTTGAATCTAGAGATGAAAGAATAAGTAATAATTAAACATGGAGCAATTAGAAGTGCATCCTTGAAGTTGAAGTGCCAAAAAAGTGTTGGATAGGAAGCTAGGTCTAGAGTTCGAGACCTGGAAGTGCATCCTTGAAGCTTTTTATAGTTTTTTACGCCAAAAGCTGTAGCGTAAAACACTGGCTAATTTTTTCCCCAATTCTAACAATAGGCAAACACACAATCATTTTCTCGGTTCCAAAATCCCACGGACAATCAGACGAAGGTTTTCCCTCTTCCCAATTACCTCATCCCATTCTCCTCCCATTTTGTCAATTATTACTACACACATTTATTTCTATCGATCCCATTTCCCCATTTACATTTTTGATTTTTTTTAGGCATCTTCCTACATCTTTAAAAAGAGGAGGAAGAAAGCTGTGGGGGAGAAAAGAAACTAGAAAAAATTCATACTCCATATTCTACTTTAATTTGCTTGTTCCTTTTAATTGTTTTGGTACTTAATTTGTGATCAACTACGTTCCATCTGTAATAATCCTCTGAGTTCAACCTTGCACTTACCGCATCTATAGACTCTATACCATATATAAGATTTGTGCATTTGCGAGCATCACTACATTAAAATTATCAAAACAAAAGCCAACCCCAACAACATTCCACCAATCCATGACTTGATGGTTGTTGACGATGCGGCACTGGTTTTTCGTGTTGGTTGTTAGATCATGTTACAAAAGAGATTTAGCAGGTTTTGGAGTACTATTTTGTTCACCCATGTATCTAAGTACTGGGTGAACATTACTCACATTCAATACAGTTATACAGGGTGACAATTACTCACTTTTGGAAAAGTCCACACCGAATCTTTACTTCGATGAACACAAACATTGATTTTGTGGGGCTTATTTTTGTAACAATTCAAACAAGTCATTCCTATTTTGATAAGTATTTAATTGAATAACATGTTTTGTTGCTTAAATTTTTGGTATGACTAAAACTGCCAATCTCAAAAAAAAAAAAAAAAAAAAAGTTTCAGTGGGAGGGCATGCCCCCGGTGGCTCTAGGGGGTGGCTCCGCCACTATTTAACAGATGAGCTAGTTGTCGTTCCTTAATATTACAATTACCAATATCTAAAGAACGATATTTTTTTTTACTGTGGTGGAATCTCTTAAATTAGCTAGTAAAATTATTTGGACTAGTTCTCTAGTCATCCTACCAATATAACTTCTAGCCATCAATTAGAAGTCAAAAACTTTATCTTGAAAAATATACATTTTTTTAATGTACTATATATGAATTTATGAATGTATGTCTATATTTGGAGAATTGGTCAATGTGCTTTCAAATCGGATATATTTCAATTCAAGGACATCTCCGGGTTGGTCAAGTCTATACAACAATCCAAACACAACAACTTATATAACCTCTTACATACATGTGGGGTTCACTCATAGTGGTGTGTGTAGAGCCCACATATGTGTGAGAGGTTGTGTTTAAATTATTGTATGCGTATTATTTTTGTTATTCATATTTCAGGTGTTCGAGCAAATTTACGTACAACTCAATTAATTCGAGAAAGCCATTTCTATTGTCTGTTTGTGGAGGTCCATGTTATTATTATTAAAGTCATAACAAACCACGTTTTCCCCCTTTTTCGATGGGGTCAATCTACCTGCCATTCAGCAGATGAAATGTAGAAGTGCAAAGAAAAAGGAAAATTAGGCTCCGTTCCAGAACACCTTCTTAAAAAATAAGTACTTATTTTATATTTTCAAACTTAAAAATAGTATAAATAAAAAATAATTTTTTGTTTTTTTTTTCACCGTATAAAAGATCTCATTGAGATCTTTCAAACAAGATTCATATTACATATTTTTAGATTTCAATAAACTCATTATTTTTGAGCTTGAAATTATCTTCTTAAAAAATAAGAATCTATTTTACGTTCCAGAACGGGCCTTAGTTTGTCCAGGTCCTCTAATGCATTTGACAAGTTCAGTTGGGAATCGGGAGTCAATGATTGGGACCCGTCAACGATTCAAGTGCTAATTTGTCAATGGATCCGGCTCCTCCCAGTCGCAGTTTTAGACGGGAAGGAACAGTCCACTTTGGACTATTCATTTACAGTAATGAATGGTTAAAATTTGGGGTAAATTTTACAAAAGGTCCCTTTTTTGTATGAATTCTCATTTTCGTCCCTCTAGTATTAATTGTGTTTCTTTTAGCCCTATAATTTGCATTCTGTCTCAATTTTGTCTCTCTCGCTTACAACATTAATGAAACAAACGGAATTGGAGGACAAAATTGTCATATCTCCTCACAGAGGGACTAAATTGAGATTTCATGCAAACTAGAGGGACTATTTCTACAATTTTATTTTTTACTTTTGTTTTCGTAAATAAATTTAAAATACATCATATCATATGTATTATATTTCTCATCTCATTTTATATTGAACAATCAAAATTAAATATGTTGAAATTTTTTAAAGTTTTTATTATATATATCACAAAAAATATATAAAAATTCGAAAAGCAACTCATATGTTAATTGTCTTGGTATTGTACTTTTTTTTCAATTGAATTTTCACTCTCTTTATTTTCTTTGTCACATAATTAAAAAGAAAAAGTTGTTCAGTAGTATTTAGATTTCTTGTAATTGTGTTTAATTAAGCAATGAAACACTATTGAATTTTAAGAGATCAAATACATTAATATATGGGTATAAGTGTATTTCTTTTGGGACTTACTCATAAGATCACTCATTTAACAAATAAACATGGATTTTGAACATTTTTTTTATCGGGTGAAAAAATAAGGAGATTATAAGAATATTATACAAAGACATTAGCTAAGGGGTTAATTTGTGCATTTTGTAATATTTTTGTAAAGTGTAATGAAATATAAATTTTTTCAATATAGTTTGATTAACTAATAAAAAATAATTCAGTTGTCAAATACATTACTTATGATCTTTTTTATTTTATTTGCAAAAAACGAACGTAAAATGTAAAATTTTAGAAATAGTCCATCTGGTTTACATAAAATCTCAATTTAGTCCCTCTATGAGAGAAAATGACAATTTTGCCCTTCAATTCCGTTTGTTTCATTGACGGCGTCAGGGAAAGGGACGAAATTGAGATAGAATGAAAACTATAGGGTTAAAACTGATACAATTGATATTAGAGGGACGAAAATGAGAACTCGTGCAAACTAGAGGGGCCATTTATAAAATTATCCCTAAAATTTGTTCAAAAACTCTTCCATGACTATAACAAGAGATGATCCATTTCCTTTGTCAATAACTTTTTTTTCCTATCATCATTTCTCAATAACTCGGGGTTGCTCATTTACAAGCCCATGTCGATTATGAGTGATTATTCGGTGCCCCGGGACATGAGGGCTAAGGTCCAATCTAGTTTTTTTTGATGTCTAGTTCGGTCTAGTTTTGGACCCCTCCAGGGCTCAAAACAACGATTGAAATCGTTTATTTTGTAGAGCTCGTTGAGTATGTTATCTACACAAACAATTACCTTGATCGAACATCAATAGCTAGACTAGTACACGATCGAAGTAGATTTGTAAAATACAAAGGAAAAAATTTATGTTTTGAATTATTATTTTTCAACCTAATTTTGTACAAATCTGATTCAATCATGTACCTATCAATGTTCAATCAAGCTAATTCGATCCGATACAATTCAAATCCAAATAGTAAAATTCAATCCCATAATCCATTTGATCCAACTGTTAGAGGCACTTGTTTAACAACAATGCTACCAAAAATACTTACACACGAACTCACAATAGGGTGTGCAGCGTTTGTGGGGGGCCACTATTGTGTTTGTGTGTGTAAGTGTTTATGTGTAGTTCCAGCTACAAAGCGCAAGTATCAAAGTTTAATGGGTTTTTTTTCTGTACTGTGGGCCCGTGGCATGTGGTCGATCGTTGGGCTTCGTGGGCCAGGTCCAATCTCCTGGTGCGGATTTGGAATACAAGTAAGGGTACGGTGCCGTTTCAGATTTCTAAAAAATGAACTTAAAAAAAAAAGATAATTTCAAGCTTAAAAATCATATGTTTATGCAAATAATTTTTCTACCAATATGAATCTTATTCGATAGATCTCATTGAGATCTTTTAAACGGTGCAAAAAAAATTAAAAAATCATTTTAATTTTCATTATATTTGAAATTATCTTCTTTTTGAAAAAGAAAGTTTAAAAAGAATACAAAACGCCCCTCAACACACAGCATGCACAACAAGGGTAGGCGCCAAAATAAGTACAGTAATTAGTCAATAAAACTGACAAAATCTAACTATCCTTTATATTTGTTTGAGTAAATTACACTAAGCCCTCTGCAACTAACCCGTCTTTTTACTTAACCCCCTCAGACTACAAAACTCGACATTGTGCACCATCTAACTATCCAGAGTTGACACTTAACACCCTTCTGTTAGGTCTCTATCCATATGGCAAACGGAAAAAGGCAGTCAGCGTAAATGAGGTGTTTAGATCGAGCACCTACGCACGTCGGATGCCGTTGATTCTCGCGTTAGCCCACTCGGTTTTTTTTTTTAAATTTTTGGACGGCTCGGATCGGCCGTCTGGTGGCCTTCGGTGCATTTTCCCTATAATATCATTTTCGTTAATTTTTGGCTTTAAGGCTCTCGTTGATTAGCCCTAAGATATTTGGTTGTATGAGAGCCTTAAAGCCAAAAATTAATGAAAATGATATTGGTACCAATGGTACTGTAGGGAAAATGCACTGACGGCCACCGGAAGGCCGATCTGAGCCGTCTAAATTTTTTTTAAAAAAAAACCGAGTGGGCCAACGCGGGAATCAACGGCATCCAACGTGTATAGGTGCTCGATCCAAACACCCCATTTAAGCTGTCTGCCTTTTTCTGTTTGCCATATGGACGGAGACCTAATAGAAGGGTGTTAAGTGTCAACTCTGGATAGTTAGAGGGTGCCCGATGTCGGGTTTTGTAGTCTGAGGGGGTTAAGTAAAAATGCGGATTAGTTGAGAGGGGCTTAGTGTAATTTACTCTATTTGTTTTAAACCCTTTTTACTGTATTAACTACAGTAGTATTATTACAAAATACTCCTACACACACGGACAGAACAGAAACCCCAATTTTGCCATGGCCTATTTCATATCCAAGACCCCAATTTCCCTCTCTCTATATATATCCTCATTACATATACATACCAATACATCTATCTATATCTGAAATCACCAAAAAAAAAAAAAAAAAAACGAAAAAGAAATCTCAATTATGCCTTCAGCCTTAATTAAACATTTTTAAAGTGCCTTAAGTCGTTTCTGTATTTTCTTATTTTAAATTATGGTGTGTCACTGCTTTCTTCTTCTTCTTCTACTTCTTTTTATCTAGATTTTGTGAATCTGAAGTCGTTCAACTAGAGGTGTGAGACTTTCGAAATCTATCTAATGGTACCGGCAACTCAATTAGTCTGTCTTGTATGATATATACACCACTCGCCAACAATTGGATTTGTCTTGCGACTCTATCCTCTCGTACAAGCTCTGAAGACTTCTTCAACGGTATCTACAGATGAAAGGTATCAATCAATCAAACAACTGATTGATTTTTATTTTTTTTAGTCAGCAGGGATTAGCGGGATAGTTAGATTTGCACAAGGAGAGTCCAGTAGCTTTTCATACCTCTAGGTCCCAACCGCCCCCAAGGGGGCTCGAACCTCTGCCTCTTGGATGGAGGAGAGGGAAGGTTGCCAACTGCACTAGGCAGTGGAACCTTAACAGCTGATTGATTAACTATACTCTGAAAGTGTAGCAAGGAAGACGGATGCAAGGTGAAAGTGTAGCAAGGAAGATGGATGAAAGGTATCAATCAACTAACCAACTAGGGCTAGCTTAGTTGGCTATGACTCTTGTATCTCACTAGAAGGTCAGGAGTTCGAGTCTCCCCCGCATGAGTGTTGGTGTTCTTTCCTTAGAGAGCTTTTTTTTCCTTCTTTGTTTCTAGGGAAAATGACGGCCCAGGACGTGTTTTGATAATTAATACCTGCCAAGGAGAAGCAAAGAACATTTGTTAATGCTGACAATGTCCTTAGCGGATATTAATTATCAAAACAAGTCATTAGTCGTCATTTCCCTTGTTTCTATCTTATAATGGGCTTATTTCTTGAATTTGTTGAATTGTTGGGCATGGTTGTCTCGGGAACTCTCACAGTTGATGTAGTGTCCCGGGTCTGTACTTTGTATTGCATATATGATATAAAATGATCTCTTATATATATCGATTGACAAAAAAAGGGAAATTTATATAAATGGTCCCCCTAGTTTCATCCGAATCTCATTTTTGTCCTCCAAGAATCAATTACAACTCTTTTGACCTTCAAGTTCGGTTTTCGTACCAAATTAGTCCAATTGATAACTTTCTATCAGCCAAGCTGGATTGAAAAAAATTAAATTGATGGCAATTTGGACGTTGCGGTTCATACCAAGTTGGTCCAATTGATGACGTCTGCCCTCAACCTGATTTTTTTCGTCTAGTTTGGCTGAAAGACATTGTCAATTGAACCAACTTGATATGAAAAGCAAACTTGAAGGTCAAAAGAGTTACAATTAATACTTGGAGGACGACAATGAGATTCAGGTGAAATTAGAAGGACCATTTCTATAAATTTTCCAAAAAAAAAATCAATCGATCAACTAAGCAAATGTGTTTTGTTTTTAAAAGCATCCAAACCCCAATTCCAATTTTCTAGATTTTTGATTTTCTTTTAATTTTTTAAAATTTGGAGAGAGAGAGAGAGAGAGAGAGAGAGAGAGAGAGAGAGAGAGAGTATGTGGAGTTGAGTTTTGTTCACCCTCCAGTTAAGAGGGTGAACATTACCTTCCGTTTTATTGGTTGAAATGATATAGACCCTACCACAAAGTAATGTCATACTTATCAAAAAGTGTATTGGATGGTAAACAAGACATCACTTTGTAGTGGGGTTCACACCATTTCAATTAGTAAGAGAGAGGGTAAAGTTCACCTCTTCTACGGAGGGTGAACAAAATTGCACTGGACTATGTGGGGGAGGGGTGAGATAAGGGGGGACAGAGATTTTAAGGGAATTGGGAAAAAATTATTCAATCAATGCCTCAAGCGCATCTCTCTACATATTGCACATTTGTGTAGTTCCCTCTACAAATTGTTGAGACTACATAAAAAAAAATTTGTTTCATGCATTAAACGGACACCAAACACTTGTTATGTTACGTGGATTCAAACGTAAAATGAGATGAGAACCCAAAATAAGAGACCGTACGTCACGATACAACTAGCTAGTGTCACTGTGTGATTAATTACTAGGCACTTAATTGTTGGCATGTGTGCTTACTATACTAGTCGCAGCTTTCCTCTCCTGGCCTTTTTTTTCCTCTTACTTAATTGTTTCAAAATACTCCAAAGAAAATAAATAAAAAACTCGTGGCCTAATCCAACATAGGAGTATTTTTCTGCGTGACACCGGTAGGTGTGTATTTTTGACGTGGAGAATTATAACTAGGGGAAAATCCGAGATTAGATTTCCCGTGCTTGAAAACCCACAAGAACTCATTAAAAAAATTCGTAAGGAAAAGGATTTGATTTTTGTACTAGCTAGTACTGTTTTCAATTAATCGTATAGAGCATATAAATCATCTGGAGAATATAAGAATAGACGCCAACCCACCTTTGGGTTGCTCAAATGATAAGGGCGGACCTGCGTTTGCAACATGGCAGAGTTCGATACCCTTTGGAAATACTCGGGTTCTAACTGGGTACTCGTGGCGATAAGTTGTTGCACTAGTTTCCCGTAGGTTTACATTGCATATGTGTGGGCATTGCAGAGTTCGATACCCTTTGGAATGTTTGAGCTTGAGCTTGGTGTTTGGAGGATGAATATATGGGTGTGGATGGTGTATGGATGGGCTGCTTGCTTACTCTTTCAATGGAGGAGAAGAGAGGAAGTAAGAAGACCACAAAGGAAGGAAGAAAGTTGAGAGCTCTTAATGGAGTAACCCCTTGCAAATGAATGCAAGGGGTGTATTTATAGACCAAGGGTGGACTGAAGAGAGGGGGGTAACCAGTTGGGTTGGCTGGTTGGGTTAGAGAGGGAGAGTCTCCCACATGTTTTAATGAAGATGAGAGATGATGCGAGGTGTGTATGAGAGTGGGGGAACATCCTCTACCCGAAATCACTTCTCAGCCGATCAAACAGTGTCCTGAGTGGCACAACAGTTTCGAGCACGTGGTTGAATAGTGATGCTTTGACTGGATTTGACTGGCATGCGCCAGAGCCTTACCTGCGTGCACTAGTGGTAACTGAGTCAACGGTCGATGACTGACACGTGGCAGTCTACCAGCGCACGCCAGCACAGCACTAACGTAAGCAAGTTTGGTTTTGCTGAGGTCATTTGGTTCTTGCTCGAAGGGTTTGAAATGGGTTTGGATGAGGCTCGGAACACTCAAAGCTCAAACACACCGTCGACCTCAGAATGCTCTTGACCATAATCATCATTGGGGATAAAAAGACTGTAAGAAAACTAATCTGGACAGTCCAGAATAGGGTGTCTACAATATGTGGGTCCAATGTGGCCCTACCATAGGGTGATTTTTACGCCATAAAAAAATTAATAATAGACGCCATGTGACATTAAAGCCAATTCCTAATTAATTAGTAGGAATGCATATTTACAAGAAAATGAAAGAAAACTAAAGCAGGTTTTACTTTTGTTTTGATCCACATGAAGTTTAAACTTTAAACATGGAGGTCAAAAAATTCAAACCTTGGGACTACTAGAGGATTTGCTCGGTCGTTAACTTTAGAACTCGATCCGAATTTAACAGAAGTGTGCACAAGCAGACTCAAAAATCCGTTTTAAAAAAAAGAAGAAGAATATATGCATACACACCGAAGGCGAAGAGTTACTCATCCTAAGAAAGGAACCGTAATTAATACACATTGTAGCGGGCCGAACGTAATTGTTCACTCTTGAACAGATAAGACCAAGTTGGTCTAATAGCCATGCTGGAACTTGGGGCCCCTGCCGAGGGTTATCAGTCGTTAACTCTGTCCTCACCTTGCGTCCTGCGACCGGAGGGTTTACGTCAAGCTCGGCCACCATCCGGTAGGTAGCTCCATGGATATGTCCTACTGGCCCGGTTCCCTGCCATGCTTGGCTACCTATCAGGCTCGGCCATCGTCGGGCTCTGGCGACCACTGGGCTCGGCCAAGGTGGAGTTCGGTTGAGTACAGTGACGTGTCCCCCGTCACGTGTTGAAGTGGTTGTGCCAGAAGATAATGATGAGCGCACATGGGAACGTTTGCTCACACTAAAACGGTTACCAAATCTACTCGGTGATGTCACGATGGTGTCACTTGGCCCAGGGAAGGCACGTGCCCGTGCTTTGAGAACAAGTTAAGGAGACTCTATAAATATAAAGGATAGGACCCCAAAGAGGTACACACGCGAATCCCCACAAAAAACCCTAGTCTCATTCCTCTCTCTCTGCACATACTTATCCTCTCGCCACAGGGCCTTGCCGAGTAACCCCCGGCCAGGTCTTAGTCGTGCATTCACTGTGTAGGCTAGGTGGAGCAGGCTAGGAAACCACTGAACCAGCGGAGGAAGGAACCGAGACGAGGATATTAACAATGCTATTCTTATTATTATCGGTCGTTCGACTTTTTATTTGGAAGAGTGTTTGCTTAAGAGGCATAGATGACCTACTGTAGTGCGACACGTGAGGAAGTTGGTTGTGGTGTTTGTTGAGATACAGTCTTGGGTTGTAGAGATTGATGTGTGTTTAATGTAGCTCCTAATTGATGTACAAATGGTTAAGGATATCTTTAAGCCGTATTGAATCCCATAGTTGGTTCATTGTGGTGCCCCTTTGTATTTCATATCCGTATGTTGGAACTCTTTCACTCTAATTGCATGTTTCATCTCATCTACTTATAGCTTGAGTATAGAATTCTCTATTGAGCTAGTGTAACTCAACAAAATCTTTCTTTTCAGGTCCTAGTGCTGGGCAGTAGCTTGCATTGCATCCAATACTCTGTGTGGAAGACATTTTTGGAAGCTAACGAAGTCTAGTTATTTAACCATCCTTGTAAATTGCCTACTTTGGTTAAAGATGAATTTGTTAGTAATCCCTCTTGATTTCTTTTGACTAAACCATTTGTAATCTAATGATTTGTTCGTACTCGTATTTAAATTAATTTGGGCCGTGGTGCCAAGGATGTATTTCTTTAAACTTGGGGACTTCGTTTGAAATTAAGTAGTTGGGAAACTCATTTTGGGTATTATCTACCTTATGCTAGTATCTTTTATCGGAATGATTTAAATATTTATGTTTAAAAATTGAGGGTGTGAGACCTTCCTCCAATCAGCGATTGTTCACATGTGGGATATGGAAACAACATTTCGTGATGAAGAAGAATAAAGAAGGAAAATAGAAAGACAAAATTGCTACCAGAGAAATAGATCGATCACCACCACCACTGGAGAAAAAAATCACCTCCACAATAACACACACAAAATATGTATGTATATGTAGAGAGAGAGAGAGAGAGAGAGAGAGAGAGAGAGAGAGAGAGAGGAGTAGTGCGTGTGTGTGTGCTGACTTTTTAATTGCGGGTATTGTATTTTTTATTTTTTTTGTGCTTGTGTTATTTTATTTTTTAAAGGAGGAGGGCAAAAATGGAAATTAAACTATCAATCCAATCTCATCCTATATGAAACAAACACGATATTAATAATCCCATTATCTAATTTCATCCCAAACAAACACACTCATTATCAATTCTATCTCATTACCAATCCCTTCTCATTACCAATCTCAATCCCATCTCCTTACGAATCCCACTCATCTATTATTGTTATCAAACGAGGCCTAAGGGAATTGGGGAAAAATTAATCAATCAAAGCACGCCTCAAGCGCATTACCACGTGGTGGTCCAACTTTTTTCTCCATACACATTTGTGTAGTTCCCTCTACAACTTTTTTCTCCACGTGGTAAGGGCGAACCTGTGCCTGCAACATGGCAGAGTTCGATACCCTTTGGAAACACTCGGGTTCTAACTGAGGACCCGTGGCGATAAGCTGCTACACTAATTTCCCGTAGGTTTACATTGCATATGTGGGTCCAATGTGGCCCTTCCATAGGGTGATTTTTAAGCCATAAAAAAATTAATAATAGACACCATGTCACATTAAAGCCAATTCCTGATTAATTAGTAGGATTGCATAAATACAAGAAAATGAAAGAAAAACAAAAGCAGGTTTTACTTTAGTTTCGATACACATGAAGTTTAAACTTTAAACATGGAGGTCAAAAATGTCAAACCTTGGAACTACCGGAGGATTTGTCTGCAAGCTTGAAAATCCGGTTAAAAAAAAAAGAAAGAATATATCCATACACACCCAAGAGTTTACTCATCCTGAAGATAGGAAGCGTAATTGATACACATAGAGATTAGAAAACACACATAAGATCAACAACTCCACATATATTTAGAAAAATGTCTGAATCATGACTAGGAAAGATATTTCCTCCAAGGACCAACCCTGTTCCAGATGTTACAGAAGCCACAGTTGATCACCTTCTTGGTCTTTCCTTCTCTCTCTCTCCTCTTGCAAAGAATCTTCTCCAACAAATCACCAAAACAGGACACCATTGAAGACCCTTTAGCCTTTCCAGATTCTCTCTCCTCCTCTGCTATTGGGAAAACAGTAGCAGAGTGAGAAATCTGTTTTACGGGCCGCCGCGATCCGCTGAGAAATGGTAATGCCATTATATGCCTGTCAATTACATGACCAAGTGAAACCAATTCATATGAATCGTACAAAGAGCTTCCACAATCCCATACCTTCATTATTCCTTCATCTTTCTCTGTTCCTCCTTCATTGGATCCTTCTTTTTCGTGAATTTTCTCCATGTGAAACCTTTCTTGGATTTTCTCAGATGATGAGATTGAAGAGAGTTTCCAATTACACACACATTTTCTGGGTGTCCAAACGTAGATTCTCCTAGATTATATATTATTCAAGGTGGCAAACTTGGTCGGTAACTTCGTTTAATATTTCCATATTGAGAGTCCCATTTTCTCTCTCGTCATTTTTTAAATAAAAAAAATCAACTACTTCTATTTATAACTTTTCGAATTTTTTCGCACTGTATTAAGGATCTCGATTAGTACTTTAATTTGGTGTGAAAAAATTCAAAAAATTATACACGGAAGTAGTTAATTTTTTTATTTAAAAAATGACACGATTTTTCGTGGTGAACTCTCAATATAGAACGAATGACTCTCAATATAGAACGGAGAGAATAAAAGCCTAAGAGGCAACCTTTCTAATAAGGATATTAGATTGTTTCAAAGTTCAAATTTGCCCTCATTGACGCAGCTACTCGAATTTGATTCTTGTTAACTCTTCAAAAGCTCGTTTAAAATCGATTCATATAATTAAGCCTAACTTGAATGCAATATAAAAGACCCGCTTATTGCACAGATGGTTATAGACCTATTTAAGGAACTAACCAAAGGACGATTCCTATCAGGGATGGAGCTAGGATTTTATATACGGGATGGTTATAATAGAAATAACGATATTTAAGCCAAGTTTAATTACTAAAGCTCGTTTCATAATCTACTCGATTAAACCGAAATCGATTTCCACTCGAATGATAAGCAAATAATATCTTAATACATTCTTTAAGCCAAGTTTGCATTACTCACTACTTGACTCATCTTGACTAGCATGCATGTCTTGAGCAGGGGTGCCTTCAAATAGAAAAACATTAATATGAACGAACACAGAAAATGGACAAAATTTAAATGCGTTGACCGTTTTAATTAAGTAGATGATGATGATGAGTCAAACGTCCAAATACCAATGAAAAGCTAGCTTAGCCAGCCTTCCTTCGAAAGAAGATGTGCATTTTATTCAAATCCGATTGCAGGAATCTCCTATTTATTACAAATGTGCAAAAATTTCAAGGGGAAGATATTTATGAGCTACAAATGTGAAGGAAATTAAAGACCAGACCCAAAAAAATTAATACAGGAACACAAAATTTATGTGATTTTCTTTTATAACCGGATGTGCTTCCGGCCGGGCCAGCTTGCCTTGATGATACAATCACTTATTTGGTTAATCCAGATTTTAATCTCATGTATAAGCACTTTTTTTTTCTGCAAATACGTTGACTCAAAAACATTTTTCAGCATCAAACAGTCAAATATTAGCCAAGCCTACTAGTGAGTGAGTGTTTAGGGGACTTCCACTACAGATAAGTCTTGAACGTCAAAAGCACGTGACATGTGCCAAAAGATAATGCTTGTGGAAAGAACAGGGACGACATTGAACTGGATTCACAATCCATAAATCTTCAGGAAATCACGAGAACTAACATCCCGCCTTAAATAAGCATAACGAAATCACTGGCAATATGCAAAAGTTAACTGAACTACTTATCATCAGGGAACCATCTAAACCAGTTCAGAAGTCGAGTTTATATGTGTTTCTCCACAAAAAGTGCAAAATCCAAATCGGCTTTGAGTTGCGCGGGCATGCCAGGGTAGGATTGCTGCCCGAATTTGTATCAAGGCCTGGAAGCCTCAATCTGACTTCTAACAGAACGAAAGTGCACGGCCTATGGGTGGAGACCGTGAGGAGGTTCGTGTTTTGCCTTGTCCGGATAAGGACTTAGTATTTTCTAACCGTGTAAAAAATGGAAAGAAAAGTAGAACAAGGCCTAAAACAGAATGAAAAGGACTTTATTAACGGTTTAACAAAGTCTGGTTACAAGAAAATGAAATAAAATCTAGGCTTGGCTAGATTGAACAGGAAAGTAACGATAATTGAAAGATAAATTGGATAAGCCGTGGGCTTTTATGGTCGGGGACCTAAAGATGAAAGATAATTGAAAAATAAATTTGCATAAGCCGTGGGCTTGATGGTCGGGGACCTCAAGATTAAAGATAATTGAAAAATAAATTTGCATAAGCTGTGAGCTTGATGGTCCGGGACCTTTGCCAAGGCCTTCAAAACTTTTATTTATAGGTAGGAGCTTCAAGCCTTCAGCTACTTCAAATGCTTCAATGCATGGCTGCCAAGTGGCCCTCTTGAGCTGCTTCAAAATCCTCCAATGAGAGGCCTTTCTTTTGGCCAAAACGTGCTTTTTACTCCAAGGAAATGGTGAAGGCCTAAAAAATCCTTCCTGTTTGCACAAAACTTTGTAAAAGGGCACAAAGAATTTCAATCCCTGCAGCATCCAGGCCATTTGAGCTGTTTTAACACTCAAGCTACTGCTTGAATGGACTCCTTCTGGGCCCACCACAGCTGAAGACCAATATTTCTCTAGGCTTTCCTACCATTTTATTGGACCTTACACCTCTTGTGGGCCCTCAAATCCTTTGGGCTTGACTCTTTATGGAAAAAGGATCGAGAAACAAAAGATAAAGCAGAACTGGGTGAGCTGCTTGTGAGCAGCTTGCTTGGGTCTGCAAGAGTCATTCACTAGCATCTTCCTGGGTTGCATGCATGCCACCTATCGCTGGCCTTGCATCATGCTGAAAATGTGGTCCCACCAATTCAGACCTTGAGCTGCTTGTGAGCAGCTTACCCAGATCTGTCTAGCAAGAATATTCTAGGCCTTTGAGCTGCTTGTGAGCAGCTTAAGGCCTTTGAGCTACTTGTGAGCAGCTTAAGGCCCCTTTCTTGCCCATTAAAGGCTTTAAATGATGCTCTTAAAGCAGTGGGCCTATTCATCAATTGGGCCTGAACTTGTGGTAAATCATGGGCCTTTGTCCATTGTAAGCCTTTTGAGCCCAAGCCTGGTGAGAAAACCAAGGCTTCTACCAATTTGGGCCTATTTCGTAGGCCTTGTTACTTCTAGGAATTTGGGTTAGGCCTGGACGAAATTCTCAGGCCTAGTGGACTGATTCAAGCCTTGGGCCTTTAACTGATTTGGGCCTATACGAAAGGCCCATCATTTCTTAAGAACCGGCCCTAATTCATGGGCAACTGGTTGTAAGGTCTTTCAAGGCTAGGGCCTCGATCCTCGGGGTTACCTTTTAACCCGTAAATCCATTTTTGGCCAAAAATGGGTGTAAACAATATGAAAACTGATGTATCATTTCCTAAATAGAATGAAGATGAAAGTAAGTTATCCAAGGCCAACTAAGGTGCAAAATGCGAAAAGGAAAAAAGAATGATGAGCATTCTCTTAATTCAAATAAGAGAGAATCCAAAAAAGAGTTCATCAAATTCATTGAGCGCGTTACAATCACAATCCATGCACCAGAATAATGAAACAACACAGAAACCCATCGACACCTAAGTCATATCACAGAAAACTTCAAACAACTTGTCTTGAAAAATCCACCAGAAAAGCTCCTAAAAGGCATAAGTTATCAATAATGATACAAGTAGTCAAATAAAATATGTTAGTACTAGTAACCTCTTGTAAACAAAATCAAGTGCATAGATGAATATTCAGATTTAGCTTAATGGGTTCAAAGATTGAAGGGAATAAGCAAGATGCGCACTTTCAAGGAGGGGTTCATAGGCAGGCAATCTATGAGCCATACTTGGTGATCAAATTGATAAGAATGGCAACATAAAACAGTTGCACCAATGAGCCCTACAAATGACACTTGGAGTTTGGTGCAATTAAGAAAGCCATCACTGCCAATCCACACAACACAAATAATGTCACTTGTTAAATGCAGTAAAATTGGATTCATATAAGTCGACGCATCAGAAGGATCACCCATGATTGTGCAATCTCGAAGTCTCCTATGCGCATTGATAACTCAGTTTGCTGAAGAAAATCATGAGCATATAGCTTTTGTTGAACAAGACCAATCCAATAAATAGTGGTATCAACCATGATAGGTGGGCTAAAAAATTTGCCGTGGAACCTGACTGAACCTAAGCTTGTCCAAAGCTGATCTGTCTCGTCAAAAGAGAAAATAGCTCTGGTTAGTTTTGAACCGACAAGAATCTTTCCGGCATATAGGCCACTACCATCAAGAACAACAACGAATATTCCCTTAAAGCCAAGTGCACATGGGGGCTCAGGGAGAGGGTGTAGAGATCCATATTTTATGTAATTTTTGAAACGATTATTAAATGTTTTATTGGGAAAGTATGACATAATTGGTGATTAATTAGATCGGGGGTTGAAGTGAAAGAATAAAGAGTTGAGGGAGTGTAGGTGTGATAAAAAGATGCATGAGTATATATAGGGGTGTATGAGGAGTAGGGGTGATACCGGTCCGGTTTCGACCGGTTTCGACATTTTTTTCAGTTGAAACCGGTTATCCGGTTTGAGGTTTTTACAAACTGGAACCGGTTGAAATAATACGGTCCGGTTTCGTTTACGGGCCACATTTTGGACCCAAAACATCAAAAAATCACAATTCAACCTACAAAATATCAACCAAAAGCCCATAATTCAACCCCTTTTTTTGGGCCCAACCAAAAAAAAACCAATTTTACACCCAATACATAAAAAAAAAAAAAAAAACCATAAAAGCAAGATTCAGCCCATTACACAATTTATATGCTTTTAAATTACAAACCAAGGGTCATGCCCAACAAGAAAAATAAAATGGATGTTCAACACTTTTAGTTTAAGTTCAACAACACAACATGGGCAAAAAAAAGAAGAAGAAATGCTTATAATTGCATGATTTGCATCAGCCATCCACCAACAACAGCATCTAGCCATCCACCAGCAGCAGCAAAACAACACAACAGCAGCAACACATCTCTATTTATGTACAACAAGTGCAAACAGCAAACAACAATAGACCAGCAAACAAGTGAAACTTTATTTTTTACTGTATTTGACTATTTGTGAGTGAAACAAGGAAAAATAAAACAAAAGCAGTGCTGTACAGTGTATACCTCTTTGTTCTTCACTCCTTTCTTTTTATCACTAATAAGTGACACATGATTCATCTTCCTTCAATGCTTCCAAAACATCTAAAGATGATAGAAGAATTTATAATGCAAAACAAGTTAAACCATGAACTAAAAAAAAAAACCTCATACAGTTAAGCTATTGTTAAAAAGTATTACCGCATTCAAGTGCCTCCACCTCATCAAGTGCCTCTCGAAGAGATATTTGAGTAGGACTCCTCAACCAATTTTGTGCACAAATAAGAGCCTCCGCTACTTTGGGAGAAAGAGAGGTCCGGTATGGATCAAGAATACGTCCTCCCGTGCTAAAAACAGATTCGGATGCAACAGTAGATACCGGAATAGCTAGAATGTCCCGTACCATTTGAGAGAGAATGGGATACCTAGGAGAATTAACTTTCCACCAAACCAACACATCAAACTTATCACCATGAACTTTAGAGTCTTCCTTACTCTCCAACCAATACCTCTCCAACTCCGATTTGCTCACCATATTATTCTCCTCTTCCATGTGTCGCTCAAATTCATCGTTCATTTCCTCACAAAAATTCATATACTCCTTTGAATGCTTCTCACTTCTAGAGAACTCACCAACAATTTGTGTTTTCCCATGTTCAACACTCTTCTTCTCATACCAATTAAAAAGCTTTAGCATCCCTTCCTTTATCTCAATAACCTTTTTTTCAACAACACTTTTCTCATAATGTTTGTTCAAGCTCCATCTCACATAAACAAATTTGTAACGGGGATCAAGAACATTGGCATACAACAATAAAGAGTTTATTTTGTCAAACTTACCCCAATACTTGTCATACTTTTTGTTCATGCCGCTAGCCAAAACCTTCAACTTAGGGTTATCATTACTTTCCAACTTAGCAATTGCAGTTTTTATGGTCATGATCTCTTTGAAAAATGTATTGCATGTCACATACAAAGAACCCAAAAATTTCTCGGTTAGAATGTAAAACACCTTAAGAACTTCAACATACATTTCCACAACATTCCAATCATCACTATTAGGAGTACCATGTGTTACATGTTTCCCTCTCCCTTTCCCTTGGCCCCTCTCATGTTGTTTCTCGAAATTCATAATGTCACATAACCCACCATGTACCTCCCCTTCCAATTCATAATCTACAGATTCTACACCAATCTCATCCTCTCTAACACCAACAATAAGTGAGAGATTATCTTCATCTTCCAATCTCTCAAAAGCTTTTTGAAACATCAAAGCTCTTTCCAACATAAAGTATGTTGCATTCCAACGAGTAGCAACATCTAAACATGGCACAAGTTTAGAAACAATTTTTTCTTTATCACAACATGATCTAAACTTGGCATACCTTTGCGGTGAGGATCTCACATACCTCACAATGTTGCGCACCCTTGCAATTGACACATCAACATCTTTCAACCCCTCACGTACAACCAAATTCAATATATGAGCACAACACCTAACATGTAAATACTCGTGGTCTAGAATAGTGGTATCTCTTTTCTTGGCCTTCTTCTTCAAAAAATCAATTATACCATCATTGGATTTTGCATTATCGATTGTGATTGTTAAAAATTTATCAATCCCCAATTCCACCAAACATTCCTCCACCACCTTACCAAGGGTCTCGCCCTTGTGATTTGGAATTAAACAAAAGTTAAGAATTTTTTTTGTGAAGCTTCCAATCACAATCAATGAAATGAGCAGTGAGACACATATAGTTAAGATTTTGAAGAGAAGTCCAAGTGTCCGTGGTAAGGCAAATTCGTTGGTCCTTAAGTGCTCTTTTCAAAGATTTCTTCCCATCTTGGTATATTTTCATACAATCTTTTGCGACCATTAATCTACCTGGCGGATTTTCCCACGTTGGTTGCACCACGTATATGAACCGTTTAAAACCTTGACCCTCAACAAAACGAAATGGCAACTCATCAAGAATAATCATTTCAGCCAAGGCCTTTCTACATGCCTCCACACTAAAGCTAACGGCAGTAAGCTTTGGAACCGTGCTATTGCCTCCTCCATTCACGGGTTCAAACGCTAGGGTTTTTTGCCTCTTTTCTGGGTTATTCTTCAAATTGAACTGGCTAAGCTCATACTGTCTACATAACAACTTAATATGTGTTTTCATTGATGATGTCCCGTTAGCATTTGAATCACAAGTATATATTTGGCCACAATAGTTACAAGCGGCCTTTTGCTTTTGTACTGGAACCTTTTCCAATTTCTCAAAATGATCCCAGACTTCAGACTGATTAGCCCTACGTTTCGGACTCTGTTCATCCACTGTGATGGGTTCATTAACAACATTTTTAGATCCAATACCAGTAACACCAGAATCATCCATCTACAAAAAAAAGAGCAGAAACTAGTAAACAACAGATCAAAAGCCATCTCTCACAGCAAAAACAACAACAGATCTCTATTCAACCAGCAAGAGTTCGGATTATTAGAAAAAAAAAATAGCAGAAACTAGTAAACAACAGATCAAAAGCCATCTCTCACAGCAAAAACAACAACAGATCTCTATTCAGCCAGCAAGAGAAACTTGTGTGTGAGTGGACGGAGTGGGCGCACTGGACAACAGAAACTTGTGTGTGAGTGGACGGAGTGGGCGCACTGGACGGAGTGGGAGACAACCGGCCAGATCGCCTCACGGATCGCCGGTATTTCCTCGTCGTTGACAAGAGGTGAGAGACAGCCGATCGTTCCTCGTCGTTGATGAGAGACAGCCGATCGTTGATCGTTCCTCGTCGTTCCTTGTCGTTGATGTGAGAGAGAGAGAGAGAGAGAGAGAGAGAGAGAGAGAGAGAGCGGGGAGAGTGGGAGTCTGGGAGACCACGTGCGGTGCCTGCTGTGGCTGTTTGTGTTTGAGAGACGAGAGTAGAAAAATTAGGGCTCAATAAATTGGTAAAGGGTTATATATGTGTATATTATATTATAATATATATAAACCGGTCCGGTTTCGACTGATTTTTAGAAGACGTAAACCGGAAACCGAACCGGAAAACCGATTTGTGAAAATTTTAAAACCGGAACCGGATCGAAATAATTCGACCGGTTTAAAAAATTCGGTCCGGTCCGGTTTTTCCGGTTTCGGTCTATCGATTGTTTTGACTCCCGATCACATCTAAACCCTTTTGGACACCTCCTAATCTATCTCAAGCTCGTCTAATTGACTTCCCTTGATTATTTAATGTTATCCTTGTTCCGTTGGTCTTCCGTTAGTGATAAATGAATAAGGAATTACTTAGTTAAAACGTCGTTTAAGTGCATACTATTGATTGTTGGTATTTGTGATTGTTCATGGCGCATTTGTGATAACGTTGGCATATTATATGATGTTTTATCTATGGATGTGATCATGGGGGAGTCTTAGCTTGCATATTGTATGAGGATATAGTTGATTGGGTCGAAAGTTGGTTTAAGGAGTCTCGTAACACAAGGGGTGGTAATACGGAGAGTTAGAGGGGTTTCGTAATGCAAGGGGTGGTAATACGGTAACCCGAGTCGTTAGAGATCACCATGACACAAGGAGTGGTAACACGGTAATCCTTGTGGTGTTATTCGGTAATGCAAGTAGTGGAAATACCAATGGTGGGAGTTTGGGTTAGCGAGTCGAGTTGGAATTGTTTAAGTTGTTTGTGTCATATGACTTATGCATTCAATCTAAATAGAGGCTCATTTACAAGTTGACTGATTACCATCTATTGAGCCGTGTTTCCTTATCCCCTTTTGTTTGCACTTATCATTATATTTACATATAAGATTGGTAAAAAATTTCCTACTGGGCTAGTGTAGCTCAACCTAATCTTTCTTTTCAGGACAAAATGTCGGACAAAATCTTTCTTTTATCAAATTTGATTATTTATTTATGTTAAAAATTGAGAGCGTGACAAATTGGTATGAGAGCATCTAGGTTTGAATACCTTGAGACCGTGGGGAGACTTTCAATCTCATGGGCTCAAAATGTCACACCTTTTGCATAATATATGTGTGCTTGTGTGCATTGACATGACCTTTCTTATATGGCATTACGTTTCAATATAGTAGAGTGGCTTGGAGTTGCTTTAACCCATGTTAGGATAGTTGGAGGTTTTGACCTCATGTTGGGATTACGTTTCAATATAGTAGAGTGGCTTGGAGTTGCTTTAACCCATGTTGGGATAATGTTGCGATTGTTGAACATTCTTTTTCTTATAACTTGTAGTAAGATGCCTCCGAGAACACGTGCTAGAGCAGGTGAGATCGAAAGTTGGGGTGGCCGTGGTCGTGGCGGAGAAGCGCTGGTTGAGGATGAGGTTAGCCACCTTGGGGAAAATCTGAGTGGGAATCCAGGGGAAGGGGCAGGACACGGTCATGGAGAGGAGGTATCGATCATTCAAAATCCTTTTGCTAGGGATTTTGTTGCGGCTCTTGCGACTGTAAACCTTCTAAACCCAGCTCCTAGAGAGAGTGCGGATAGTAGTGCTATGTCAGCGATGAGGGAGTTCAGCCGTACAAATCCACCTACGTTCGATGGGTTAAGCAGTGACCCTCTCGTGGCCGATCATTGGCCATCCCAAATCCGAAAACTCTTTAGGGCTCTTAAAATCACGGAGGATGACTTGTGAGTCAATATTGTGGCCATTCAACTAACCGGGGAAGCGAATGAGTGGTGGGAGTTAGTGCTAGAATCACAAAAAGACGCAAGGAGAGTGGCAAGGACCGCGGCTCAAGCAAATGAGCCAGATGTTGAGAACATAACTTCGGCCAAATTTGAGGTACTTTTTGAGAAGCAATATTTTTTGGAAACGAGCCGTGACCAATTGAGAGATGAGTTTGAGAAGTTAGAGAAAGGGGATATGACTGTGTTGGATATGCCTTAAAGTTTCAATCTTTGTCCCGTTTCACGCTGGAGTTAGTGGCTATTGAAGAGAGGAAATGTAGGCGGTTTGAAAGGGGCTTGCACAATACTGTGAAAATGTATGTCATGGCACAGCGCAAAGGGAAGTTTTCTGAAGTTGTTGAGTGTGCGAGGAGCATTGAAGCACCTAAGGAGGCACCCAAAAATCCTAACGTTTGGGAACCAAGACAACCAGTGGGAGGTATGAGCTCTTCGTCGGGAAGTTTCGGTAGTCAAGGGAGGAAGCGACAACGAGATCAAATATCAACTTTGCAGGGTCCGTCAAACTTTAGGCCTCCACCATCGTCTTCGTTTGGGACTCGGGGAGTCTTTAATAGACCTCCGATCATATGCCACGAGTGTGGTCAAACGGGGCACATTCGTGCTCAGTGTCTGCGGCTTTTGGATACATGTTTTACTTGTGGGAAATCTAGCCATTTTGCAAGGAATTGTCCGCGTGGGGACGGGGCTCGTAATGAGTTGGGTCCGGTGCAGCAGTCGAGGGGTGGATAGGGTTTTAGTTGGCAAACATTTCGGGGCACTCAGAGGCAGCAACAGCCTCATTTCCATCTAACCACTTCGGTTTAGGGATCTCAGGTTGAGAAGGGAGCTGTAGACACCCCAATTTGGCCTAACGATTATTTCAAGTCCCACTTTGGGGACCATCCCGATGATGATATAGATACAGTAATTGCTGATTGACTACTTGTAAACCTTAAGGACTTATGGTGAGAACTTCTAGCAACTTAGAGGACCCAATGCAGAATCAAATATCCTTTCAGACAGAAATACAGTATTCTAGGAAAATCTATCTTTCGGCCATAACATTGATCTCACGGCCTCAACATCATTTATTCATCCGTGAAACTTGTTGCTTGAAAATCTCCCTGAGAGATTGATCTTTCAGCCGCCAGGTCTATCCTTCCGCCGCTTAATCGTCTATTCGGCCGCCAGATCCTTTAACCAACCGCCAGATCGTCTATTTTCCAGATTCTAAAAATGTTCTGTCATACGTTTGATCCAATCATCAAAACCCTAGCAGCCAAATCACAACGCGTTCGGGCTACGTTAGAGGATTACCATGAGGAGTTCATGTTGCCTTATAACCTCCAATTCAATCATTCAATTTTGATTGGTTGAGGTGTGTCATCCCTATGCCTATATAAAGGAGCCCTTTGGTTCCGAAATTAATAGACGAACACACCTTCTCAAGTCACGAAACTCTGTCAATATACACTCTCAAATCCCTTCTGCAAAAGCCCCAATCCTCCGAAGGCAGCCGCCAATTCGACGATCAAACCCCGAAGTCCAATTCCTAACCCTAGGGTTTTTCGAGAAGTAATTAGTCAATCCCATTCAATTCGAAGCAATCAAGCCACTGAGGGATCAAGGTGGTGAGGCCCAGGGGCCTCTGGTTCAATTTATTTCTTGTTTTTTACGTTAAATCATAGCATTCTGATTATCTGTTAGTCGTATAGTCTGGTGTGAGGAAGAACATCAACTGGATCTTTGATCCGTCGGCTGATACATCAAACTAGGAGGATCCCTCGGCCGTGACATCCATTCACCGGCCACGGGATCCATCTCCCTGGGACAGCCTATTTTATTCTGTTTATTTTGATGCATGTTTTACTTATTGTACTGGCTCACTATTAACTGTTTAAAGGCTAATAAATAGACCATGTGTTGGAATTAAATGGTGAATGTATTAATCTTATGTCGAACAACTATGCGCCAGTCTCACGATTGGGCAGAGAGGGATGCCTAACACCTTCCCCTCATTGTACCTTTGGCTCTTGTACCCATACTCTCTATCTGTTTTTCCTAGTTTTTATAAACTAGGTGGCGACTCTGTTTTGATGATGGCCGCTATCGTGTGGCGATGTTTCTAGCCATGGGAATATCCACGATCTTGATTTATGAAGCAAACAACTAAACAAACAGCAACGATCAATCTGTATGGCGATGCTCCGCTTTGGGAGGTGTCTACAGGAGCAAGTTCATATTCACCTACCCAGGGTTCTGGTCATCAGGGTGGACACATCCAGAGTCAAACTACTCAGGGAAGGATGTTTGCAATCACTTCTGCTATTCCACCTCCACCACTTCCTATCACCTCTCAGACCCTGGAGACTTCGGTTGTGAAACGTACATTTCTCTTATTTAACTCCTTTGCTATAGTGTTATTTGATTTTGGAGCATCGCATTCATTTATTGCTGCATCTTTTGCTTGTGCTTTGGGATTGGAAATCGAAAATATTGGTCCTCCTTTGTTTGTTGAGACACCTATAGGAGGTAAGTCGCCGCTAGATCGTGTTTGCCGGGATTGTGAGCTTATCATTCGCGATCGTCGCTTTACCTTTGATTTTATCATGCTAAATATGTCAGGGTTCGATCTTATTTTGGGAATGGATTGGTTGTCTACGTTTCACGCTACCATAGATTGTTTCAAGTGTCGGGTCCGTATTTATCTGCCTAGGGATGCTTGTTTTGAGTTGTTCGGGGAGCATCGAGAACCGATAGAGGCGTACCTATATTGGCTTGGGAACAAGAGTCGATATATGCCTTATTAGCAAGTTTGGCCTTAGATGAGGATGTATCTGTACGTGGGGAGTTACCTCTGGTTATTTGCTATTTTCTGGACATGTTTCTGAAGGAGTTACCCGATTTACCACCCGAAAGGGAAATTGAGTTTTCTATTGATCTGCTTCTTGGTACCGCTCCTATCTTCGTACGTCCTTATCGCTTCGCGCCCGTCGAGTTGAGAGAATTAAAGGTTCAATTCCAAGAATTGGAGGATTTGGCGTTTATCTGACTGAGTATGTCATCGTAGGGAGCATCGGCTTTGTTTGCTCAAAAGAAGGATGGGTTGCTTTGCCTATGTATTGATTATCGTAAGTTGAATCGCGTAACAATTAAGAATAAGTACCCTATGCCTAGAATCGATAACTTGTTTGATCAACTTCAAGGCGTAACTTGTTTCTCTAAGATTGATTTGAGGTCTGGTTACCACCAATTGAGAGTTCGGAGGGAAGACATTCCAAAAACCGCCTTTCGTACTTGTTATGGCCAGTGCGAGTTTGTTGTTATGCCCTTTGGATTGACGAAAGCATTGACAACTTTCATGGATTTAAAGAACCGTATCTTTCGTGCCTATGTTGATCGTTTCATAGTTGTCTTTGTGGATGATATTCTTATCTACTCGCTTCCGGAGGAGGAACACCAAACTCACAATTCTTGAACTCTTGAGAGAGCACCGTTTGTATGCCAAACTTAGCAAGTGTGAATTTTGGTTGTCTGAGGTCAATTTTTTTGGTCATGTTGTGTCGAAGGATGGAGTGTCCGTTGATCCAGAAAAGATAGAGTCTATAATGAATTGGCAACGACCAAAGAATGTATTCAAAATTCGTAGTTTCTTTGGCTTGGCTGGGTATTATCGTCATTTTGTGCTTGACTTCTCTCGTCTAGCGGCTCCATTGACTAAATTGACTCGTAAGGGAACTCGTTTCGTTTGGAGTGACACGTGTGAGATGGCTTTTCAGGAATTGAAGAGAAGATTAACTACCGCACCGGTTTTGGTTATGCCCGAACGAGGAGTCGGTTATTCCATGTATTCGGTTATTTCATGTATTGTGACGCTTTGAAAGAGGGATTAGGGTGCGTGTTAATGCAATTGGGGCGAGTGGTAGCATATGGATCGCGGCAATTGAAAACTCATGAGCGAAACTATCCTACCCATGACTTAGAACTTGCCGCCGTCGTCTTTGAATTAAAGAGTTGGCGTCATTATCTTTACGGTGAGAGATTCGAAATCTTTTCCGATCACAAGAGACTAAAATATTTGTTTTCTCAAAAGGAGCTCAACTTGCGACAACGCCGTTGGATGGAACATTTAAAAGACTACGATTTTGAGTTGCAATATCACCTGGGAAAGGCGAACGTGGTAGCGGACGCATTGAGTAGAAAATCAACACACCTTGCGAGTTTAGCCATCTATGAGTGGAAAACGATGAACGACTTAGGTTTGTGTGCGCTACATTTTGAAGAGGTCCGTGATGGAGTCACTTTATGCAACTTGACCATTCAATCGACTTTAACGAATCAGGTAATTGAGGCTCAACGGCAAGATGAAGAAGCGGGGGAGTTTCGCACCAAGTTTCTTAGCGGAAATGCTCGAGAGGGGTGGATGATACACGCCGATCAAGGTTTACGATACCAAGGAAAATTGTTCGTACCCATTTTGTGTCGGGAGGAAATTTTGAGAGAATTTCACCATTCACCATTAGCCGTGCATCTAAGAGGAACAAAAATGTGTCATGACTTGCGTAGATAGTTTTGGTGGCCGGGAATGATGAGAAATGTCATCGTCTTCGTGTCCAAATGCCTAACATGCCAACAAGTCAAAGTTGAGCACCAATAACTCGCGGGGGAGTTACAACCATTGCCAGTCGCTGAATGGAAGTGGGAGAATATGACAATGGATTTCGTTACCGGTTTATCTAGATCACCGAGGGGGCATGATGCCATTTGGGTGATAGTTGATTGATTGACCAAGTCAGCACATTTCTTACCAATCCAGGTTACGAATTCGATTAATACGCTTAGTCGTTTGTACATCCGTGAGATTATCCGTCTTCATGGTATTCTTGTTTCTATCGTGTCAGATCAAGATCCAAGGTTTACTGCACGCTTTTGGCAGAGTTTACAGGCCGCTCGTGGCACCAATCTTTTATTTAGTACTGTGTATCACCCTCAAACGGATGGGCAATCTGAGAGAACGATCCAAATTCTAGAAGATATGTTTCGAGCTTGCGTTATGGATTTTCGGGGTAATTGGGAGGATCACCTACTGTTAGTCGAATTCGCGTACAGCAATAGTTTCCAATCTAGCATCGAGATGGCACTGTACGAAGCCTTGTATGGGAGACCGCGTCGATCACCCGTTTGTTGGACTGAGTTGGGTGAGGCTATGTTAGTAGGATTGAAATTGAATGTTTTATTGGGAAAGTATGGCATAATTGGTGATTAATTAGATTGGGGCTTGAAGTGAAAGAATAAAGAGTTAAGGAAGTGTAGGTGTGATAAAAAGATACATGAGTATATATATGGGTGTGTGAGGAGTAGGAGATCATTTATCTCCATTCCACTCTCATCCGTCTCTCTCTCTCTCTCTCTCTCTCTCTCTCTCTTTCCCTTCCTGCCGATCTCTCTCTCTCTCTCCTCTCTCACTCAAAACTCCACTTCATCTCCCAAAATCTTCTAGAACCAACCTCCCTCTGGCCTTCCATGTGCATTTTTGAGCTCGGGGATCCTTGGGTCGAGCTTGAATCAAAGTTTCGAAGTTCATAGAGGCTAGGGTTCGTTCTAATCACTTGAATCTCGGTCATCGTTACGAGGTAGGGACTTCTTTACCTCTTTTATATGTTTATATGTTGATTTGGTGTAGAATCATTCCTTGGATCGTTGGATTTTAGTTGTTGTGCTTGCCTTGAAAATTTGCAGATTCGTTGCTCGAAACCTCGTGGTATCGATACAACTTAAGTGCTGTATCGATACTATAAACTTATCTTTTTGGGCAGTTAATGTTGTATTGATACGACTTTGGTGCGTATCGATACCCTCGTTCGGATGAGGTATTAGGTTTGGAGGTATTATGTAAGAAGGGGGAATTGGATAGTAGTGGTATTATGTGAGAAGGGTGGGTCCACATTGATGTGACGGGGGAATTAAATAATACTTGGTTTGGATGAGGTATAAAATGAGGGGATAAGGTTATTTTGTAGTTGAATGGAAGAGATAAGGGGTATTATAAGGGGGATTCCACATTGCCGGCTTCCACCCTAGCCATGTGTAAGCCCCCCTCAGGGGGTATTAAGGGGGGTTATGGAGAAGGGGATTTTAAGCTATCCCCCCTATTATTGGCTTGCCAAATCACGCCATAGAGGAGGGTCTACGTATTAGAAGGGTGTATATTACAATACCCCTTTCTATTGTGATATCCAAACAGTCCCACAGGACCTTAAGTCCAGTTTTACTCCTGCTGCTTCTTGGTCGATTCTTTTGACCCCCAATCACATCTAAACCCTTTTGGACACCTCCTTATCTATCTTAAGCTCGTCTAATTGACTTCCTTTGATTATTCGATGTTATCCTTGTTTCGTTGGTCTTCCGTTAGTGAGAAATGAATAAGGAATTACTTAGTTAAAACGTCGTTTAAGTGCATACTATTAATTGTTGGTATTTGTGATTGTTCATGGCGCATTTGTGATAACGTTGGCATATTATATGATGTTTTATCTATGAATGTGATCATGGGGGAGTTTTAGCTTGCATATTGTATGAGGATATAGTTGATTGGGTCATAAGTTGGTTTAGGGAGTCCCGTAACGCAAGGGGGGTAATACGGAGACTTAGAGGGGTTTCGTAACGCAAGGGGTGGTAATACGGTAACCCAAGTCATTAGGGATCATCATGACGCAAGGGGTGGTAACACGGTAATCCTTGTGATATTATACGGTAAAGCAAGGGGTCGAAACACCAATGGTGGGAGTTTGGATTAGTGAGTCGAGTTGGAACTGTTTGAGTTGTTTGTGTCATATGACTTATGCATTCAATTTAGATAGAGGCTCATTTACAAGTTGATTGATTACCATCTATTGAGCCGTGTTTCCTTATCCCATTTCGTTTGCACTTATCATTATATTTATATATAAGATTGGTAAAGATTTTCCAATTGGATTAGTGTAGCTCAACCTAATCTTTCTTTTCTAAACAAAATGCCGGACAATAGATTGCATACAATCGTGTGCTTGGACATGAAGACTTTTTTGGGAACTAACCTTATTTTAGTTTGTAACGATCCTAATTTTTAGCAATAAAAATTATAAGTTTAATAAATTTCCGTTACTCGATTGTCTTTTATTTATTTACTGGAGTATTGATTTTTTTTAAACGAAGCTAATTTATAAAAATTCAGATTTGGAAGCCTTAATAAATATACATACTCATACTTGGAGAGAAAGACGAATGGGATTTCTATCCTAAGAACCTATCATATTACTTCATCACTCACCACCCCTCTTACACATCTTTATCTCTGTCCAATCTAATCAAATTAGAGAGAGGGAGAGAGTTACTGTCAAGAAAAGAGAGGGAGGGTGAGATAGGATTTCCATTGGGACTAGCTTGGTCAGGATTGACAGAGAGATTTGCTGAGAAAGGAGAGGGTGGAAGAGATAAGCTGCCATCAACAGATTTTCTTTCCACTTGTGCCAACACATCAACCCCTATATAGAATAGCTTTGCAGGCTAAATTTTTATTTTTTTTTAAAAAATTTGAGAGAGTGAGGGTGTGTGTGGCGTAGAGAGAGAGAGAGAGAGAGAGAGAGAGAGAGAGAGAGAGAGAGTTATACCGCGGAAGAGGGGAGAGAGGGAGAAGTGGGTTCTTATCTAAACCTCCCATCAATCATAACTAATAGCCTAAGTCACCCTAAATAAATAAATATATATATATATATATATATATATATATATATACATACACACACACAGAGCTTATCATCAAAACTTCTAGCCCATAGTGTCTAGTAGTCCAGAAGAGAGAGAGTGAGTGAGAGAGAGAAAAGGACCGGATGAGAGGGAGGAGAGAGAAGTCTTACCCATATAAATACCCCTCCTTTCTTTCCATTTGGAGGACCACCAACCTTCTTCAGATTTTTCCTCTTTTGGAAAGAAAACTAAAACTACTATGAGGAATAGAAACAGGGAGAGAGAGCTTAGACCCACTCTTTCAGTTAATCTATTTTTTTTTTTGTTTAACTTTCAATTTTTTTTTTCCTAAGAAGGAAAAGCTAAGTGTCCAGTCAAACTAAGGCTTAACGGAGACATACCGTTTGCGACCCGACCCGATGCTATTGTAATCAACCCGCTACCGCCAAGAAGTAAGGTAGAAACCTCCTACCTACTTACCTAAGTATACCACCGTTATAATTTCTTTTTCGTTAAAATATCAAAATTCGGCTTTCACGATAAATGCGTGTAAAAAAAAAAAAATGTTGGAACTGGAATTGACAATTTTTTTTATTATCTAAAAAGAAGGAATGTTCTTAATTGGTTAAGTGCACTACAATTTTGTTTAGTTTTAGAAAAGCATGATCTAGGAGTTAATTACTGGAATTGGGACTTGCTGTTAATATATGATAAACATAGAAGTAGATTACGAAAAGAAAAGAAGTCAACTACTTAAAAAAAAGAAAAAGAAAAGAAACGTAGCTTAGCAGTTATGTGAGGATAGCCCCTGAAATATTAATATGCAAATGTTAAATGTCTCTCCGTACTAGGAAAGCTAGCATGATTAGGTAATTTACTGTCAAGAGTATGACTTGGAATGGACGTAATGGAATTGAAGTCTTTACTGTTAACAATTATGTAGCAAGATGAAATGCATGTTATTGCATGCCGTTGACAGATTAAAAAAAACATGAAAAGTAGGATTTATTTGTTATCGTATGTTTTGTTTGTAGCAAGCCTTGAAAGAATAATGTGATCGCGAGAAAATGATGCATGCGTACGAGACATGAGAATTGAGATAAATGATATTAGTAAACGAAAAGAGCAAAAGAAAAATTTTGACATGTGTAAACTTGGGAGACCGGAACGGCGAAACCAGAGTTTGGGTGTGTGAGTAAACCTGGGAGACTGGAATGGCGGAACCAGTGTTTGGAAATGTGTGAGTAAACCTGGGAGACCGGAACGGCGGAACCAGAGTTTGTAAATGCATGGTCGACCGTCATTCTGAAAGAGGGAGTAAACGGAACAAGTGCTAAAGGAAAAGAATTGATAGTAAGTGAAATTGACGTTTTGACATAGAGTACGATACACTATTCTGAACTTGACACTTTTATTTGTATGATATCTCTATTTGTTGAATTGTTAAAGTTATGTTTGATGCCTTGTAAAGTAGATATTATTTTTGATTAAGTATGGGACATAGGGGTAAGAGTTAACTACTGGGCTTAAAAGCTCATGGTGTTACTTTTGTGACCCTGGCATCTTATGCCAGACTTAGAAGGCGAACACGAGGCGTACTATAATCTGAAGCAGTACGGAGCTGAGCAGAATACCGCTGAGGAAGACAACCACCTTGGAGAATAGAAATTTCCGTAGTACCCCTCCCTATTATTAAATAATTGTAATCTTAATTTGAGAATAAGTTGGGATGTAATGACTTATTATTCTACTTTTATTTATTAAATGTTAAAGTTTGAATAATATGGTTATATAAAATGTTCCCAAAAATTGGGGCGTTACAACTTGGTATCAGAGCTTTTGCTTAAAAACCTCGGCCATGGGTAGAATGGGTAGACCATAAGATAGTTTGACCATTCTATAAACGTGAATCAAGTTTAAGTTTACCATCCCAAATTGGGTGGAATTTTGACACAACAATCTCCGGATTGAAGCAAGGTGTGGAAATTGGCATTACCACCGAGGTGGAATTTCCCGAACAATTGGATGGTGACTTAAATCAAGAATCGAATATAGAACCTAGAATTCCAAAATTTCCCGTTAAAGTTAATAAAAACCCAATTTTTTTAAACATTACTAATTGTTGTATCTTTCTTTGTAGATGGACCCAGCATTGATAGCCGAGATCTAAAACTTTAACGACATCCACCATACCGTACTGGACCATTTGATAAGCGACCCCTACTTTGCCCATCAATTTCTCTTGCTGGATGAATACTATCGAACCTATGGAGTTTGGCCACCAATGGACGCATTGATACCTGAAGAGGAGGAGCATGTAGAAGAAGAACCTGAGGAAGAAGATCCCGAGGAAGAGGAACCCGAGGAAGAAGACCCGGAAGAATGGGAGAATGAGGAGGAACCTGAGGTACAGGTGAACGCTTGGCTGAACGACCATGGGATGGCCGAACAAGTGGAAGTCAAAATTAAAGCAATACCAGAAGAAGAGCCGGAACCCGAGAGCGATGTAGAGGAGTTGTGGGATCACCTACGCGACCATAGAAGAATTTAGCACCATGAAAGTTGCCACTCAGAATTTTTTTGAGAAGAAGAGGAAATGAAGACCTAGCAGTAGTTAGGCATATTTAAATAAAACTTGTGCTGATAAGAATTTGTAGGACCTAGGAACCTGTGTGGTAGTATTGTGACTAGTATGTTGTTGTCTCATGTGGAATTTTAATAATAATAAATAAATAAATAAATTTGTTTGCTACGATACTAGTGTTTTTACCTTATTGATTACTCTTTCAGCACGTTTCCCTACATTCTTAAGTCTAATATATAATTTTTACTTGTAGATATGGCTACAAGTAGCTCCGCCACTGCCTTGAGTTTCTACCGGTCTATACCAGTCCCAGCCAACTCTCTGCCTCCACCACCACCAGTGTACGACCGAGATGTTGAGTCTTACCTCTACGACATCCCAGTGACCGAAGGGACACCACCTGTACCACCATGCAAGCACATAGATGTGGGATACCTGTTTGACACGCCACTGGCTAATCTTTCCTACATTCCGATCGAGACCCTGGAGGAACTCCCCATCTAGACTGAAGCAGAGATACAAGAACAACTTCGTCGTCAAGAAGAATACGAACTGGAACAAGCTGAAAAAGCTCACATGGAGGCACTTAGGATCTACTTTGGACCCCGTAGGAAGTAGGTAGAAGTGAAATGTTAGAATAAGGAACAAAATTATCCTCTGTTAACTCCTTGTAGTGAATCGAGGGCAGTAGGTCCATGCAATAGGACGTATTGTTTATTTTCCTTAATCAGCATTATGTACTAAACTTCTATCAATAAAAAGTTTTCAGTTCAATTTTTCATGCCCATCTCAATTATTAATGGTATAAAAGATTAATATGTATATATTCATAGTTATATAAGACACCATGCTGAAACCCCGAAAATCTGTAAATTGTAGATGGTGCTCACATCCAATGGATTAGGTAACGATAACAATGACCGCAATAAAGAGTCATCCAATGGCCATCCTAACCCGGCCAACAGAAATGTGGATTTAGCCCAACTTCTGCAAGCCTTCACAGCGGCTATCAACAACGCCAACAGTCCACCACCCCACGCTCACGTACCTGGACCGATGACTCGGGTTCAAGCTCTGAACGAGTTTTGTAAATGACGACCGCCGGCTTTCCACGGAGAACCTGAGCCAACCTTGGCCGAAGCCTGGCTTAAGGAAGTTAAAGTGATATTCAACACCCTGGATATTACTCGAGATGGAGACCAAGTAGCTCTAGCCACTTACCAACTAAAGGGCGAGGCCCGTTATTGGTGGGAACTGATGGAGACAACTCACGATGTCACAACAATGACATTTGCTGAGTTTGAACGCATCTTCCTAGATAAGTATTTCCATACACCAATTAAGCAGGCGAAGGCACAGGAATTTCATAGTCTGCAGCAAGGTTCAATGACGGTGACTCAATATGCTGCCAAGTTTGAGGAACTGTCACGATATGCTCTAACTACTATCTCAACTGAGGATGACAAGGCAAGAAAGTTTGAATGGGGACTGAGTTCCTCTCACAAGGCAGTAGTCGGCCATGAGTTTCCCACTTACTCACAAGCGGTGAAATGTGCTTTGAGGCTTGAAAGAGAAGACATGGATTTCGAGGCCAAGTGGAAAAAGACAGGAACAAGTGCTGGAAGACCAATTCGAAACAACCAAACCTACAACACTAACAACAATCAGGGACTTTATCCAAAAAGGTCATTCAACTTACAGCAAGGGGGCCAATCATGGAACAACACCAGGACAGTGCAAAACCAACCACCAAGGCCATCGCAGAGATTTATCTGCGATATTTCTACAGTTCAATGCTACAATTGCCAAGCAATGGGGCATTATAGCCGTGACTGCCTAAAACCACAGCGGGAGAGGCCTCGAGTGAATGGTAGTCAACCACCTCAACAACTCCGACAGACTGGTTTTGCTAATTAGAATCAAGGTGGACCTCAACAACAGAACAACAAACAGTTTCAACCCCAGCAACACAATTGGAAAGGGAAGCAGCTGATGGAAACTCAACAGAATGCGGGAGGGCGTGTCTTTGCCCTACAGGTGGAATAGGAAGAGCCGGATCCCACTGTGATCCAAGGTACGCTACTATTATTCAACACATGCGTACAAGCTTTATTTGATTCCAGAGCATCGCACTCGTTCATATCCACTGCCTGTGTATCTGCACTAGGATTAGAAACAGAACCCTTACAATCACATTTGATGGTAACATCACTTTTGGGTGAGAAGTTAGCTGTTAATCTAATTTGTAAAGGGTGTGAGATAGAGGTAGCTGATCTACATCTGACTTGTGACTTATGAGTGATCAATATGGCTGATTTTGATATAATTTTGGGAATGGACTGGTTGTCATCCCATCGAGCTGTCATAGACTGCCACCAGAAAATGGTGACGGCTTTCGCTCTTAACGGAACTTGCTTCAAATTTAAGGGGGATCAACAGACCCCAAATTCAACGACAAGGCGAACAAGGTGGCATTACCAACTTTTTGGATGGCTAGCTAGCCTTAAGTTGGAAGAAGCTGACCGGATGGAGCTGGGACTACCTCACATTATCTGCGAGTATGCGGACGTGTTTCCTGACGAACTACCTGGGTTACCACCACAGCGGGAGATAGACTTCACCATTGAACTCCAACCTGGAACTATACCATTCTCCATAGCCCCATACAGAATGGCACCGGCCGAACTGAAAGAACTTAAGATTCAACTGCAGGACCTGCAAGAGAAGGGTTATATCTGGCCAAGCACATCACCATGGGGAGCACCAGCCTTATTTGTGAAGAAGAAGGAAGGAACACTGTGTCTTTGTATCGACTATAGACAGTTGAATCGAGTTACGATCAAGAATCGCTACCCTTTTGCCTAGAATCGATGACTTGTTCGATCAATTGCGAGGAGCTACTTGTTTCTCAAAGATTGACCTTCAATCAGGTACCACCAACTGAGAATTCGGGATGAGGACATCACCAAAACTGCATTCAGAACTAGATACGGACACTATGAATTTGTAGTAATGCCATTTGGACTCACCAATGCTCCAGCAGTATTCATATGTCTCATGAACAAAATTTTTCAACCCTACCTAGATAGATTTGTGGTAGTGTTCATTGACGACATTCTGATATACTCAACCATGACGGAGGAGCACGAAGAACACCTCTGAATCGTGCTGCAAGTGCTTAGAGACAACCAACTCTATGCAAAGGCTAGTAAGTGCGAGTTCTGGCTAGAAGTGGTTAAATTCCTAGGACACGTAGTGTTTAAAGATGGAATTGCGGTGGATGATAGCAAGGTGGAAGATGTGCTGAATTGGAAGCAGCCTACAACAATGTTTGAAATCAGAAGCTTTCTGGGATTGGCTGGTTATTATCGACGATTTATTCAGGACTTCTCGATCCTTGCCAAACCAATGACAAGACTAATGCAAAAGGGAGTCAAGTTTGTATGGGATGAAACTTGTGAGAGGATGTTTCAGGAGTTGAAGAAAAGACTAACCAGTGCACCCATACTCATCATTCCAGAGCGGGATGTAGGATACACAGTTTACTGTGACGCCTCTAAAGATGGTTTGGGTTGTGTCTTGATGCAAAATGGGAAAGTTGTTGCCTATGGATCACGTCAACTGAGACCGCATGAAAAGAATTACCCTATGCACGACTTAGAATTGGCGGCAGTAGTTTTCGCTTTCAAGTCGTGGCGTTATTATCTGTACAGCGAGCAATTTAAAGTTTTCACAGATCACAAGAGTCTCAAGTATCTGTTCACATAGAAGGAGTTGACTATGAGACAGAGGAGGTGGATGGAGTACCTTGAGGATTACAAATTCACTATGTCCTACCACCCAGGCAAAGCTAACGTTGTAGCCGATGCTCTGAGTCGAAAGAGTCGAGAGCAGAAAGCTAAAGTGGCCATGAAAGAATGGGAGATGGTAGAGACAGTCAACGAATTCAACCTGCAAACGTCATTAGCCAACGGACAAGCATGCTTGTGCGCTCTTATTGTTGTACCTGCACTTCACCGAGAAATTTTACTTGCTCAAGGATTCGAACAGGACTGTGAGTTTATACGGTCTCAGATTATTGTCGAAAAAGCCCTTACTGGATGGACCATTCACACCGACAACAGCCTCAGATTCAAAGGTTCGACTTTCGAACCAAACATCAGCACTCTCTGAGAAGCTGTACTACGAGAGTTTCATCACTCGAACTTTGTTGTTCATCCTGGGGGTACTAAGATGTACCATGATCTGCGAAGGACGTACTGGTGGGAGGGAATGAAGAAAGATGTAGCTAGCTTTGTGTCAACCAGTTTGGTCTGTCAACAAGTCAAAGCAGAGCACCGGAAGCCTGGAAGGGATCTTCAACCTTTACCGATACCGACGTGGAAGTGGGAGCATATTTCCATGGATTTTGTGACCGGCTTACCCAAGACGCCTAAGTCTAACACTGCTATTTGGGTAATAGTCGACCGTCTCAGTAAATCTGCGCACTTGTTACCGGTAAAGATGACGGAGAACATGGAGGCTTTAAGTTTACTCTACATTCAAGGAATTGTACGCTTACATGGAGTACCTGTATCTATCATATCTGACCGTGATCCAAGATTCATATCCAAATTCTGGAAGGGATTGCAGAAAGCTTTGGGAACAGACACTCGACTCAGTACTGCTTTTCACCCACAGACAGATGGACAGATAGAAAGGACAATTCAGATTCTGGAGGACATGCTGAGGGCTTGTGCACTTGATTTCTCCAGGACCTGGAACAACAGTTGTCTCTGATTGAATTTGCCTACAACAACAGCTATCAGTCAAGCATCGAGATGGCACCCTTTGAAGCTTTGTACGGAAGACCCTGTCGCTCACCGGTTTGTTGGACTGATGTTGGAGAAGTCGGATTGATTGGACCAGATCTGGTCCGAAATATGACTGAAAAGATTAAGGTGATTCGACAGAAACTACTTACCGCCTAGAGTCGTCAGAAAAGTTACTCGGACAAAAGGAGCAGACCTTGTCTTTCAAGGTTGGCGATCATGTGTTCCTAAAAATCAGACCGCGTTGGGGAGTTATTCGGTTTGGGAAAAAGGGAAAACTGTCTCCACGATATATCGGGCCATTCGACATTTTGGCAAAAATTGGGAATGTAGCTTACCGTTTAGCACAACCACCACAACTGGACCGAGTCCACAACGTGTTTCACATGACGATGCTTCGTAAGTACATTGCTCTCCCCACTCATGTCATCAACTGGGGGGATATCACCCTAAACGAGGACGCAACTTTCGAGGAGGAAGCAATAGAGATTCAAGAACACAGCGAAAAGAATATTCGAGGCAAAACAATCAAGTTGGTGCGAGTTTTATGGAGACATCAAGGAATTGAGGAATCTACCTGGGAACGAGAAGACGCTATCCGAGAAAACTACCCGCAACATTTTACATCGTAGTTTGTACTTAATTTCGAGGACGAAATTTGTTAAGGGGGGTAGGTTGTAACGACCCTAATTTTTAGCAATAAAAATTATAAGTTTAATAAAATTTCCATTACTCGATTGTCTTTTATTTATTTACTGGAGTATTGATTTTTTTTAAACAAAACTAATTTATAAAAATTCAGATTTGAAAGCCTTAATAAATATACATACACATACTCGGAGAGAAAGACGAATAGGATTTCTATCCTAAGAACCTATCATCTCACTTCATCACTCACCACCCCTCTTACACATCTTTATCTCTGTTCCATCTAATCAAATTAGAGAGAGGGAGAGAGTTACTGTCAAGAAAAGAGAGGGAGGGTGAGATAGGATTTCCACCGGATTTTACTCCTGCACCATCATCACCCTAGACAATTTATTGAGACTAGCTTGGTCAGGATTGACAGAGAGATTTGCCGAGAAAGGAGAGGGTGGAAGAGATAAGCTGCCATCAACAGATTTTCTTTCCACTTGCGCCAACACATCAACCCCTATATAGAGTAGCTTTGCAGGCTAAAAAATTTTTATTTTTTTTTTAAAAAATTTGAGAGAGTGAGGGTGTGTGTGGCGTAGAGAGAGAGAGAGAGAGAGAGAGAGAGAGAGAGAGAGAGAGAGTTATACCGCGGAAGAGGGGAGAGAGGGAGAAGTGGGTTCTTATCTAAACCTCCCATCAATCATAACTAATAGCCTATGTCACCCTATATATATATATATATATATATACACACACACACACACACACACACACACATAGCTTATCATCAAAACTTCTAGCCCATAGTGTCTAGTAGTCTAGAAGAGAGAGAGAGAGAGAGAGAGAGAGAGAGAGATAGATAGATAGAGAGAAGGACAGGTTGAGAGAGAGGAGAGAGAAGTCTAACCCATATAAATACCCCTCCTTTCTTTCCATTTGGAGGACCACCAACCTTCTTCAGATTTTTCCTCTTTTGGAAAGAAAACTAAAACTACTGTGAGGAATAGAAAAAGAGAGAGAGAGAGCTTAGACCCACTCTTTCAGTTAATCTATTGTTTTTTTTTGTTTAACTTTCAATTTTTTTTTTCCTAAGAAGGAAAAGCTAAGTGTCCAGTCAAACTAAGGCTTAACGGAGACATACCAATTGCGACCCGACTCGACGCCGTCGTAATCAACCCGCTACCGCCAAGAAGTAAGATAGAAACCTCCTACCTACTTACCTAAGTACACCACCATTATAATTTCCTTTTCGTTAAAATATCAAAATTCGGCTTTCACGATAAATGCGTGTAAAAAAAAAATGTTGGAACTAGAATTGACATTTTTTTTTATTATCTAAAAAGAAGGAATGTTCTTAATTGGTTAAGTGCACTACAATTTTGTTTAGTTTTAGAAAAGCATGATCTAGGAGTTAATTACTGGAATTGGGACTTGCTGTTAATATATGATAAACGTAGAAGTAGATTACGAAAAGAAAAGAAGTCAACTACTTAAAAAAAAGAAAAAGAAAAGAAATGTAGCTTAGCAGTTATGTGAGGATAGCCCCTGAAATATTAATATGCAAATGTTAAATGTCTCTCTGTACTAGGAAAGTTAGCATGATTAGGTAATTTACTGTCAGAGTATGACTTGGAATGGACGTAATGGAATTGAAGTCTTTACTGTTAACAATTATGTAGCAAGATGAAATGCGTGTTATTGCATGCCGTTGACAGATTAAAAAAAAACATGAAAAGTAGGATTTATTTGTTATCGTATGTTTTGTTTGTAGCAAGCCTTGAAAGAATAATGTGATCGCGAGAAAATGATGCATGTGTACGAGACACGAGAATCGAGAAAAACGATATTAGTAAACGAAAAGAGCAAAAGAAAAATTTTGACATGTGTAAACCTGAGAGACCGGAACGGCGGAACCAGAGTTTAGGTGTGTGAGTAAACCTGGGAGACCGGAATGGCGGAACCAGTGTTTGGAAATCTGTGAGTAAACCTGGGAGACCGGAACGGCGAAACCAGAGTTTGTAAATGCATGGTCGACCGTCATTCTGAAAGAGGGAGTAAACGGAACCAGTGCTAAAGGAAAAGAATTGATAGTAAGTGAAATTGACGTTTTGATACAGAGTACGATACACTACTTTGAACTTGACAGTCGACACTTTTATTTGTATGATATCTCTATTTGTTGAATTGTTAAAGTTATGTTTGATGCCTTGTAAAGTAGATATTATTTTTGATTAAGTATGGGACATAGGGGTAGGAGTTAACTACTGGGCTTAAAAGCTCACAGTGTTACTTTTGTGGCCCTGGCATCTTATGCCAGGCTTAGAAGGCGAACATGAGGCGTACTATAATCTGGAGCAGTACTGAGCTGAGCAGAATACCGCTGAGGAAGACAACCACCTTGGAGAATAGAAATTTCCGTAGTACCCCTCCCTATTATTAAATAATTGTAATATTAATTTGAGAATAAGTTGGGATGTAATGACTTATTATTCTACTTTTGTTTATTAAATGTTAAAGTTCGAATAATATGGTTATATATAATGTTCCCAAAAATTGGGGGCGTTACATAGTTACTTAATCATTTTTTTTAATTGATTACTTTAGGTAAAGATGAGTTTGTAATTAATTGTTCTCTAATTCCTTTTGACTAAAAAGATTGTAATAATCTAAACAGATTCATACTTGTAATTAAGTTGACTTGGGCTGTGGTGCCAAAATTGTATAATTTTAAGTTTTGGAGACTTGCTTGTAAAGTTAAATAGTTGGCAACTCTTTTGGGTATTATTTATGTTATACGAAGATCTTTTTTCAAATTAGATTATTTATTTATGCTAAAAATTGAGAGCGTGACAGAGGGTTCCATTCACCTTTAGCCTTACCCTCTTCTTCAACTAAACTAGTTGTGTCCAAAAACTTTGCAAACACCCCTGAATGTCTGGGTTACGGCCACCAAAGGCGTACAGCTTTCCATGTAGAGTCATTGTTGTAGCACTTTCTCTACCACAAAGCGTGCAAGGACCTCTCTTCCAACACTCCTGAGGACGACTAGCATCAAATAAATCACCTTGCGAGACCAACACTAGTTAACCTGTGCACCTCCGAAGCTATATATTGTGGACACTATAATAGCAGAGTAGGTGCCTCCATGCCGATCTAATACAGATTTAGGTTCCTCGTTCAACTGGGTGATTAGAGGGAGCATTGGTAGTGGCTTTTTTACACTCCTTGGGTGACGTTCATTATGACGGAAAGCAAAATAAGCGCCTTGAAGTTCTAGTATTGGGATTTGGCGGAGGAGGTGTTTCCTTTTCATCTCTTGCTTCGCCTTGTGTTCATCATTGGCAAGGCGAAGAAAGACATATGGTCCACCCAACTTCTTATGGCTGAGGGTTTGAACCGATGGCTCTGATACCAAGTTGTAATGTCCTTAATTTTAGGAATGTTAAATAAACAATTTTATTGAAAACCTAAATAGAGTCTGGCTCATTATTACAGGATAATTCTCATAAGAGTACATTTATTCAAAAAAGAGAGGGAAACTAGGATTCCTATCTACTGCTCCGTCTGCTCCTTCATCCTAGCTAGCTCCTCGGCTCCGAAAGCCTTCAAGGTGTAGTGCTCACCCTACTCATCTACAAAGTCTGACACATTATACCAGCATCGCCTCTAGTATAATATGTTAGGGTTATAACAATAACACCGTAAGTTACGAAAGCTCAATAGAATAATCTCATACCCTTTAACCCATAATTTCTAATAACAGGACATAGTAGCAACATACTATATATACCAGGTAAATATTCAACGATAATATTGACATAACACATGTACATTCAACAACTTTCAATTCAGAGATTAAGAATAACACATGCACATTCACTATTCAACTAGCGTCAGTGTCCGCATAATCAGAGTTTCTTTTACGCAATATTTTCGTAGACCGCGTCACCATTTTTTCTAACGATTTCACTTTTCATTTTCCAAATCAACATTTTCAAAATCATTTACACACCCAACCTCAGTTTCGCTGTCCCGGGCTCCCGAGTATCCTCACAATGGTTCCACTGTTCCGAAATCTCATTAGCACACAATCACATTGGTTACTCTCCGCGGATAGCCAAGTCACACCTCCAATGAGACTACCAAGTTCGGCCGCATTGGCAACCCCCCCACACACAATGGGCTATCAAGTCCGACCACATTGCGGTCGCAAAAATATTTCATTTCTTGAAAAACACACCTTTTCATTACTAGTACCCTACATTTCATGTTTCTAGACTTTCTCAATTTTTGTGTCTTGTTTTCATGCAAAGACTTCGTCGTCGGATTTTCCACATAAGAACACTATATACGGTTGTAGACACCTCCCTAGAACGGGGCATCGCCTTACAGATTTATCATTGTTTGTTGGTTTGCTTTCTACTTCATAAACCAAGATCGTGGACATTCCCATGGCTAGGAACATCGTCACACGATAGCGGTTATCATCAAAACAGAGTCGCCACCCAGTTTATAAAAACTAGGAAAATAGATAGAGTTTCTGGGTATGGGAGCCAAAGGTACAATGAGGGGAATGTGTTAGGCACCCCTCTTTGCCCCCAGTCGTGATATTGGCCCATAATCGTTCAACATAGGATTAAGACATGCTTTACATAATTCTAACACATAGTCTATTTTTAGCCACTTAAGCAGTTAATGGTGAGCCAAGACTGTAATTAAAACATGCATCAAAAAGCAGAAAACAAAACAGAGCTGTGCCAGGGAGATGGATCTCACGGCAGGTGAATTGATGTCACGGCCGAGAGATCCTCCTGGTTTAATGTATCGGTCGATGGATTGATTCCCAGCCGACGTTCTTCCTCACACCAGATAGAATAGTTAGCAAATAATCAAAACGCTACTATTTAAGCATAAAAATAGTAAATAAATTGAACCAGAGGCCCCTAGGTCTCATCGCCTTGATCCCTCAGTAGCTTTGATTGCTTCGGATTGAATGGGATTGACTGATTGCTTCTTGGAAGCCCTAGGGTTAGGATTTGAACTTCGGGGTTTGATCGTCGGATTAGTGGCTGCCTTTGGAAAGTTAGGGCTTTTGTAGAGGGGATTTGAGAGTGTGTTTCTACAAAGTTTCGTGGCTTGAGAGTGTGTGTGAACTTATGAATTTCGTTCTATTTTTAGAACCCAAGGGCTCCTTTATATAAGCATAGGGATGACACACCTCAACCAATCAAAATCGAACAATTGAATTGGAGTTATATGGCAATACGAACTCCTCATAGTGATCTCCTTATGTAGCCCGAATGCATCGGGATTTGGCTGCTAGGGTTTCGTGATTGGATTAAACGATTGACAGAACGTTTTTGAATCTGGAAAATAGAAGATATGGCGGCCAGGAAAAAGATCTGACGGCTGTAGGAACGATTAAGCAGCCAAAGGATAGACTTGGCGGCTGAAAGATCAATCTCTTAGGGAGATTTTCAAACAACAAGTTTCACGGATGAAGAAATGATGTTGAGGCTGTGAGATCGATGTTACAGCCGATAGAAAGATTCTCCTAGGATACTGTATTTCTGTCTAAAAGGCTATATGACTCTGGATTGGGTCCTCTAAGTGGCTCAAAGTACTCACCATAAGTCTATGGGTTCACTAGAAGTCAATCAGCAATTACTGTATCCATATCATCATCGGGATGGTCCCCAAGATGAGACTTTAAATAATCGTTAGGCCAAATTCAGGTGTCTACAACGGTGTCTTGTAAACATGCATCATTGATCATAATCTTGAAACTAAACTAGAATAATTAAAACAACAAGGTCATCCAAATTTTGGGTGTTTTTCATGCTTAATCCATCAATTAGTCTATAAATTCAACAAGATATGCACATAACTCAACATCAAGACAAGTAAATTAAGAACTAAAAACATGTATACATGCTCATAACCCCTTTCAAATAAAATCTAAGTAACCATGCTACCAATCAAACTATTATTTCTTACATTTCAAAAATCCGTTCTTTCCTCCTTGTTGGGAAGTTCAAAACCACACATATTTTCCAGAATAAAAGTTGAGATATTCAACATGATCATATTTCATTTCAAAATTTTAGTAAAATACGTTTGCTAGCTATTTTTAGTATTTTAACTTAATATGCATTTTTAAACACAAAAAAATATAACTAAAATTTTTACTAGAGAAAGTGAGTAGAAATATTCTACCGTTCTTCTTGGCGGATGGTATGGCTACGGAAAAGAAAATACGTCGGCTTATGGAAGGTGAATGTGGCTATCGAACGAAGTAACTTCTTACGGTAGTTTCGAAAGAGAAAAGAGAAGACAAACTTTTTGGATTGAGAGGGTGGTCGAGTGGTGGTGTAGTGGCGGCTTTGGCTGAGTTTCTTGAAGAACTTAAGAAAGACTAAAACTTCATGAAAGAGCAAGAACACTTAGAATTTCTAGAGAGAAGGTGGGGAATACTTGAAGGTGTGAGTTGAAAGGCAACAGTAAGGTTCTATTTATAGGCAAAAGGTGAAGCTCTCCCTCCCTCTCTTATGGCTGAAACACCACCCCTCTCCTTCCTTGTTCTTTTGCTTCAATGATGAGTCAAATCTCACTCATTCCAAGGCATGGTCTTCCCCTATCTTGTCATTTCAAGTCTAGGTCATGATGAAGGGTTGTAATGACTTGTCTTGTCAAATCTAGGTACTCATTGGATTATGGCAAGTCTTACAAGTTAGGGCAAGAATGATGACTAACTAGGAATGATGGGTTTCTAGCACAACTCTCCTTCCCATCTATCTCCCTCTCTCCATCTCTCTCTCTCTCTCTCTCTCTCTCTCTCTGTGGTCAAAGCTTGCATGTGATTTGACAACACCATGCAAGAAAAGAATGATGATGAATTATGGACTTTAGACAAGACAACGCTATGCAAGGCTTAACTTATGGAAGAAAAAGATATGATGATGAATCATGGCCCTCTTGATGTGACAATACATAATTATGGTTGTTTGGAAGAACAAACTTGGTTTTGGTCTTGATTAGACAAGTCCATGGTAGCACTATTTTCTAAACAATAGGAAGTCTTATTTCTATTACTCAAAGGATAAAAATTATCCTACGAACTATTATTCAATGGGTAAAAAGGTAATGATGAGAAAAGATATTCTTGGAAGAAGTAATGATGAGTAATAAAGTCTTGAAATGATTAGTCATGAAAGGGCAATGATTTCCTAGTCTACGGTTGAAAAGGTTCAATTAGGGTGTAGAAAGGTTCATAAGGTTCAATGGTGGGTGAGAAGGTTCACCTAGAAATTAGGAGGATTCATAAGGGTCATAAGTTAAACTAGATGAAACCAATGTTATCAATCCCATACCGTACCGGCCGGTACATACCGGATTTGAGAGAAACTGGTACCCTAACCCCCCAATACCATTCCGGACCAAATACCGGTTGTTTCCGCCTTATACCGGTCATCTCGGAAAATACCGGCCGGTACCGGAGTACTGGTAATTTCGGCCAAGATTTTGCAGATCTGGGTAATTTCCAAATGATGTCCAAAAACCATAATTTCACCTCAAAACCATGTATCTAATAACCCTGAAGCCTAAACGAGTATCACGCCCCAATCCTCAATTCCTCATCGATCTGGAATCAGGGCGACAGGCGATCAGTGAATCTCACCCCCGACTCATCGATCAGGTGCCTCTCTCTCTCTCTCTCTCTCTCTCTCTCTCTCTCTCTCTCTCTCGATTGTAGGATGTTGATGTCCATTCTTCTAGGTTAGGTACGTCAAAATTGATAAATTCAACGAGCATCAAAGATGTTCATAACGAGGGCATCTCGAGCAAAATTTTAACTTGCCGAACGCAAGTTTGCTCTTTTTCAGCCTTATATTTTAAATTTGTAAGGGGCAGTTGACGATTTTTGTGAGGCCAAAACATCAAGAATCTATAAAAGACGTGAGCTTGAGTGGGCTGTTATGCTGTATATATTTTGTACCATTGGTGATTTGTCAATCTTTTAGTGTTTTATTTTATTTTGCTTGAGTTGAGTTGCTATTCGACAGAAGTAGATCACATGACTTGCTAATGGTTTTTTTGCTTGAGTTGAGTTGTTATTTGACTGTCGAACAAAATAAAAAAAAAAGATCGCATTTTGTACACCAGTAGTTTAGATGAATTAGGAAATCCCTTTGTTCGTGGGTTCGCATTTAAGATTACTTTAGGTTGGATCTGATGTTACAAGCTTTATGTTTTTTATAATGTCTGTTAAGTAGTTCAATAACTTGGTATTATAGGAACTATGTCTTTTGGTCCATCAATGACAAGTGATCATGCTTCTAATCATGCTCCATCAATGACTTCAGCTCCTGCAAAATCTGATGACCCTGCTTGGGCTTATGGTAAACTGGTTTTGGGTAAAAAGAATAATACCATTTGCCTCTTTTGTAATAAGCATCTTAAAGGTGGTGGAATTACACGATTAAAACAACATCTTGCCGGAGTGAAGGGAGAGGTGGAAGCTTGTAAAAATGTGCTAATGGATGTAAAATGGCAAATGAATCAAACGCTTAAAAGGTATGAGCAAGAGAAAGTAAGGAGGGAGAGAATTAGCAAAGCGGTTGGAGAAGGAGCTTCCTACCAAGCTTTGGATGAAGAGGAGTAGGAGTCTTCACTTGATAGAAGAACGTCCGAAGATACATTGTGGACCAAAAAGAAAAAAGTAAGACAATTGGTGGCTTTTTTGCTACAAGAACAATGCCAGGTGCCCAACCTTCTATAAAAAGTACATTGTCATCTAAACAAACCATTGATGAAGCAAGAATGCCGGTTGCTCGATGGTGGTATGATGCTAACATTCCATTTAATGCGACTTTATCTCTGTATTATCAACCAGCGATTGATGCAATGCTAGCCGTTGGACCGGGCTTCAAGGGTCCTTCATATCATGACTTGAGATGCCCTCTCTTGAACAATAGTGTTCATGAAATTAGAGAGTATCTTCTTGAACTTAGAGAGGTTTGGGCAAATTATGGATATTCAATTATGTCTGATGGATGGACAAGCCAAAATCAAACTCCGATTATAAATTTTCTTGTTTATTGTCATTAAGGGACTATGTTTTTGAAGTCAATTGACACATCGGGGCTTGTTAAAGACGCAGATACATTGTTTGGTATTTTTTTGTGAAATTGTTGAACTAGTGGGGCCAAGTAATGTTGTCCAGTTTGTTACGGATAATGAGGCTGCCTACAAAGAGAGGGAAAGAGGTTACAAGCACATTATGGATCCTTCTATTGGTCTCCTTGTGCGGCTCATTGCTTGGACTTGATGTTGGAGAATTTTGCAAAGCCTCAACACTTTCCAAACATAGATGCTACCATCCAAAAGGCTAAAAAGGTAACTTTTAAGATGTTATGCATATTGTATAGTTGATATGCTATGAATATGAATCTTATCAATTGTGATTTTTACTTTTGTATGTAACTCGATACACTTACAATCATGCGTGGGTTCTCAACACAATAAGGAAAGACTTCACAAATGGCAGAGACTTGTGTCGTCCAGGCATCACAAGGTTTGCTACAAACTTTTTAAGCCTTCAATGCCTTCTAAATTTCAAAAAACAGCTTAGACAAATGTTCACTAGTGACAAATGGCTTGGATCTCGATATGCTAAATGTAATGTTGGAAAAGAAGTTGCTAAAATTCTTTTGGAGGATAGAGAATTTTGGTCTAATTGTTAACTTGTGGTGAAAGTTAGTGAACCTTTGGTGAGGGTTCTCCGTCTAACTGATGGCGATGAAAAGCCTGTAATAGGGTACTTGTATGACGCAATGGATAAGGCAAAAGAGGCAATTAAAATGAGGTTCAACAATAGGCTCTCTTTGTATGGCCCATACATTCGAGTGATTGATGCTAGATGGGATAGGCAACTTCACAGCCCTCTTCATGTTGCTGGTTGCTTTCTCAATCCCGCAATATGTTTTAAGCCTTCTTTCAAGAAGAAAAAGGAAGTTGATCGAGGAATGATTTAAGCTCTTACAGTCTTGGTGCCGGATGAACATTTGCAAGACCAAATAAGTGTACAAATTGAGGAATACAAGCAGGCAACAGGTGACTTCAATATGCCGCTTGCCATTCGTCAACGAGAGAAACTATCTCCAGGTAATCTTTTCTTTTTCAGTATGCCTATTTTATCTTGTAAGTTGCTAAATTTTTATCTAGTAAATTGTTAAGTTTTCAATCTTTTAATTTCATGGTGGGGGCAATTCGGAGGTTTAGTTCCAGAGTTAGAAAGGTTTGCTATTCGAGTACTTAGCCAATGTTGCAGTGCAACTGGATGCGAAAGAAACTGGAGTACGTTTGAGTTTATCCATTCTAAGAAGTGGAATAGACTAGAGCTCAAAAGACTGAATGATTTAGTCTATGTGCGTTGTAATTTGAAGCTTTAAGAAAGGTAATTGTTTCAAAAGTTGTTACTTAATTTTTAAGTATTTAATATGCTTTCAAAATGGATCTTATAAATTGTGATAATTACTTTTGTAGGATTATTAGGCGAACAAAAGACGCACTTGACCCAATTAGTCTTGAAAACATAGATGTGTTGGATGATTGGGTGAGTGAAGAGCCTAGTCTACTTGACGAAGAGGATATTGCGTGGGAGATTGTTGAACCACCATCTTTAGAGGCATTGACGTTAGATGAAGACGATCAGGAGCCTAACTTTAATGAAGCTGCTGATGATTTTCCAAATGAGAACGAGAGCCAGTATGATTATTGGAGTTTGGAGGACACAATGACCCTTATGTTTATGTTGAATGACAACCTATGTTTTTTTTAGATGTACTTCTTAAGTCCTTTTTGGTGAACTTTGCGTATATTTTGCGATTATGGATATGTACTTGATACTGCGTATGTTTTGCGGAACTTGGGAACTTTTTCTTGTTAATTTGAAGTCACTTATGTGAATTTTGTTAGCTTAATATAGGTATTTTATGATGAATTGCATGGTACGGGGGATTTTTTTTGAATTGTAATTATATATAATTATTATATATATTGTAGTTGCGGTAAATCCGAAACGGTACCCGGTATTTGACCAGTACCAGTACGTACCGTACCGGTAGGAAAACTGGTGCCCTGGCCGGTACGGAATTCAGAACATTGGATGAAACTAGCCTTGAAAAGTAACTGGATTGGCCAAATTAGTTAGTTAGGAATTAACTAGACTTGCCAAGTAAAATCTTTAGCCAAGAAATGTACTTTTATAAATTAATTTTTTTTGTAACCAAGTAAATGTACAAGTGTATAAATAAGCTCACGTGTCTTTAGAAAATGGCTAGATAGCCCAATGCGTAGTAATTCAATTTTACGAAGAATGAATTTAATTATGATGGACTATTAGAAATTAAAACTGAATCTATAAAGCAATCCAAGAATTAGTTAAAGAACTTCAAATATTTAACGAAACTTTTATTACTAAAAATCGGAGTTATTACACATTTTGAGCTGAAACCTCACATAATACAACTTCTTCCTACATTTCATAGGGTTGAACGAGAGGATCCTTACATGCATTGTAGGGGGATGAAAACAACTGGTGCTCGGATTAACACCAATATGCAACGGCCACACGTGCCTCTTCACCGGAACCCTAATTCGTCACTGGAACCCTAATCTGCAAGACAGACAAGGGGTGAGCACACCTTTGGTTCTCGTAGCAAAGGCCCTCTGATGCCAAAGTTAGGATCACGAACTAATTGAAAGCCCTAATTATCAGTGGGCAAATAACAAGAATGCAACATATTGCGTACCTTTTCCTCTAGGGTTTCTTTATATTTATAGATTCATAGATGCTTGCTGCCCAAGCATCCTTGTTCCTCTAGGATTCCTATTTCGTATAGGAAACCCAGGATATCATGGATTCTCATTCCCTTATCAAGTCATTACCTTTAGTCCTTTTAGGACTCTTTTCCAGAACTGGCCGAACGTCCCATTCACGTTGGGTGTCTTTCCTAGATCCTATATACTCGGAATCTCATTTCTTTACGGGATATTACTGTTCTGGAACCTTCTACGGCGTTCCTGCCGCCTTAATATTTAGGGCTACTTCTTTCTTTGTTCGGCAACCTCTTTGCCGAACATTCCATCTGGACCAATGACCTCTCATGTCACTGGTCCACACCATTATGCTTTGCTAATTGACTTCACGTGTCTTTTGTCTGCATATGCCGAATAAACCGTATGGACCATTGACTCCTCTTGTCACCGGTCCATATCGCCCTCCATCATACTCAGCGCCGTCTACCGTATTCATCACATGCTCTCCTACATCACGTGTTTGGCTACTAACTGTATCTGTTCGGGAATACCTCCCTACAATTGCTCCCTAGCTTTTCCTGTTGCCACTGTTCAGGGGTTTCAAGTAAAGCTAGAATTTAGACCTTGAGCCGAGCTCCTCGAGTCTTGTGTAGATATAATACCCAAGCCCTTTGATGTTTTTTGGCGGCTTAATCATCATTTCCTCGAAGTAACGGTTCCACGTGGCGTGTTTCATACGTCTTGCATTCAATTCTGACTGACGTTTCAGCCAAAACGGCGTCAGAATGGCGTCCTTTGAAGCCCTCTTTTCGTTACCTTTCTTGTAACGGCGTAGGGGGTGACGTTTTCCCTTCCATCCCTTACCCTTAAACCCCAAAAAGGGGTTCCTTTTGGGTTTTTACTAAAAAAAAAATCGAATCTCAGTTTTCTCTCTCAAAAACCAGGCGAAAGCTTACTTCTTCTTCCTTCCGCCATCGCCGCCGTCTGCTACTTGATTGCATCTCAGGCAACCACTGCAACAACTTCGTAAGACTCTCATTCTCACTTCCCTTTGCGCCATTTTCTGAGATTCATTCCCAGACTTTATCCTCTTATTTTAGGGTTTCTCTGCCTGTTCATTTCCTTTATATTCATGGTAGCAAATAACGAAAACCTTCCCAAACCTAGCAAGTTTAGGAAGCTCTGTGAAACTCCTACTGCCATGGCAGCATTTAAGGCCGAATATAACGTTCCTGATAACGTGGGACTTGAGCTTGCCCCTTTAGGTGCCGATAGGGACGGTGGTTCTTGGGATAGAATGTGCATCCCCATCGTGGCGATCGTGGAGGGTGGGGTTCGTTTCCCCCTTCACCAACTACTCTGCCAAGTTCTAAATTGGTATCGCCTTGCCCCCATGCAAGTTTCAACGAATGTGTTTAGGTTGGTGATGGGGATTATAGCCCTAAATAGGATTCTGGGGACCCAACTAGGAATCTTGGACATCCAGTGGTGGTATAGTATAGTGCTAAACCTTGAGTACAATACGTATTACTTCAAGGTTAGAAGGGCAGACAAGCGTTTCGTGCTAAACTTGCCAGATTCTGCTCGTGACCACGAGATTGATTTCCTCTATGTAACCGGAGCATTCGAGCCAATAGGGGAAGATGGCCAAGTGGTGGGGCTCCATTGCCCCCACATATGGGGCTATCCACATATGCTCTTAATTTTGACTTGCAATTCTTTGATTACTTCCTTCTCGTAGCTCTTCCATATTTTAATTTACAATTTGGATTTTAATCCTGCAGTAGATAACGCTAACAAGCGTCCTAGACGAGAGCCAAGTTACGTCCGAACAGAGGACATCAATAGGATCTTAAAGTATACAGGCGAGCCTGGTACCCGAACAGCTGGTCGAGGTCGTAACGCTGATGTATTGTTGGGATACGACCCTTCTTACAGAGGTGTTATCGACAGAAGACTTACCCATCCAAGTACCAGCGCTGCTTCTACCTCCACTGCTCCCCAACCGCGGAGTTCGAGATTGCAGGCTGGAGTTACCCTTGCCGGACAGCCAGGTGAAGTTCCGATTCCCGAAGGCATTCCCTTGACACACGTGGTGCTCAAAAGATTTGAACGAAGACAAGTCATCCCTGAACAACAATCTGAACAGCCCACTCCCCTCTGTGTTACCAGCCATTCGTCTTCTTCTAGCTACTCTCGATCTCCACCAGACCCAGGTACGATGACTCGCCAACCCCTTGACCTTAGCACCCTTCTCACTGTCTCCACGCGGGGGCGTGGTGCTGGAAGTAGGGTGGCATCGACTGGTGTTGCCCCCCCACGATCTCGTCACACTAGAGGGGGCTCAACACGATCATCTTCTTCTCCTCGGGAACATGATAGTTCCCTTGAGGCTGCTGATGCACATCGAGATAAACGTCCCCGGAACCAAGAAGCCGGAGATACTGAAGCTCTAGCTGCTTCATTACTGTTGGAGACTCCTCCGCCGAGCATCCAGATCACTCCTGACGTCTGGACCCCTCAACTCATGAGGGGGGGACCGGCTTGTAAACGTCGGGGATAGTGCTAGCTCCTCTGAAACTGCACTAGCCTTAGCACAGGGTTTATTGCTTCCTATCGACATGCAAAAAGAATCCTCATCATCTACAGATAGACTTGTGTCCACTGGTCTCGTCAGTGGAATCAAGGTAACTAAAATTCTTCTTCTAGCTTTACTCTTCTTGTAGCAGTTAAAATCTTTTAACTTATGTTTGGTATTTTTATAGTTTATCCAAAAAATGATGACACTGGGCCAAAAGTTTCAAGAAGCTGATGCCGAGAGAATTAGGCTTTTGAATGACAATACGAGGCTGCTCCGTACAATCTCAAGGCTAGAGAGAGATAGAGAGACAAGGCCAAAGCAGATTGTACTGAAACAAAAGGCAAGCTTAAGACGGTTGAGGATAGTCTCAATCAAGCTCTGGTAGAAATCGACAGCACCAAAAAAGTTGCGTACGAAGAAGGTTATCAAAAGAGCTTCGACGCAACAACGGCCAGCTATGTGGATCAGATGCCAGTTATTCAAGACCAGATCTGGGTTGCTTGCTGTGAGGCGTGTCTGACGAAGGTGGGGGTTGCTGAGGATTCCCCCCTCTGGGAGGAGAACGATTTACCAAGCCCCCGAATCGCAGCTTCTCAAGCGCATGATGATACTCCTACTGATGATGTCGATCAGTAGATTGACGACTTTGCAGATGCCGATGAAGAAATACAGATAGAGTCTCAGGATGCTGCAGTCGAACATACATCTGTTCGGGAGGTGACCATTGAGACCATTGTCCTAGAAGAGAATGCTGTTGGTGGTGGTGGTATTGTTGGAACTGACGCTCCCCCAGAGATTCAGAACCTAGGCTGAATTGGCAGGCAAGTAACTTAGTTCCATTTATTTTTCCTTTTAAACCTTAAACAATTTGGCTGGTCCTGAATGACCATGGAATATCAACCCTGCGTGGTATCAGTACTTTCGTACTTTTGATAACACAGGTATTCAGTCCCTCACGGCGTATCACTTGGTTTGTTCAGCCATAAACCTTAAACAAAAAGTTTCTCAGTATTTTTTGTTTCCAAGGAGTGTTGCATCATATGCAATTTCTTTAAGCTTATTCGTACTTGCTTTCTGCATGTTCTCGTATGCATCCTAAAGTCTATTCATACTTAGATTCTACTAAGTATATTCATACTTAGATATCTGTAAGTTTCTCGTACTTAAAGTATCTCATACCTATTTCAAGCTTTTTCATGCTTTAAGCAAAAGCTAAGTATTCTCGTACTTAGACAATTTAGCTAATATATGCTCGTTATGTTTTAAGCCAAGTGTCTCATACTTGGATACTAAATATTTATTTCATATTTGCTTGTAAGTATCTCGTACTCTAGCAGTTCGTACTTTAGTCTGATTTCGGATACCCAAGCTGTTCGCTATATATTCAAACATACAAGGTTATGTGTTTGGATATGTGTATTCGTACATGGCATTCGTGTCTATCCCCTGCTCCCTAATATGAATAGAGAAAAGCAAGTTCATAATTCTTATTCCAAAAATTCGATATGGATGGAAAGATGTTTTTATTCATAAACTTAGAAACTCAAGGGGTTGTTACTCGTACCCCATGTAACTAAAAAATAATAGATAACAAAGGAGCTCTTATTCGTAGCATCCAAACAAGCACACAGTGTACTCTAAAATAAAATAAAACTCAAGGGGTCGTTACTCATGCCCCTTGCAACTAATAACTATTAGAAAACTATTAGAAAACAAAGGAGCTTTGTTCCTAGCTCCCACACAATCACGTAGTGTGCTTTGAAATAAAATAAAAAAACTCAAATTCTTTTAAACAAAGAATTTTCTGAGATTATGAACGTTCCAAGGCCTTGGCACCGGGTTCCCATCCATGTCAGCCAATCGGTAGGCCCCAGTGCCCACAATCTCAGTGACTCGATACGGACCTTCCCAATTGGCCCCTAACTTGCCCTCGTTGGCCACCTTGGTATTGCCGAGCACCTTTCGTAGTACAAGTTCCCCAACACCAAACTCTCGAGGGTGAACATGTTTGTTGTAGCTTTTCATCAGTTGTTCTTGGTAAGAAGCCAGATGCACTAGGGCCCTTTCCCTCCTTTCCTCGGTGAGATCAAGCTTAATTTCGAGGGCCTTGTCATTGCCCCCACTTTCAACCAATGCAATCCTATTGGTTGGCAGACCAATTTCCAAAGGTATTACTGCCTCTGTTCCATATGCCAAAGAATTGGGGGTTTCCCCCGTAGACCTCCTAGGAGTTGTTCGGTGAGCCCACAAGACAAGTGGCAATTCGTCAGGCCATTTCCCCTTTGCTTTGTCTAACCTCTTCTTGATCCCATCAAGTATAGTTTTGTTGGATGCTTCTGCCTGCCCATTACTCTGAGGATAGGCTGGGGTTGAGTAGTAATTCCTTATGCCATATTGAGCACAGAAAGCTTTGAACTTTTTCTGAAATTAGGACTCATTATCAGTAATCAATGAATAAGGGACCCCAAAGCGAGTGATGATTTTCTTCCATACGAACCTTTCTATCATGGTTCAGTGATTTTGGCCAGTGGTTCTACCTCAATCCACTTAGTAAAATAGTCCGTTGCCACTAGCAGGAATTTTTGATTCCCAGTTGCTTTGTGTAGTGGGCCCACAATGTCCATTTCCCATTGAGCAAACGGCCAAGGACTCGTCAATGGCACCAAGTCTTCTGCTGGTGTTCGAATCATTGATGAGAATTTCTGACACTTCTCGCAAATTTTCACATACACCTTTGCTTCTTCTTGCATGTGTGGCCACCAGTAGACTTGGGTAATTGCTCGGTGGGCGATGGATCTGCCTCCAGCATGACTCCCACACGTTCCCTCGTGGATTTCGTGAAGAAATCTTTGCACCATCTCGAGGTGTACGCACAACAAATATGCGCCCGTGAAGGATTTTCTGTATAGCTTATCCTCTAGGGACAGCCAAAACCTTGCAGACGTGGTTTTAATCTTATGAGCTTCCTTTTTATCGGTGGGGAGCGTTTCATCTTGTAAAAACTCCACTATCAGGTCCATCTAACTTGGACCTTGGCTCACGTCCAAGACCAACTCTACACACCTTCCAATGCTTGGCTCTGTCAGATACTCAACTGCTACCCTCTGCTTGAGTTCAGTTGGAACAGCTGCGGCTAACCAAGCCAAAGAATCGGCATGAGCATTCTGTCTCGAACTTATCTGTTCAATGTGAATCCTTTTGAAGGTATCAAGTAAATCCTTGGCTGCTTCCACATACGTTGCCATCTTCTCATTCCGGGCTTGGCCCGGACAGTTGATTAACCACGAGCTGTGAATCACAATACACCCTGACTCGTTTTACTTTTAGAGTCTTTGCGCTTCGCAATCTAGCTAAGAGTGCCTCATATTTCGCCACATTGTTTGATGCATTGAAACCAAGCCGAACAGATAGCTCGATCATTATTCCTTCCGGAGAAAAAAGGACAACCCCAATTCCTGAACCAGTATTACATGCTGATCCGTCGACGAATAACTTCCATTCCATGGGGTCCTGTTCGGCTGGGACTCGGTTGTTCGTGGGTGATGTCTTAGTCACCTGTTCCTTTCTCATAGGAGGCAGGGGAGCTACTGCAGGAGAAAACTCTGCCACAAAATCAGCCAACACTTGGCCTTTGATTGCTATACGCGGCTGGTAATCAATATCGTATTGGCTTAACTCGACGGACCACGTTGAGATCCTTCCCGAGAAATCTGCTTTTCGTAGTACTGACTTCAACGGAAACTAAGTATAAACCACAACCTTGTGGCTTTGGAAGTAGTGTGGCAAATTCCTTGTGGATGTCCTAAGTGCCAGGACTAGTTTCTCTAAGGGCAGATATCTCGTTTCTGCATCCAGCAGCGTCTTGCTGACACAGTAAATGAGGATTTGCTCGGTTCCCAAATCCCTTAACATGACTGCACTTACAGCATGTTCAGAAATAGCTAAGTACAAAACTAAAGACTCACCTGGCTGTGGAGTTGACAAAAGTGGAGCCTCGGCCAGATACTTCTTCAGGTCTTGGAAGGCTTGCTCGCACTCTGTTCCCCATTCGAATCCCTCCCTCTTTTTCAATAACTGAAAAAAGGGCCTACACTTATCACTTGACCTGCTGATAAATCTGTTAAGTGCTGCAGCCATTCCAGTCAACCTCTGGACTTCCTTCATGTTTTTGGGACTTATAGCCTTTGCAAGGCCGTGATTTGATCAGGATTGGCCTATATCCCTCTCATGGTCACATGGCCTAGGAACTTTCCAAAACCGACTTCAAACGCACACTTCGAGGTGTTGAGCTTCAGTTTGTATGCCCTCAGGATTCCAAAAGCTTCTTTCAAATCCGCTATGTGTCCCTATTTATCTTGACTCTTCACCACCATATCGTCTATGTAAACCTCCATGGTGTTGCCGAGTAGCTTTTTGAACATGATGGTCGCAAGTCTTTGGTATGTTGCCCCAGCGTTTCTTAGCCCAAAAGGCATAACGCTATAGCAATACAATCCTCGTGGTGTGATAAAAGAAGTCTTCTCTTGATCAGACCCAAACATAGCAATCTGATGATATCCTCGATACGCGTCGAGGAAACTCATTCGCTTGTATCCAGCAGTTGTGTCAACCAACTGGTCTATCCTTGGAAGAGGGAGACTATCCTTTGGACATGCCTTGTTTAGGTCTGTGAAGTTTACACAGACACGCCACTTTCTATTCTTCTTCCTTACAACCACGGTGTTGGATAACCATTCTGGGTAGTAAACTTCACATATTGCTTTGGCCTCCAGCAAACGATCAACTTCTTCAATTACAGCATCCACATGCTGTACGGCTGCCCTCCGCTTTTTCTGAATGATCGGTTTATGCTGATGGTCAACATTTAAATGGTGACAGATCACACCTGCATCTACTCTGGGCATCTCCTCTGGTACCCATGCAAATACATCGATATGTTCCTTCAGAATTTTTATCAATTCAGCCTTTTCGTCTGCTGGCAATGATTCTCCAACTAAGAAATATCTTTCAGGATCAATCTCGTTGATCTGTATTTTTTCCAGGCTTTCGACCACTTTTTATGCCGGGCTTCTTCCGACATCCTCGATAGTTGGTTGATCTGGTACTTCTAACGTATGACCATGATGGGCCTTTGAGGCTCTTTTAACGATGGAAATTAAACACTATTGGGCCACTTTCTGATTGCCTCTAATTACTTCGACCCCATTAGATCCTGGGAATTTCACCATCTGATGGTAAGTTGAGGAGACAGCTCTCATCTTGTGCAGCCATGTTCTCCCTATAATCGCGTTATAAGAAGAAGGAACATCTACAACTAAAAAGTCCGTCCTCAACACCACTGATCCAGCCCGAATAGGCAATGTTACCTTTCTAAGAGGCCAGACTACTCCTACACCGAACCCAATCAGGGGTGTTATGGATTGCTCTAAGTCCGTTTGGGCCAGCCCCAGCTTCTTGAACGCATCGTAGTACATTACCTCTGTACAACTCCCCGAGTCCACTAGGATTCTCTCAATGTCATATTCCCCAATTCGTAAGGTTATGACTAGAGCATCGTTGTGGGGTATTTGGACTTTTCCCAGATCCTCATCTGTGAATGCTATGTTTTCGTTGCACACATCGTTTCTTTGCCGTCTCTTGTTTCCCAATTGCATAGTGTGCTGATCGTGCTTGACTTGCCTCTAGAGTAGCCTAACCTCATTTCTCGTATAAGGTGCGGCCAACCCATGTATCATATGGATTACCCCTTTAGGATTTTGTTTGTAATCCAGTTCCATGGCTTTCCCTTTATCCTTGGGATCCTCCTGGATGAATTCTTTGAGATAGCCCCGAGAGACTAAATCATCAAGGTGCCTTTTATACATTTCACAACCTTCAGTCATGTGGCCCCAATCTTTATGGTAGCTACAGTGCTGATTCGTAGCACGTTTTGCGTCTTTATCTCCGCTTAGACTTGGGGGCCACTTGAAGTATGGCTGATTCTTTATTCGATAAAGAATCCTATAAATTGGTTCCTTCCAAACCGTAGTGATAGAAAAGAAAGACTTAGGGTCAGGAGCTTGTTTATCTTTGTATGGCTCTTTCTTCGCTTGTCCGTACTCTTTCCTCTCCCCGTAAGTCTTAGGTTCTGGCTTATCTACCTTCCTAACAGGTGCCTTTGGCTGTTCGGCAACAAACTTGCTATCTTCCCGGAGTATGTCATCCTCCATCCTGGCATGTTGTTCTATCCTTTCCATTAGTTTAGCCAAGGTTGCTATTGGATGTTTGTTCAGTGAACCGCGTAGTTCTCCCTAAACAGGCAAGCCAGTCTTAAAAGTGGCTATAGCATACTCTTCATTGCACTTTCAATCTCGTTGAAAGTCTCCCAATACTTCTTAGCATAGTCCTTAATTGGTTCATTTTCTGCCTGCTTCATAGTGGAAAGACTCTCAAATGTTTTTGGAGCTTTTCTGCTTGTCAAGAACCGAGCAGTAAATTCTTCGGCCAACTACCTCCATCCTCGTATGGATCGTGGGGCCAATTTATGAAACCAAGACAAGGCCACCTTCTTGAGACTTGAAGGGAACAACTTGCACAGGATGGCGTCATCCCCATCGTGCATGAACATAGCCTGCTGATAGTGTTGTATGTGAGCTACGGGATCCGCGTTTGTCTCATAAAGTATGAACGTACCGTGCTTCACTCTGCTCGGCAACCTAGGCTCTTGTAGCCTTTTTGAAAAAGGGGAAGCTGCTATGTTACTTAGGGCCTTTCGTGCTGCTTCTCGTGCAGTCACTGTCCCATCCTCGTATTCTTTAGCTTTGTGAGCCACATTCTTGGCCCAATCTGTATCAGGTCTCTTGTACCTGTCCCTATGGTGTTTTCTGATCCTTCTTTCCTCAAGGGTGGAGATTCGGCTTCTCTCTTTTCGCGAAGTAGCCCTCCACCTGATTGGACTCTGGTATGGACTCTCGCTCTTCCTTTTTCGTGAAAAAGCCTTCCCCCGTCCTGGAGTTGGGCTTCTGCTCCTGCTTCTTCTTCTTCATGAAGGAGCCCTCTCATAGTCCACCATGGCATACCTGTCTCCCTTTGACTTTCTTTTTGATAGCCCAGAGTCCTCAGGATGCTTTCGGACCCGTTCTATCGCGCGGATTTCGTGCTCTCGTCTTTTTATCAATCGAGCAAACTCCTCAATCTCCTTCCTCTTTCTATCGAGTACATTTTCACTGTTATGTATACTCCGTGAATGCGCAACCGATGCCTCTCTTCGGTGGGATTTGCTCCTTCTCGTGGAGCCCGTAGTCGTCCTGCCTTGTCTACCAGTGGGCTTTCTCGGAGCACCTGGTGGAGATTTATCTCCTCCACCACTTAACTGGTCCTTTGGATTGAACGGCATGGCTGGATCTTCTTCCACCAAGATTGTTTTTCAGAGAATTGGTTCGTTTCCCACAGACGGCGCCAATTGTAGGGGGATGAAAGCAACTGGTGCTCGGATTAACACCAATATGCAACGGCCACACGTGCCTCTTCACCGGAACCCTAATTCGTCACTAGAACCCTAATTTGCAAGATAGACAAGGGGTGAGCGCACCTTTGCTTCTCATAGCAAAGGCCCTCCGATGCCAAAGTTAGTATCACGAACTAATTGAAAGCCCTAATTATTAATGGGCAAATAACAAGAATGCAACGTATTACGTACCTTTTCCTCTAGGGTTTCCTTATATTTATAGATTCATAGATGCTTGTTGCCCAATCATCCTTGTTCCTCTAGGATTCCTATTTCGTATAGGAAACCCAGGATATCATGGATTCTCATTCCCTTATCAAGTCATTACCTTTAGTCCTTTTAGGACTCTTTTCCATAACTGGCCAAACATCCCATTCACGTGGGTGTCTTTCCTAGATCCTATATACTCGGAATCTCATTTTTTTTTACAGGACATTACTGTTCTGGAACCTTTTAGGGCGTTCTTGTCGCCTTAATATTTAGGGCTACTTCTTTCTTTGTTCGGCAACCTCTTTGCCGAACATTCCATCTGGACCAATGACCTCTCATGTCACTGGTCCACACCATTATGCTTTGCTAATTGACCACTCCTCTTGTCACCAGTTAATATCACCATTCTCCATCATACTCAGCGCCGTCTACCGTATTCATCACATGCTCTCCTACATCACGTGTTTGGCTACTAACTGTATCTGTTCGGGAATACCTCCCTACATGCATGTTGAAGACCTTCTTGAAATTTGTGCTACTTTTAGGTTTCAAAATTTTTTTGATGAGTCTCTTAAGTTGCGCCTTTTTCCCTTCTCACTAAAAGACAAAGCAAAAGCATGGTAAAACTCGCTATCCTCTGGCTCAATTACTTCATGGGACACCCTTGTGAAAAAGTTTATTTCAAAATTCTTTTCAATGTCTAGAATGACTATTCTAAAGAGGGAGATTACTGATTTTTGTCAAGAACGTGAATTTTTTTATAAGAGTTGGGAGAGATTAAAGATCTTATTTTAAAGTGCCCCCTCATGATTTTGAAACATGGAGACTTAATTAATATTTTTCCATAATGGTCTACCTCAGTCTAACTGCAATATGATTGAGTCGATGAACAATGGTGGTTTTCTAATTCTCACGGGTGATGCAGCTTATGTGTTTCTTAAAAATTTGTAAAAAAGCTCTCAACATGGCATCCTCCGCAGTCGCCATCATTGCCACCCAACCGCCTCTTCCATTACTACCCAAACGCCTCCTCGATCAAACTCCTCCACAGCCCGGCCTAATCACTCCCAAAACGTGCCTCCAACAGCCTAGCAAATCCCGCCTCCCATACCATCTCCTCCAACAGCCTATTGAGCGTGTGTTAACTGTTAACCATAGCTATTAATTAAGCTCTAAGTAGCAAAATTATATATATAGTGTTAAAAAAGAGAGAAATTTATAATTTTAAACGCCTCACGTTTGGCACAATTACATCATAGTTGTGGAGTCCACTATATGAGATTAAGCTAAATTTTATACATCAGTGTATTTATAACACAAAAGTCGGTGGAATCAAGTGACCTCACTTGATAGTGTCTCCAACCTCCCTCAAACCACTTGATAGGGTCTCCCACCTCACACCCTAAAATTCTTAAATTGTATAGCTTCTAGATTGAATTGTATTATGACGAACTTATTTAAGGCAGTCTCCGTTAAACATTACTATTGGATAAGAGTTCAAATTCTTTTAGCAGGCCAGGGGTGAAAATTAGGAGTTTTCTCTAACCGCTATTGTGGATCCTACCGTGTGTTTATTGTAATTATCTGTACCCAAGGACGGAACCAGGATTTTACCCTAGCAGTGGCGAAATGTATACTAAAAAATTCCGGTGATGGCGAAACTATATAAGTTGGACATAATTTTTTCTTTTACATATCATAATTGTACTTTTTAAAATTTTTGTCGTGGCGGTCGCCACCACTAGATCCCCTGATCCCATCCTTGTCTGTACCGTTCATGCTGCTAGCATTTTAATTTGCTTACGAGTTAAGTTTTCCAAAAACTTTAGATTCCGATGATCGCTATTATCTTTTGATGTAGAGCATAGCGTAGCTCATTTGTTACTACAATTCTACAAATATGTGTTGTCTTTCTTTTATTTTATTTAACTAAAGACATTTTTCAGAAGTTTTGATTAATCTCCTGGAGAGTAATCTCATTATTCATCAGCAGAGGCCTAATTAAAGTCAAGCGATGGAAAGCCCATATATATGAATTGATCCCCCAGTAATTCATAGCACCTAGAACGTTTGAAACCTAAGACCAAGATGAAGCAAACCCTTTAATTTCCGGCATTGACCATCCAACCAATCCCTTAGGTTTACACCAATTGTGTTCTTGAAATCTGTTGCACAATGACAATCAAACCGATCTCTAAACAGAAAGATTTCAAAACACCTAAGAAAATGTACAAACACCAAAAAGCCACTTTATCACTATTCAAACATGCATAAAATAGGATCATCAGGAATATATACGTACATTCAAGAGCGGGGTTGGGGGGCTGCTGTCCCGGCTGAGGGGGCTCCGCTCTGATCGCTCCGATAATCGGAAACGTTCACTACGTAGAGCTCGTCGAGTTAAACAACTATGCAAAAAATCAATTCGATCGGATATCATTAAGTGCCTAATTGAAACCTTTTTGTCTTGAAAAGAATGGATCCGAAACATTGAATCAAATCTACTAGAACCCATTATTGGCAAGTTATACGTGTTTCGATTTGGTATTTAATGATATCCGATTGAGCTGATTTTTTGCATACCTATTCAACTCTACGAGCTCTATGAAGTGAACGTTTCCGATCATCAGAGTGAGACCAGAGCCCCCCCAAGTCCTTCACAGCCTAGCTAGATACAGCAAGAAAGAAAAATTACAACTCAGACATGCAAAGATTACTTAAGCATAGAAAATCAAGAACTGATCAAATCAACACATTCAGATAAATGCATGGTTGATTCGAATAGCTAGCTAGCTATTTCCTCCATGGACTGATCTTGCCAACAAATTTACAGAAACCACATTTCATCAACTTCATGGCCTTCTCTCCTCTCTCTTCAATATTCTCTCTCCTGATCTTCCTGCACACAATCTTCTCCAACAAATCACCAAAACAGCCCACCATTGACGACCCTTTAGCCTTTCCAGATCCTCTCTCCTCTTCTGGTACTGGGAAAACAGCAGAAGAGTGAGAAATCTGTTTTTTCAGCCGCCACGATCCGCTGAGAAATGGCAACGCCAGTACATGCCTGTCGATCACATGACCGAGGGAAGCCAGTTCGTATGAATCATACAAAGGGCTTCCACAATCCCATACCTTCATTACTAATCCTTCATCTTTCTCCTCTGTTCCTTCACTAGATCCTTCTCTTTTGTGCATGCTCTCCATGTGGGTTTTTTTTTTTTTGGTTTTTCCAGATTATGAGATCGAAGAGAGTTGCCAAATTACATAGTAGAATTTTCCTGGGTTCCTAACCACTGATTCTCCTAGATTTTATAAGAGTATATCTGACCAGCTTTGTTGGTAAGTGGTAACTACTCTTAGTTATAATTGTAGCCTTTCTTAATAAGGAAACAATAGATTGTTCATAATTCCAGATTCGGCCTTATTACCGAGCTGTTATACGATTCAAACTCTTTATTTGACTTAGGGCAGTAAATAGAGTGGTAATCCAGTAGTAGACACCTTATACTCCTATGCACCGGGAAGGGGCCTAGAAATGCCCACTACTACACCACTCTACACTCAAGATTTAAGTTTGAAACCTCACTAATTGCAATTAACACTTCTTGCACTTTTGCAACAAAAAAAAAAAAAGAAAACATAAAATTGGGGCCACTGGGGTTTATTTCCCATCATTACTCTCAGGACCCTAAAATTAGTAGAGATGCGAGCAAGTTGGCCGGACATCCGATTATAAAAAATTAAAAAAAAAAAAACCCTTATTACTTGGCTGTAAGACTCAAGCTTTATACCACATATACCAAAATTCCTATACTTAGAGTTTGATCATAATCAGCTATAGGTCTTGCTTATTTTTCAAGTGAATCAAAATAGGAGTATAAGGGGTGTTTTGGCTCAATATTGAGTCAGATTAATTTTTTTGTCCTTAATTATTATTATTTTTATTTTTTTTTAATTTTTTTTGCATATAGTAGTTTTGTGTTAATTTTTTTGAATGATTAATTTATATTGACGAGATGAATTTAAAAAGTAAAGAATTGTAAACTTTTTCTGAATAAAAACAAAATAATCCAAAATGCCTGCCTGTTTTGGATTATTTTTGTCTTTGTGAAATTTTTTAAAAAATTTGATCATAATATTTTGCATTTTAGATTCCTTTCGGCGAGAGGAACTAATAATCCACACAAAATAGATGCAAAACTAACAAATGTGGGAAAAAATAAAATAAGGACAACAACAATAATCTGGCTTAATTACTTTGCCTAAAACACCTTAAGTAACAGTACGGAGATAAAATGAACGAATAAGAAAATTTAACTAAGCAAGGGTTACCAATAAAATGGGCTCTAAAATTCGGTGATCCACTGTAAAGTCTGTAATCATATGCATGTGTTAGGGATAAAACTGTCTTCGGCTTTGACAGGTGTCAAACGTCATTAAATATCACTTCCCTAGATCAGAGCCCATGAATATTAAATGTAAGCATATTCGCTTTTTAAATATTTTGTTGTTACAAATATAAAATGGGAGATTGATTAGCTCTGTGCTCGCAATTATGTAGCCTAAACAGAAATAGAAAAATAAAATTCGTTTTTTTTGGTAGTGATAATGCCAAAACTATTTTTGTTGATGGCAAAATTTTAATGCATAAAAGCTTTGTACACTACACATGGTGCAAGTCTTGTACACTGCACATGGTACAAGCCTTTTGTGCACTAAAATTTTGACACCAACAAAAATAGTTTTGGTATTATCATTTAATTCTAGAGGACAAATCTCACTATCCACTACTACTAGTATGAGTCCCATTCAAAGCCATAACAAAACTCTGTATAGACTGACCCCAAAGAAATCAATAGCACCTGAGAGGCTGAGACTGAAAGGTTTCAAATCTTATATCTTGATAGTGAGTAAATTTCTATATCACATCTCTTGATCATCAGGTGTTAAAAAAATAAAATTAGTTGTACAACTGTTTTAAGTAGATGACAATCAAACGTTTAAATACAAGAGACGTGCTGTTCTTACCGCAGGGTTTGACCGCATTCCGTATGGACCCACCCAGAGTCCCAAAAATTGTGTGGTAAGAGTGCCCAAAGTATAAGTTGGTACTTGGTGGATAGAATGGAGAAACATTTCTTCAAAAGCAGAGAATGGGCACGAATCTATTTTGTTGATAAAAGAGGAAGACTTCAATTCAAGAGATTTGCAGGATAGGAATATATCTAAATAAAAGTATATGTCTACAGGAAAGGTCAATAGGCGCGACCGTTGACCGTTTGACTATCCAATGAGCGTGTGACATATGCACTCGTCCTTGCGAGGTTGACGATTTGACCAACGAAGCTCGCCACGTGGCGTCTCAGTCGCGCGACACGTAGTTTCTTGCGCGAGGGAGCCTCGTGCTACCCATCGCTTTGCAGCGGCCATCCCAATCTCATGGAGACGATAAAGCTGTTTAACCAAGATACACAAACAAATTGCCTAGACTCTTATGTCTGCTCCAGCCTTTAGGCAGGACTCGAGGGGCCCCTTGAGGCTTGGCAGCGGTACTGGCGCGATCGAGTCGGTCACGACCTTGCCCTATGGGAAGGAAGGGGATCTAGTGGTTTGGTGGCTGTAAAAGAAGAAGAGGACCTTCGTGAATAAGAGGATACGCTTACCGTCATACTCGCGGTCATCGCGAGGGTAGCGACACCTCGGCGGTCAGGGGGGACAGAAAGGACACGTGTCATTTTATCAGCGCGCCATTTGGTGCCCTTGCATTAGCTCGTGTGGTCTATAAATATAAATGTCTCTTCATTGAACCTCAGAGAGAGAGAGAGAGATAGAACTTTGTGAACAGTTCCTAGAGAGAGAAAGTTGGTGAGCACTGATTTTAAAGGAAGTCTTATCCTCTTTCAGGGGCTCTATTGTCTTTCCTCCTTGGGATCTCTAGGTTTGGGTCTCCACTGCCTACCCTCTCTGTTCACCCCTGCTCTTTTTCTTCACCCTTCTAGATCACTCATTTCATCCCTTTCCATAACTATTACAACCTCTTCGGCACATCTATTCTTTAAGGGTATTTGTCCACTCAGAAATCGGACCTATCCTACTTTGGCGACTCTGTTGGGGAGGTTGCTTAGTTTATGGTTAGCTTAAGAAGTGGTCTAGAAACTCCAGCTATTCAACGACCCCCAAATCGCGCAGTAGTGACCATGGCAGAAAATCTGCTCAATACGGGGCCGATCTTGGGAGAGGGCGACGAATCCTCCACTTAAAGGGGAGACGCCACCATGGAAGTCCTTCAAGCTGTTCGAGATGGCCAAAATCAGATAATTGCTGCTATGACTGCTGTCACGGAGGTCATCACTGCAGCTATTCCAAGAGCACCGGTGATACAACCAGCAATCCCACCAGTAGCACCCCAGCAGCCCGCTACAGGGGAAGTCCCAAATCCAGCAACAGCTGCAAATCCAGCAAACCCTGTTCAAAAACCCCTCAATCCCCAAGCCACTGGACCGGCCTCTGTTACTGGTACCGATTCAGTCGACCATCAGCCTCTCCAGGTCGAGAACAATGGCCAGTCTCAGAATCAATTCTTCACTGTAGCTGATGTTCAAGCCCTTTTACTCAAAGAAAAAACCAAAGCCACTCTTCCCTCCCTACCCAACCCCGATATACAACCCCCATATCCCATAGCAATTCTCTCTCTACCTTATCTAGAAGGATATACCCCACCCAAGTTCAAATTTGACGGAAAAGAAGGCAGCGCCCAAGAGCATGTGGTTTGACTTATCGAAACACTTGGGGCCCACTTCGACTACCATAACCTTCGCCTTCGCAAGTTCTCAAAGTCCCTTACCTCACGAGCATACACTTCGTATGTGAATCTTAAACCTTATTCGATCGAAACTTGAGAATAAATGGTAAACAAGTTTTACACTAAGTTCTTCCAAGTCCGCGAGAAGGTCACTACCTTGTCCCTCGTGAAGGAAACTCAACGAAACAGTGAAGACATCATTGACTACATCAAGCGCTTTCAGAACAAAGTTGTGGACTGCCAAGAGGCAGTGGGCGAGTCACACTTGGTTGAAATATGCATTGATGGAATCCTGCGCGACTATCGCGTATTCCTGGTGAACATCAAGATACCAACCTTCTCAGCTCTCCTTGAGGAGGCTTACAACCTCCGCCATACTGTGAAGCCACCTCTTCAGGATAACTGGAAGTCCAACCGCTCTCTCACAGTCGCTACTGCCTCTTCTGCGCCACAGTCGCATAAGAGGCAGGGGGTGGTAGCGATGGCGGTGGTCACAAGAAGCGAAGGGATAAAGAACCAGCTAAGGTCCCAGAATATCCTTGCAGTATGGAAGAAGTGAAGGCGTTGGTGGAACAATGGGTCCCCGACGGTGTACTCAGGCTGCTTAAAGTTGAACGTGAGCCATCGCGGTAGGATCGCGAGAGTCTGAGGTACTGCGTGTACCACAGGCACATGACGCACCCAACAAGCGATTGTTGGACCCTAAAGAGGATCTTCAAGAGAAAGCTAGAAGCCAATCAGCTGAGGATCGGGACTGGTCTCCCTAACGACGTGCGTGACCATCCTTACCCTGAGCATGAGCGCGTTGTCCATATGGTTGCCTGTTACAACTTCTTTGCTGAAGAAGATGAGTACACGGATGAGGAGGTCTGTATGACTTCCTATTATGATCACTTGGATGAAATTGCTTCTCATGAGCAGCCAAGGGTCATCCTTGACCCTGACGCTGCAGTCAAGGTGTTGCAAGGAAGTACTAAGTTCAAGGCATTCTACGACGCGCTAGACTTCACAGCCGCGGCTAGAACGGAAATCACTAAGTCCATTGTGAACATTGCGGAAGCGCACCAGCAAGCGTGCATGGCTGCTGATGGCTCAGTGCCGCGAACCATCCGAGAAGGAGCTAACTCTATCACCTTCTCCGATGCTGACTGTCGCGTCACATTCTCCCATAACAGGCCACTCTATGTGATAGCCCACGTCAAGGGGGTTGAGTTGAAGCGAGCCTTCCTAGACGGAGGGGCGTCCATCAACATCATGCCACTCGCTACCTTCAAGAAGCTTGGAATACCAGAAAACCAAATCATAAAATCCTCTGTTGCGATCACGGGATCGGAAGAGATAAGAAAGGGTCTTTGGGCTACGTGGTGGTGGACCTCGCGGTAGGCGCCATTCGCGCCGCGACAAAGTTCCATATCATCGACGCACAGACGAACTACCATATCATCCTAGGGAGGAGCTGGATGCACAAATATGCTGTAGTCCAGTCAAGTTATCATCAGTGCATGAAGGGAATATGGGCTGGAAAGAAAGTCACGGTGGCCGCGTCGGAAAGGCCTTTTGATACTGATGAGGTACACCTGCCTGATACAGTCTACTTCTATGAGATAGAGGAAGAAGTGGAGGTGGTGTCAGCTAAGCCCATTGGTATCAAGGTCCCAAGGTGGGAGAACATCATGAAGAGAGAAAGGGGGGTCGCGAGCAAGCGACCCGCCGTGAAGGTGGCATCAGCAGTCCCAAGGAAGGTTACTAAGATCCAAGAAGGTGGCAAGACGGTGTACTGCTTATGACGGTGCACGAGGGAAACGGTCCCTCGCTGGGTCGCCAACCCCCACACTGTGATAGCAGCGGAAGTCGAGCCAGACTTGGTGGATAAGCCGGAGCCAGCATCGGAAGGCATGCAAGATGGTCCTAGGCCGCAGCAAGAGGCCTTGGAGGAGATAAATTTGAGAGAAGGCGAAGGATCCCCACGGCCTTTGTTCTTAAGCAAGGTGCTGGGAGGGGAAACTCGAAAGAAGCTGATTGATCTATTGTGGAAGTACGCAGATGTCTTCGAGTGGCACTATGGAGAGATGTCTGGGCTGAATGAAGGCCTAGTTTCGCACTACTTGGACGTGTTCCCCAACTCCACGTCTGTCAAGCAAGGGCAACGGAAGTACAATGTAGAGACCTAGAAATTTTTTTTTTAAAATTTTGAAATATATACTAAATGCATAATTGGGGGAAATATCATTTATTAGGTGGTTGTTTGAATTGAGGAGTAAAGTGAAAGAATAGAAAGTAGAGGGAGTGTAAGTGTGATATAAAGATATAGGAGTATAAATAGGGGTGTATTGTGTGTAGGAGATTATTTCATCTCCTTATTTCTCTCTCCCTCATGCGTCCTCTCTCTCTCTCTAGCCGGCCATATCTCTCTCTCTCCTCTCCTCACTCAAAACTCCACTCCATCTCTCAAATACTTCAAGAATCAACAACCTTCCGGCCTTCCATTGGTGTTCTTAAGCTCAGAAATCCTTGGGTCAAGCTTGGATCAAAGTTTTGAAGTTCAAAGAGGCTATGGCTCGTTCAAATCTTGTAGATCTTGGCTATCGTCGCAAGGTAGGGACTTCTTTACCTCTTTTATGTGTTTGTATGTTGATTTGGTGTGGAAATCGAGCATTGATCGTCCTCCTTCGCTCTCTTTGAAGTCTGTCGAAAACTGCAAAAATTGCCCGAAATTGCCCAGGGATCGATCCCCAAGCATGAGGGATTGATCCCTCACTTCAAATCTGGATTTTTTCCCTTGGGGGATCGATCCCCATGAGAGGAGGGATCGATCCCTCCCCTCTATGGAAGTTCTGCCCACTTTCTGGGTTTCAGCCCAACTTCAAATGGCCATAACTTCTTCATCCGATATCCGTTTCATGAAAAGTTTATATCGAATCGAAGGTCTTGAAGTCAGCTTTCATTTTCCACTAGAATCATCTTAAACCGATTAGTATACAGAAAGTTATGACCATTTGAGTAGACATGTGTCAGTCTATCGATGTCTGTGATTATTCCTAAGGTTATTCTTGTTCCGTATTATGATTCCCTATATGATTGGAACATGTTTAAGTCACTCTTGAGCATGATTGCTTATGTCCTAATGACTCGTTATTTGATCGTGTCTCTTAGCACTCATTGGAGCATTACAACAACGACGTTGGTTAGGAAAATGTACCGTAAAGTCGATATGAGTATCGTGGGCTATAAGAGATAAAGTGGTGAGTGTTATGAGATGACATGAGCTTGTCTAGTGATCCGATGGGTAGTGTTGTCATTGGTATCCTCATGCCTCATCTTGTTGAACTTCTTAAGTTCCTTTGGAACTCGTTCTTCAGATTCTCATTTAGAACCTAGCGGGTTGTGTGTCGAGGAGTCGTTGTGGGTTCGGTATATGACGTAGAGTGTCATGATAGATTTTGAGGAAATAATGAGAGCTTAAAGTATTTATTAATATACAATGCGGTTACTTTACAATTGATGCCATGTGGTACGAGGGGTGAGTCGAAATCAAGAGTTTAGGAACAAAATGGAAACACGAGTTATTATGTGAACAACCTACCTAATATCAACATATTTCTCCTATCTACATTCTTGAAATTAGGGTCTTGGAAGTACGTGGGATGAAATGTGAAGTGGATGTACGGGGTCACGAGTACCCGGAACGTATTATGGGTATATGGGGCCCTAAGACCCGGAAAGTAAAATAGATATACGGGGTCACGAGTACCCGGAATGTATTGTGGGTATATGGGGCCCTAAAAACCCGGAATGTAAGATGGATGTACGGGGTCATGACTACCCGGAATATATCGTGGGTGTATGGGGCCCTAAGACCCAGAAAGTTTCCTATGTTTACTATTTGATGAGTCAATGGAGAATGGACTTGGACGTATGTTGGAGATCTTTGGAAGGCGGACGGGGTTCTCAAGACCCGAAATGAAAGTGCTTAAATACGGTAACCCTTGTGGTGTTGTACTGTAACGCAATTGGTGGAAATACAGATGGTAGAGATTGGTGATAGTGAACCGTGTTGAGATTTTCTAGAGTTGGCAATGTCTTGTGAACTAGTTGGCTTATTGTGATAATAGCATATCTTAGAACGATCGTATTGAACGTTGGCATACTCATGAATTGATTGATATCCATCAATTGAGCTGTATCTCTTGTCTTCATCTTTATGCATTTGTCATCATATTTACACATAGCATTGGTAAAGATTTTCCTACTGGGCTAGCGTAGCTCAACCTAATCTTTCTTTTCAGGTTCAAACACTGGACAATAGTTTGCATGCATTCATATGCGTGGATGTGGAAGACTCTTAGAAGTTAATTCATTGAGTTACTTAATCGGCTTTGTAATGACTTTATTTTGATCAGAACGAGTTTGTAACTAATTATTCTAAAATTTCTTTTGACTAAATCGTTTAGTAATTAAGTAATTGGTTGTACTTGTATTTGGAATCGTTTGGGGCCGGAGTGCCAATGTTGAATATTTTTAAACTTGGGGATTTATTTGTAAAGTTAAACAAGTGGGGACTCTTTTGGGTGTATTATTTATTTTATGCAAGGATCTTTTATTGAAATGGATTATTTATTTATGTTGAAAATCGAGGGCGTGACATACAACCCTGAGTTAGAGGAGAAGATAAGGGAAGAAGTCGAGAAGTTAAGGAAAGCTAGCTTCAAACGGCCGATTCAATATCCCTCATCGCTGGCCAACATTGTACCAGTAAAGAAGAAGAATGGGCAGATTAGGGTCTGCATGGACTTTCGCGACCTTAACAAGGCATGCCCTAAGGATGAGTTCCCGTTGCCGCACGTAGACACATTAGTCGACACTACCTCGGGTCACCAATGTTCTCGTTTATGGACGGCTTTAGCAGGTACAACTAGATAAAGATAGCTCCCGAGGATGCGGAGAAGACAGCCTTCCGCACCCCTCTCAGAAATTTCTACGATGTGGTGATGCCTTTCAGTCTGAAAAATGCAGGCGCCACTTACCAGCGCCTCATGACCAGCAATTTTTCACGACTTAATGCACCACATAGCAGAAGACCATGTGGACGATTTGGCGGTCAAGTCAAAGGATAGTGTTGATAATTTGAAGCACCTAGAAGAAGTGTTTGAGAGATGTAGAAAGTTTAACATGAGTATGAACTCGCTGAAATGTGCCTTTGGCATGATAGCAGGGAAGTTTTTGGGGTTCTTGGTGCACAAGCATGGGATTGACGCGGATGAGACAAAGATAAGGTCCATCGCGGAGATGCCCGCGCCGCACTCGCAACGGTCCCTCAAGCGCTTTCTCGGAAAGGTCTCTTACTTGTGGCGGTTCATTCCAGCATTAACGAAGATGACCGCGCCATTTAGTGACCTGTTGAAGGGAAATGCAAAGTTCAAATGGAGCGACGAGCATCAGAAAGCCTTTGACAGTGTCAAGGCTGCCTTAGCCTCACCTCAAACCATGATTGCACCACAACCAGGGAAGCCTCTCATGTATCTGACATCGACGCCAAAGTCCATCGGGGCACTCCTTGCTCAAGAGATAGAAGGGGTGGAGCGACCGGTATACTACATTAGCCGGAAGATTCAAGGAGCAAAGGAGAGGTATACCCCAGTGGAGCGACACTGCTTGGCCCGTATTCACTGCTCAGAAGTTGAGGCACTACTTCCTGTCATTTCTAGTACAGCTCGTTACTAAGAGCGACCAGCCTTATCAGGGATGATCGCGAGATGGCTCCTGGCCTTGGCATAATTTGAGATCACATGCGTCACTCTGTGGGCTATCAAGTGTCAAGCCCTAGCAGATCTCCTTGCACAATTTCCAAGTGGGCAGTGTGAGCCATTGGAAGAGGCGTTGCAGGGAGACAGTTTCGAAGCTATCGCGGCCAGTCCAAGCGAGGCGTCCTAGACGCTAAGCTTTGACAGGGCAGCAGGATGAGCACATGGTGGCGCAGGAATTGTCCTTTAAAGTGACGAAAGAGAAAGGGAATACTTGTCCTACAAGCTAGGCTTTGCATGCTCCAACAATGAAGCAGAATATGAGGCTCTAATCCTGGGGATCTTAGCAGCAAGTTTCAGAGAAATTTCGCGGTTGAAAATCATGGGGGATTCAAAACTTATCATCCTCTACACATCCGAGGAGTTCGCGCTTAAGGAACCCACCCTTACGCCTTATAGGGCGACAGTTCAAAGGTTGATGAGAAGGTTCGAAGCAGTGGACATAATCCACAGGCCAAGGTCAGACAACAGATTCCCGGATGCCCTGGCGACGCTGGGGGCAAAGACAGAATTCGATGAAGAAAAAGTGATGATCGAGATCATTAGAAGGACAGAGCCATCAATCATAGATGAGCTCGGGGAACGTCGCGAGGAAGACTGGCGCGACCCCATCTTGAAGCAGTTGGTCTCTGGAAAAGGGAACTTGCCCATCGCGGAGGTGGCCCAGTTTACTATCCTCCGCGGTGAGCTGTACTATCGTGGACCTCAAGGGTGGCTAGCAAGATGCGTAGGCCTCAGTGAAGCGAAGACCAAGTTGCGTCAGATCCATGACAAAACTTGTGGCGAAAACGAGATCTCCTTATACCGCGGAGTTCAGAGACAGGGCTACTACTGGCCCAGCATGAAAGAAGATGCCGCAAAGGTCCTCCGCACTTACCAAAAGTGCATGCTGTATGCGATGGAGGCAGAGTGCTGCCTCATGGAAGTGCTGGATTGGAGACAGGAGTACATTGACTTCCTTCGTGGAGGAGCACTGCCTTTAGACCCAAAAAAGGACCGGAGGGTTCAACACTGCTCTCAGCTCTACTTCTTGGAAGGGGGGCAACTCTACCGACGCGCCCTAGATGGAATTCCCCTGCGCCTCTGTATATGCCCTCCTCAGCCGCTCCACCAGCCTCACGTCTATCGGAGAAAGACTTGAAGGGTCAAGAGCCACCGACCCCCTTGTACTCACCCTCATCAGTACGATCGTGTCTTGTAAAGTGGGGCCACCATCTCCCCACGGGAACATGAAGGTATGAGTGTCTCTGCTCCAGCGGGAAACCATGAGATCAATATTGGTGTTCTTCTTGCGGATGCTCAACTCCACGAACAAGCGGATGGGCTCAAGGGCATGAGAAGCCCTAAGTGTATGCACAAAGTTTGGGTTGCTTAGAACCGACTCCACCCAGTCGCTCCAGTGGGCCGGCGCCTGAGAAACGGCCTCATAGTTGACGAAACAGCAAGGGATGTCCCCTCTCTCCACCCGAAATCTTAAAACGGAAGAAGGAGGAATCAAATTAGCCTCCTCGATCGTTACCTCAGGAATCAGGGAAAGAGGATCCTCCGAAATCTCTGTCTCTGGAACGAAGGCCTCTGCCTTCCGCCAAAACGAGTCGCTTGGGCCACCAAAGTACAGTGCCCGGCGCCACTCGTCCACCGGGAGCTCTCGGATGGAAATTTGCATAATGGCCTTACTCCCCTGCTCCATGTCGTCTCTCACGATCTCAAACCAAGAAGTGGGTTTGTGAGAAAGAAGGAGAAGAGAGAGAAAGTTGCAGTCGGAGGAGAAGGAGAAGAAAGAAGAAAGTTGGAAGCTTTGGTGGAAGAGAGAGAGGAGAAAGAGTGAATCTTTGGAAAGCAACTGGGTTCTGTGGCTACTTGTGGTTATTTATACTCAGGGAGGGTCCCCCAAATCTTGAGAAGAAGATGCCATAAATTGAAGGGGTATGATGGTTGCAGAGATCCGAACAGTCCCGACTGTTGCACGTGCACATGACAGCGCGTGAGTCATACGCGCGTGGGGAGCAATTGTAGGAAAGGTCAATAGGCGCGACCGTTGACCGTTTGACTATCCAATGAGCATGTGACACGTGCACTCGTCCTTGCAGGGTTGACGATTTGACCAACGAACCCTAGCTGGCCACGTGGCGCCTCAGTCGCGCAACACGTGGTCCCTTGCGCGAGGGAGCCTCGCGCTACCCATCACTTTGCAGCAGCCATGTAAAGGTCGCGAGCCCAGATTCCTCCCTTAAGGAGAGAACTACATTTATGCAGGTGGATGCTTGGCGCGGTCCCAATCTAATGGAGACGATAACGCGGTTTAACCAAGATACACAAACAAATTGCCCAGACTCTTATGTCTGCTTCGGCCTTTAGGCAGAACCTGAGGGGCCCCTTGAGGCTTGGCAGCGGTACTGGCGCGACCGAGTAGGTCATGACCTTGCCCTCCGGGAAGGAAGGGGATCTAGTGGTTTGGTGGCTGCAAAAGAAGAAAAGGACCTCCGCAAATAAGAGGATACGCCTACCGTCATACTCGCGGTCATCGCGAGGGTAGCGACACCTCGGCAGTCAGGGGGGACGGAAGGGACACGTGTCATTTTATCAGCGCGCCACTTGATGCTCGAGTATTAGCTTGTGTGGTCTATAAATATGAACGTCTCTTCATTGAACCTCAGAGAGAGAGTGAGTGAGAGAGAGAGAGAGAGAGAGAGAGAGAGAGAGAGAGAGATAGAACTTTGTGAATAGTTCCTAGAGAGAGAAAGTTGGTGATCACTGATTTTAAAGGAGGTCTTATCCTCTTTCAGAGGCTCTATTGTCTTTCCTCCTTGGGATCTCAGGGTTTGGCTCTCCACTGCCTACCCTCTCTGTTCACCCCTGCTCTTTTTCTTCGCACTTCTAGATCACTCCTTTCATCCCTTTCCATAACTATTACAACCTCTCCGGTACATCTATTCTTTAAGGGTATTTGTCCACTCATAAATCGGACCTATCTTACAATGTCATAGTCATAGTAACATGAATAATTAAACAAAAGTGGAAGGTTTGCAGATTTAACTGATGAATGGACGGTTTGACCGGCCGGTTTGATGTGTAAGTTTCTTGAAGTTTTTTACTCAATGTTCGGGATCAAGTCTCTATAGCCGTTTGGTGGGGCTAAACATACTCTTTAAGCACTAGTAGCAAGCCAAGATATGTTTGCTTCAGTTTGGCACATGCAGGTACAGTGAAGTCCCCTATGAATGCATAATCATGTGATATTGACAGTAATAGAATCCTTGATGGGATATATAAATAACTTATTCACATATTCATTTTATTAACAAACTTATTTCACTCTCATGAGGAATAATGCAAAGAGTTGTGTAGAAATTAATGTCGTACACTAGAGGGTTAGATACAGCTAGTTACAAGCTTACAAACACATGCATGTCTAGCAAAACAAAAACAAAAAAGTCTACAAAGTTAATTACAAACACATGGCGAAGTGGACAATATGATCGATATGATTGGTCTTCATATTTAAAGCCACTCGATCCGGCAACATATAATCTATAAAATTAAGAAGTTTTCACCATATATATGAGCAAGACATAAGCTTAATTGACTTTTACTGCCATTTTTTTTGACACAAAAACAATAGGTGACAGCGAATCATCTCACCAGACACCGCAACAAAGATAACAGTGGATTCCTACAACGTAGATTGAAGGAAATCTACCTCCTGCATTCTTTTAATTGATTCAGTTCGATCTGAAACCGAACCGATCCGTCAAATTTAGCATATTAAGATTTTTATCCATCTGTAACCTATTTCGATTTGGTTTGCATGCTTAGTCTACATATATCGGACGACTTTGATCGAACACAGGTGCCCCCGAAAGTTGGGTTTCATGACTTTCTGGAGAAATTAATCAGCTGACACTTGACCTGTATTTTCTTTTTTCAATTTTGATGATAGCAAATTCGCTTTCAAAATAAGAGAAAAAGGTAAATGAGAAATAAAAGGAACAAAGTTTTGTATAAGCTAATTGAAATTCTCAACGACGGCATTTAAACACCAAACTATATTTAAATATGATCATGACCCAACTGACTATATATCTAACCTTATAATAAAAGAAAGTTAAAAGGGTTGGGAACTTTTGGTCCAATTTTTCTAATTAAGCCCCTAAATTGGAGGGGTTGTAGGCTAGCCTTCAGGGGTATTTGTGTCCAAGGTGTCACTTCCTGTTCTGAAATAGCACCTTATCAGCCTATCCAGATATGACATGCGACTACAACCCAACGACAGCTACTAGCAAATCTAGAGAATAACTAAAAGCTGAAATTCAACAGTCACATTTTATTTACAGCTCAAAATAACTGTAATTTACAAACTACAGCGGAAGTCTGTCAAGAAATAAACTTTACATAACCAACTATTATCCAAAAAAACTAAACTAGGCAAATATCATTTACGGGCCAAGAGACAAAGACTCCCACAGGCCTCAACCACGCACCCCTCGAGCGAATGACAAAACGCAAAATGTGAGTTGTAATAGACACCAACCAATACCTGCAAAACTGGAACCCAAAACGAGCTTCAGAAGTGTAAATGAGACATGGATGATGTTCAATAGAAACAATAAATGCAAGTTCACCATTAATTAAGCATAAAGCAAATAATCAACACGAAGTCCATTAATCCGACACGAAGTCACTAACTCGACACAAAGTCATAAACTAAGCAACACAAAGTTAGGAGCACGACATGAAGTCCGACCATTAGCCGTTATTGCCCATTGACACAAAGTCACAGTTCAATTCAATTGAAGAAAATCTATGAGTCAAACACGCACCTCGGTCTCCAACAAAAAAGAAAACCAACACAGTCAGTCCCTACGTGCAGCTACGGTGCTTGTAGTCGCCTATAAACCTTGCATTCAACATACGTATCCACACATGTCATTGCTAATATGGAGATAGTCATAAGAATGATTACTAGCAATCGCTTGCTTATACTCTTCCCTTAACTAAATATAACGATCGAAACACTTATTCCAATCAAGTGTAACAGTTGATTTTCAGTTTCGAAGATGAGAACTCATATCCCAACTCTCATAGACGTATTCTAAGCAAACAAGATCAGTTTCCAGCACCTAACCACCAAATTCCTGCACGTAGAGATGATTCCTAGCAATTACAGAGGCATTTTGGCATCAAAACAATAGTTTTTCATCAACCTATTAATAGATTTGGCACCTCTAATTCATGTTTCCTGCACCTACCTTCAGTTTAGCAACTTTTAAGTTATTGTTTCAGCATATAGTAGTAATTTCCAGCGTTTATCCATCAACGTACTGCACCAAAGTGCAGTTTTCAGCGCTTATCGATCACAATTTCAGCAACCAATTACAATTTAGCACTCAAAAACGGATTCAACAACTAAGAAATCATGTTCCAACAATCAAGACCCTATTTCTTGCTTCTAAAATGCAGTTTGAGCTCAAAGAAAAGAAATTACTTTTCTTGCGACTAGGCTTCAATTCCCAGCAAGCATACTTCATGAATACCGAAACCTACTCTCATCTTATCAAGATTTTATGGAATGCATAAAACCCCATTAGAATTGAGAAACCCAGATTACTCAATTGAAATTGGAGGTTTAAAACACAATCATACCTAAAATGAATTCTTAAGAACACAGCATCAAACATGAATTGTACCTAGATTAAGGCTTGAATTCAAGACCCAATTTTTTCTCTTTCTTCCCTTCCTCTCGGCAGTTCTCTTCCTCTCCCGTCAGTTTTCTCTCTTTCTCTCTCTTTCTAATGTAGAACAAGAGTCCTCTTACTTTAGGTTTCTTTTTTTGTTTTAAAACTTTAAAGTTTACATGTGTTGCAAAGAGAACACACACACACATGCAAGTAAAATAATTACACTTCACCTCCATCAAGTTCTAAAAAGAACATTTAAGTGCCCAAAGTTAATAAGATGTTACACTCTTCCCCTCTTAGAAATTTCGTTCGTGAAATTAGTTACCTGAAACAAACAACTGAGGATAAATTTTTCGCATCAGCTCTTCCATTTTCCATGTGGCTTCCTCCTTTGTATGGTTACGCCAAAGCACTTTCATCAACGATATTACCTTGGAGCGAAGGACATGTTCTCCCCATTCTAAAATCTCAATCAGTTCCACAACATATGTCAAGTTTTCTTTCAACTCTATTGGTACCGTACCCAAGACATGAGATGGATCTGGTATGTACTTCCTTAACATTGAAACATGGAAGACATCATGTAATCGTGCCAACTTTGCTGGTAGAGCCAAATGATATGCCGTTGCTCCAACTCGTCTGGTGATCTCATATGACCCAATATACCTTGGAGCCAATTTCTTCTTAACCTTGAAATGTACAACACCTTTCCAAGGACACACACGAATAAACACTCGGTCACCAATTTGAAACTCCAAGTCCCGCCTCCTTTTATCAGCATAGCTTTTTTGTCGATCTTGCACAATTTTCAACCATTCTCTTATGAGTTTAACACCATCAGCAGTTTGTTGTACCAATTCTGGTCCCAATATATGCCTTTCTCCCACATCGTCCCAGTAAATAAGAGTCCGACACTTTCTGCCATATAACGCTTCAAACGGTGGCATGCCAATGCTACTATGGTAGCTGTTATTGTAAGCAAACTCTATTGTCGGCGAGTATTTGTTCCAACTGCCTTAAAAATCAAGAACACATGCCCTCAACAGGTCTTTCAAAGTCTGAATAGTTCATTCAGATTGCCCGTCCGTTTGAGGGTGAAAAACGGTACTGAATTTCAAAGAAGTACCCAAGGCATGCTGCAAACTAGCCCAAAATCTAGAAGTAAACTTAGACACAGACACCCCATGTAATCTGATAATCTCATCAACGTAAATCTGAGCATATTTATCTGTAGTATACGTAGTCTTAATTGGCAGAAAATGAGCTAATTTGTCAATCTGTCCATAATCACCCAAATGGAATCGTACCCTTTCTGAGAACACGACAAACCTGTCATAAAATCCATTGTCACATGCTTCCATTTCCACTCTGATATAGAAAGATTTTGCAACCAACCTACTGGTCGATGATGTTCCGCCTTTACTTGCTGACACACCAAACAACGAGCCACATATTGAGCTATCTCCTTCTTCATCCCATACCACCAGTAATGTTCTCTAAGATCCCGATACATTTTTGTGCTTCTTGGGTGCATTGCCTATGGTGAATTATGAGCCTCCTCTAGAATTTCCCTCTTCAAGTTTAAATTCCTAGGAACACACAACCAGTTCCCGTACATCAACACTCCATCATCCTGAATCGTGAAGTCCTTCCATTTCCCCTTTCTCACTTAATCTTTGAATCCCCTCAACCTTCGATCCTGATACTGAGTCTCCCGAATGTGATCAATCAACACAGGCCTCACTCTAATCTGAGCTATCAAAGCATCAGTTCTTGTCAAAACCAGCTCCACTCCCATCATCGCCAATTCAGTAAAGATATCAACACGTGTACACTGAACACAAGCCAACCTCCCAGTTGTCTTCCGACTTAGAGCATCAGCAACCACATTGGCTTTCCCTAGATGATAATGTATAGAACAGTCAGATCCTTCTGCGTAAACAAATATTTTAAACTCCGGTGGTTCGTGTAAATTTCACACCCTATTCATTAGATCCATAAATACTTCAGGAGCATTAGTTAACTCAAAAGGCAAAACTAAAAACTCAAAATGACCATACCTTGTTCGGAAAGTCATTTTGGACACATCATTGACCTTCACTTTTATCTGATGATATCCCGATCTCAAATCGATCTCGGAAAAGACGGCTGCCCTTTGCAACTGATCCAACAAATCATCAATTCTGGGTAAAGGATACTTGTTCCGAACTGTAACCTTATTCAGCTGCCTATAATCAATGCACATATGCATGGTACCATCCTTCTTTTTCACAAAAAGAACCGGTGCTCCCAAGGTGAAATACTCGACTGCACAAACCCTTTATCCAGCAAATCTTTCAACTGAATCTTCAACTCTAGCAATTCAGCTGGTGCCATTCTGTAAGGTGGAATGGAAATAGGATTCATCCCCGAAAGTAATTCAATAGTAAATTCCACCTTCCTGTCATGCACAATTTTCGATAACTTGTTTGGAAACACGTCCGAAAATTCATTCACAATAGGAATATCGGCCAACTCTAATGGTTTCTTTTCAGTGTTAACCACAAAAGCCAGATAACCTTGACATCCCTTCCTCAACATGTTTGCTACCTTAAATGAAGAAATCATACCATTCAAAGAATCCTGTCTATCACCATAGAATTTAATTTGTGCCTCACCTGGTATTTTATATACAACTTCTTTATTAAAACAATCTAGAGATGCATGATGCGTTGATAGGAAATCCATGCCAAGAATAATGTCAAAATCAGACATAAGCAAAGGAATTAAATTTGCCTCTAGTTTCCTATCATTAACACACATCACACAATTCGGGTATGACACCCCAACTATCACTACCTCTCCAATGGGGGTAGATATCGCCAAAACAGTATCTAATAGCACACAAGGTTTATTTAAACACATGCTAAACACGTTCGACACAAAAGAATGCGTAGAACCTGGTTCAATTAAAACCTGTGCATTAATACCAAAAACTACTAGGCTACCTGTCACCACTTCTGGAGTAGCCTGAACATTCTGTCGTGTCATAGCAAACACCCTGCCCAGTGCAGTAGAACCACCCACTCCGCCACCACGACAAACAGAACTACTCGAAGCTCCACGTCCAATAGGAATGCTACCAACTGAAGATGCTGCCAGCGCACGAGGTTTTGTACATTGTGTTGAAAAATGCCCCATTTCACCACAATTGTAATATTTAATTCCCTTGCCTACTTCCGGACAATCTCTAACACGATGATCAAGAGAACCACAACGGAAACACTGAAAGAAATTCCCTCGACCACTTGATCCACCTTCCCTACTCACGCTTTGCTTACTCACCTCTCGCCCTTGTCCACTTTGTTGTTTGAAATCACTGAGCCCCTTCAAATGTTGGAATTTGTTTCCACCCTCGTAGTCACCACCAGATTTGCTTACTTGCCTAACTTGACTGATTGCAATTTTGCTCCTCTTAGTGTGTTCCTGCTTCCAAACATTTCTTCAACATCCTTGCCAACCTTGTTTGTTGTTTCAACCAAATCCGTATAATCTTTTTCTTTATAAGCCGTTATTCTAGTTCAAACATTATCCTCCAGTCTCCTTTTGAATAGTCTACCTTCTTTTCTTCAGTATCCACCATATCCGTAGCATAAGCTGAAAGAGCATTAAACTTGGCATCATATTCAGCCACCGACACACTCCCTTGTTTAAGATTGATAAATTCTACTTCTTGCGCAAAATGATACATCCTTAGGACAATATTTATCATTAAAGGCCTTCACAAATCTCACCCACACAATCACTTGTGCCACAGGTGGCTTAACATTAGGTAATGGGGTAGAGAGCAACCTCTGACTTGCCTCCCACCATATTAAAGCTTGTCCTTTTAAGGTAAAAGTTGCTAAGGTCATCTTCTATTCGTCAGTAATTCCCATAGCTGTTAGAACCCTCTTAACCGTTTTCAGCCAATCCTCTGCCTCTTGAGGTTTAAAAGTACCTTTAAACTCCGGTGGATAAAGCTTCTTGAATTTCTCTAGTAATCCAACATTCTGATTAACTGGAGTTGCAGCTTGCTATTTAGCATATTGTGTTATAGCCGCCAATAGTCTATCTATGTCTTTAGCCCCAGCTTGAACTCCTTTCGGTGCAGCCCCACCAGCTGCACCACCTTGCCCTGGATGAGAAGATGTTTCCCCTTCCTGATTTTCCATTTCCCATTACTTGTTACAATTCACTTCAACAACAACAATATAATAATGCAACATTTATCATGTTAGATGAACTAACACTAAGCTTGACTCAATAAAAAGGACAACTTTCTATTGTCTACTACTAGACGACAACTCGCTCAATGACACCCAGAATCTAGATAACTCTAGCTCTGATACCAAAACTGTCATGCCCTCTTCTGGAATAGCACCTTATCAGCCTATCCCGATACGACACGCGACTACAATTCAACGACAGCTACTAGCAAATCCAGAGAATAACTAAAAACTGAAGTTCAACAGCCACATTTTATTTACAACTCAAAGTAACTGTCATTTACAAACTACAGCGGAAGTCTGTCAAGAAATAAACTTTACATACCAACTATTATCCAAAAAAACTAAACTAGGCAAATATCATCTACGGGCCAGGAGACAAAGACTCCCACAGGCCTCAACCATGCACTCCTCGAGTGAGTCACAAAACGCAAAACGTGACCTATAGTGGACACCAACCTATACCTGCGAAACTGGAATTCAAAAGGAGTTCCAGGAGTGTAAATGAGACATGGATGTTGTTAAATAGAAACAATAAATGCAAGCTCACCATTAATTAAGCATAAAGCAAATAATCAATACGAAGTCATTAATCCGACATGAAGTCACTAACTCGACACAAAGTCATAAGCTAGGCATAAGCCATAGAATCGACACAAAGTCAGGAGCACGACACGAAGTCCAACCATTAGCCATTATTGCCCATTGACACAAAGTCACAGTTCAATATCATGAATTCAATTCAATTAAAGAACATCTTTGAGTCGAACACTCACCTCGGTCTCCAACAAAAAGAAAATCAACACAATCACTCCCTACGTGGAGCTGCGGTGCTTATAGTCGCCTCTGAACCTAGCATTCAACGTACGTATCCACACACGTCAATACTAAAATGGAGATACTCATAAGAATGAATACTAGCAATCGCTTGCTTATACTCTTTCCTTAACTAAATATAATGATCGAAACACTAATTCCAATCAAGTGTAACAGTTGATTTTCAGTTTCGAAGATGAGAATTCATATCCCAACTCTCACAGACGTATTCTAAGCAAACAAGATCAGTTTCCAGCTCCTAACCACCAAATTCCCGAACGTAGAGATGATTCCTAGCAATTATGGAGGCATTTTGGCATCAAAACAATAGTTTTTCATCAACCTATTAACAAATTCGACACCTCTAATTCATGTTTCCTCCACCTATCTTCAGTTTAGCAACTTTTAAGTTATTGTTTCAGCACATAGTAGTAATTTCCAGCATTTATCCATCAACGTACTGCACCAAAGTGCAGTTTTCAGCGCTTTTAGATCACAATTTCAGCTAGGGGTGTTATTCGGTCGAGTCGGTTCGGGGTGGTTTTGCCGGAAACCGATCGGCTTCGGGGTATGTAATTTCGGAACCGATCCCGACCGGTATTAATTTTGGTTTGGTTCAGTTCGAGGTGGATTCAGTCCAGTCGGGAAATTTGGGGTATTCGGTCCGACGGAATTGGGCCTAATTGGGCCAAAGATAAAAAAAATTAAAATGGGCCAATTTAAAAAAGCTTGATAATGGGCCAAAAATAAGCCCATTCCACCTAGTTTTTTTATAACAGTGTTTCTTTGATGATGGGCCAATTTCACTTGTTTTATTTATAGCAAAAGAAGTTTTTTGGCCCACATGGCCCGATCTGCTGTGCACTCATCCACTGATCCAAAAAATACAAAAATCCATTCATTTCATAGGCCTAACCTCTCTTTGTTCAGTCATAAACAACACAACCATGATAAATTGAGAACGTTGAGATTACAAGTTAAAGTCTCAACTAGCACATCAACTTACACTCAGAAATAGAATCCAGTAGCAGTAGCAATGTAGCATACAAGTATAAAAAATACAAGACTACATTTTCCCTTTGAGTTATAGTCTCCATCAGAAAACAAAAACACCATACTTCAAGTAAAAGTCTACCAAGTTCAAAACACTAATGGCAAAAAAAAATGAAAGACTCCTAATTAAGCCACCATGTTGTTGAATTCCCACCAAGCTCCACAGCCAAAGAAAACAAAAGGCCCAAGCTACACCTTCTACTCTCATGTTCCTGTTGTAGCAAAACTGCAAGCAAAAGATTGACAGTAGATAAAATGATTTCCAGACTTTACTAATGAAATGATTTCTAGACTTGTACATAAAATTGACAGTAGATAATCTCTGTATGTTGGGAAGAAAAAGAATGGCTTACTTATTGTGCAAATATCTATCCAAAATATACAGCTTCAACAACCAAAAAAAAAAGTAGCTAAACTAATCTATGTACGACAAAATATAAATAACCGGCTTTACAAGACAGACTATGCGGTAGCCATAGAACAACAACAAAACCTTCAACAAATTTAGAAATTCATGGGAGCTAGTTTTGTTATGAAATTTCTCAGCAATCCATCAACCACTCAAAGAAATTTGGCAGACAATAAAAGCTAATCCTATTAGCCAATGCAATACGAGTTCTAGGCAGTATGAAAACCCATATTCAATACATAAGTAGGGATGATCGACTCAAAATCAATGAAAGCTAGTATACAAAATAAACAATGGAAGATTAGTAGAGACTTGTCTGTTACTATGGTCATTGTCCTCCATCAACACCATGCCAAGGGGAAAAAAAAAAAAAAAAAACTTAAGATAGTTCAAAATCAATTGGAAACATTAGTAGAAGAATTTGCAGACATAAACTTGTGTACCCCTTGTAGAACTCCTTAGTCCAAGCGCATTCCCTTACTCCTTATCAGTTGATTCTAAAACAACTAAAAACATAGAAGGAAAAGAAAACAAATAAAAACATACAATTAGACATTCAACATGAAAGTAATTTAAAAACTATGGGCAGTGTGCCCTTTAAAAGGATTCCTTTCCTCTCTAAATGTCGGTTCGAACGAGCGCTAAGCGGGATGGTAAGCGCTCGCAAAAATACATAGTCGCCACTTGGGTTTGAAGGCCCGACACCTAAGAAACCGTATTCCAACCACTTGCCGCGCTGTTTGATTTAAAAGTGAAGGCACCGGTTCATCATAACCATATCTAGGTTTGGGAGCCAGGTTACGAGAGGGGAAGGTTTTTATGGCACCCCTCTCACCCAATCCGGAGATCAGTCTTTACTTAGGCATTTGCGAAAAGATTATTTGTTTGCGATTCTGTTTAATTAATCAATTCTTTAGCCATTTAGGGAGGGGGAACAGTTAAAGGGGATTAAAACTATAACAGTTTGCAAAGTGTGATAGATGGCATGGATGGAATGGAAATGCTAGAAAATAAATGAGTTAAAACTCAAAACTGTAACCGGATATCAAACAGTGCGTTTGTATGAATTTGACATAAACAACGGCCAACTTGCATGCACAGATCTACGTGCATGCAAGTTAACCATCGCGCGGCAGACCCATACAATCGTGCGAGGGTTGATGCCCTACCAGTAGGTTAAATTTTATCCCCTTCTGGGCTCTGGAATGACCAGTGCTCACCCAGGACAAACCAAGCAGTTTATAAGCAGTTGATAAGCAAGTTCTAAGCAGCTTTAAAGGCTGAAAAAGCCCTTCAAATTAATAAAACACCCCATAAACAGTGTGGGGACAAAATAATGGCCTAAGGTCGAGCTACCCATGCAAGGCCACTCACTGGTCAGAGGCAGTCCGACGCGCGATGGAGTCAGTCTGACATGCGATGGTTGCGCCTTGGCGCGCGATGGTCTGAACCATTTGACCAGTGTTTGGTTTACACATTTTTGGGTTCTGGGACAGGTCTAGAATGATCCCAGGGGTACTCCAAAATAGGAAAAACACAAACTAACTACAAACTAGCAGTTTCTAACAAAGGAAAGCAGTAAATTGGTTTTTAACATGCTTAAAAGTGATCTATATGTAAATAAACACAAAAACAACAAGACACCAATCCCCAAGAGGACCGTCGCGCGCTAGACTGAGACAGTTGCTCGTGTGAGTGGCTCCATCGCACGCTAGTTCTTGCCTTGACGATTTTTGAAACCTTGCCAGCTTTAGGACCAGGACTGGTATTGATTACCAACCTTGGCCCTGCTAGCCCCCCTCAGGGATCAGAACAGAAAGTAGAACAAAGGTAAGCTATACCTTTGGCTTTTGAGTTTGAAAGGTGTTTTAGCTTTGAAGTTTAAAGTTGAGTGAAGTGTTTGAGGATTGAAGTGTGTTTAGAAAACGAAGAACCAGCTATGTTCTTGGAATTAGGGTTTGTATCATTTGGAACTTGATACTTGGTAACCTTTTTTGAAAAACTTAAACCCTTTTTGAAAAACATGAACCCTTTGAAAGAGAAACAAATGGGAATATATATAGGAGGAGATGGAAGTGAATCTGGTTGGTGCCAGGAGAGGAGTTCAGCCAGTCCACGAGGCCTGGCTGAAGTTGCATTGGTGGCCAACTGTCCTCCTTAAGAAAGGTTGGTGGGAGATTTGGTCTGTCGCACGATGGAGTCAGTCTGTCACGCGAGGATGTGCCTTGTCGCCCTTGGGTCGTGCGCTGGCGCGTGATGGTCAACATTTAAACTTTGACTGTTGACCACCATCTGGCAATTTGACCGTCGAGCGAGGATCTGGGAGCATCGCGCGTCAGTGGGGCTTTTGGGCCTTTTAAAGTGGCTTAGGATTGGGTTAGGTTCAAAGGTTTTTTCAAACACTTAAAGCTCAAACACTTGTCATTCCTAGGGTGTTCTTGATCCGTTTTATCATCGGGGAATCAGAAACCGTAAGTAAACTAATCTGGAAGCCCATATTAAGGTGTCTATAGTAGCCCCTCTTTGACGGCACTTGAAGCACCATCGACTTGGTACACGTAACGTCAAAGATTTCTAGACACCCCTCAATGCAATCCAGAACAAAGCATACTAGCAAAGTAGACAAGCAAACTTAAGGAACCTGATCTGTGAAATGGACAGGCGGTCCATTGCCAGGGATGGAAGTAGAAGTAGACGAGTGGATCGCCGCTTGTTGATCAAATTGGACAGGACAGGCTGTCGTTGCAAATTTGGACAGGACATGCCGTCTTTGCTAGGAATCAAGCTATCCTCAGCCCGAAGCATTCCGACAAACATGGGTAGGTCGTGTCAGGTAGGTTGAATTCCATCTGTTGGGAATCAGAGCCAATCTCCTTATCAAAGACCATCCGAGAAAGAGCAATAAGGCTGCTAGAAGATGTGCATGAAGCTAGACTGATGTAGAGGTAATCATTCAAGGCAAGCCAAGGCGAACTCTCCTGGGGAACAATTAGTTACGGATCGGTGGACCATCAAATGATATTCTGATCGTTGTGGATTGATCGTATGATATGGCAGATTTTCATAGCTGAATGGACTGAGACAGGCGATATGGCTGTTTGTCATCGCTGAATGAACTGAGACAAGTGATGTGGCTGATTGTTATCGCTGAATGGACTGAGACAAATGACGATGGCTGATTTTCGTTGATGATATGGTTGACCATTGCTATGACTGAAACAGATGATATGGCTGACCATCGTTAATGATCATTCTTCCGGATGAATGTGCCATTGGGGATTGGGTTGAATTTTGATCCTCCAAAGTGCATTCTAAATGCCAGCAGAGTAGGACAGCGAGGCTGTGTGCTTGATGGATACCATTCAGGCATAAACTTCCACAAAGTGGTTACCTTCCTGTTTTCAACAATATGCAAAGATGTATACAATATATATGCACAAACTGAAAATGCAGACCCTAGATAAGGGCGACGCCTAAGAGGACAATGATGCTTAAGGACTATCACTGAGCCCCAGTACTTTACTATCTTTTGCTTCTGAGATGCGCACCCAGATAGAGAGACATTGAGTGGGCCGGCGTGCCCAGTTGACATGTAGCGGCATTGGGCCTGCACGCCCCTTCCTTAATGCTTAGGCAGACGTGCCCCAGAGATATGCTTTGCTTGGCCTTGGGCTAATGTGCCCTTGCCATCCACGAGATTTCCACAGCTTGTGGATTACAGAAGCTAGGGTAGGAAAGTAAAAATTGCATTTTTCAGTTTATTGACTCCATTTTGAGGATGTCTAAGAGAATGCAATAAACCATCTGCTAATATCTAAGTTGCATTGACAAGTGAACTGAGTCGACACACAGATATGCGCACATGCACAAACTCGCCTAGCTTGAACAAAAAGGGAGAAAAAGCCCCAGGATACAATACGGATCCTTAGACACATGGAAAATAATGAAATTTTGGGCATTAACGTACCAAAACTCACAATATCCCTAAACAGGTGAAACTGACACTTAAAAGGTCAAAATAGGCACAAAGACTTGCATGAACAAATAGAACCGAGAAAAGCATCTCGACATGACAATAGATTGAAAACTAGAAAAATGCCACAAAGACGGACATAAGACGCAAACGATGACACATATATGCCCGGACTGAAACCAACACCCCCATGCAGTCACATTAGGTCCACATGAGCTGTACGATATGACAAAACTCGGCAAAAGCCTCTTGAATAGGACTCGAGGGCAGTAGCTGACTGCTATTGATTTGCAGCGGGAATTGAAGCAGCGCGGGCAGGTTTGAGACCAACGCATATAACTATGAACAAGAGCACATGAACCTTAAACTAGCACGTGCAACTACAAGTCTATTGCAGCTGCTCACACCAGACTTCGCTGAACTTAGAATAAACTGTGAGCCATTAGGCCTTGCCAGCATTTCGTTCTGTTTTTTATGCTTAAAATCTTTTAAGGCTTTTGTTCAGCTTTAAAATTGAAAAAGTAGTTTGAAATAAAATTGAAAGACGAAGGGTTTCCCCCTTCAAACTCCTCCCATGCAGCTTGATCTTTGATCTTCCTTGACCTTTGATGTGTACCAAACGTCAACCATGGATCCAATTGATAGATTATGACCAAGTCTCAAAGAGAAACTGCCTACGTATCCCAAGTTAGGGAATCAGGTCAAAACGTAGTTAAGGCCAAGGTTCACTCGAGTATTTTACCTCACCTTTTATGCTCTAACTTTTGCCTAGAACCGCCCATTCAGGTCTTCGGTCTAGCGAGCTTTCAAATATTGCCTTTACTTTTGCCTAGACCTCCTTCATAGGTTTTCGGTCTAGCAGCTGCTCTAACTTTAGCTTGGAACTGCCCACCCTTGGGGTTTTCAGCCCAATGAGGTTCTCTTAGGGAAAAGGCTTTTGAATTGATCTAAATTGATCAAGGTATTGAATTTACGGCAGTCGAGGTCGATAAAATGGCCACAGCCCCAAATAAAATGACTTTGATAGCACAGGGCCCAAAGTGCTTCAGTTGACATGCATCGCCCTAGGCCAATTTTGAACTTTATAACTTGTGCTTGGCGGAACGCTGTTCCTACAAACTTGAACATGGTATGAGGCCTAGAGCCTTTTGAGCTTCTGTTTTACATGGTTTAGCACCCGATAGCAGGGGGATTTGATGTTCCTTTATCTCAAGATCATCGTTAGGCGTGTCATTTGAGAAACCATGACAAAACATTGATGAACTCTTCGAGCCAGTCTGACTGGGCGCAATGCTCCTCTGGGGACTACGCTGAACCAATTTGAACCATTCGGAGATCTATTTAATCTTTCAAGTTTATTTGAAAACTACTATTTCAATTAATAGGCTGAGCATGCCTTCCGCCTTCCCTTTCAGCGAGGGAACACATTTCCTTGGGGATAATCCCATCGAAATCTATCCCTTCGTCCTCAGGGACGACATAATTTATTCAAAAGCCAGTGAAGTACTTAGAAGCAAGATAATGCATATCATAAAAAAAGCCCCTCGGGGTTGCCAAGTACAGCAAAAGACTCGAATGGAAAATAGAAGCTACAAAATGGAGGGCCAAGAGGCACAAACTCCAACTCAAAGCTAGATTTAGATGATTTGACAGACACTGTGTCAGACTCAGACAAAACGCCAATGCAAACCAGACACGGTTTGAAAATGTAATTTTTAGAGTTACCCTTAGCTTCCACAAAAAGAGGTAGGATCCAGCAGGTGTCAGGCCCAAGCAACAGCACTTCGGCTTCCTCAGCTTCTTCAACCAAACCTACTCGGTGCTCCCATGAACAATGGACCTTAGCCCGTATGTCCGCTCCTTTGATTGCTCCTCATTACTGTCAATCCAGGTGTTGGTAGTGAAGACTTCAATTGCTCGACCTACAGCTATCATGTTAATCTCCGGTTCGAACGGGATGGACACGATTGGTTTGGGTTGGCTTTCTGGGACGATATAGTGGCTAGGATTGAATATGGTGGAGCCTGGGTTGATTTGAGTGGAGGTGATAGATATCTGACCAACCAAAGGGTCAAAGTGGTGTTGAGGCAAAGAGTTGGAAATGACGTTGGGCTTTGGTGGTGTGGGCACACGCCCCGGAAAATCGCCCGATTTTTGGTTTGGAACGGATATTGTTCGGGAGGCGGCCCATTTGGAAAATAGCGCGGCGAAACGCTTCGATTCAGAGTCGCCACTCGGGTTTTAACGGAAGAACACCCAAGGAACCGAACTCGAGAACGTTTGCTACGTTTTGTTTTTGATTTGAAAAATGTTTGATTTGATTTGAAAAGGCGTAGACTAGTCCGTCGTCACCTTCGATATCTGAGGTTCGGGAGCCAGGTTACGAGAGGGGAAGGGTTTTATGGCACCCCTCTCGCCCAATCCAAAGATCGGTCTCTACTCGGGCATTTTATTAAACGTTTGCATTTTTCTCTCATTTGATCATTTTTGGCCAGTTAGGGCGGGGGAACAGTTAATAGGGATTAAAACTGTAACACGTTGCAGTTTGTATGACAAAAATGTTGCAGTTTATATGACAAAATGTTTATGGATGATGACTTGCTTGCTTGAATTGAATTAAATGTAAGAATATAGATTGAGAACAAGCGCTGCCAGAAACTCAACAGGATAATGTACGCTGCCCGTCGGGTGCGTGAGCAGGCGACGTGCTGGCACGCCATGGCAAAGCCACGACACGCCAGCATACCCTGCGCACGCCACCTTCAGGCTGGCGTACACTACCACCTCAATTTCTTACAGCTCCTACTCTCAATCCTCTGGGCTCTGGAAGGGACCAGTGCACACCCAGGGCAAACCACGCAGTTTATAAAGTACTATGTACAGATTACAGGCAGATAAAATGGCTGTGAGCCATGAAAAGGAACAGAAATCCCCATAAACAGAGTGGGGAAATATGAAAAGGCCAGGACTGAGCTGGGATGTAAGGGCCAGGCACTGGCCTTTTAACAAGCGTGCCGTACGCCACCCATAGGGGCCGTACGCCAGGTTTGTATGTGGACCAGTGTTTGGCTTTACATCATCTGGGCTCTGGAACAAGACCAGAAGTACCCCAGAGGCCTTGAAAAGCAAGAAAGACGAAGGTATTGAAATCTACATTTGAACAGTTCTAAAATATAGAAAGCATTAAACTGGTTATTAGCATGCTCAAGGTGATGACAGAAAGGAAGTAAGCAATAAATGGACACTTCATGATCCCCACGCCAGCAGTGCACATACTACCAAAGGTGGCGTACGGCTTGATGAAGCTGGCGTGCGCCATGGTGTGTCCTCTACGACTGATTTATTTTACCAGAGAGGGGTCTGTACTAGTATCAGTTACTAGCCAGAACCCTTCTGGTTCCCCTCAGGAACTGAAAACAGAAAGCAACACAAAGGTGGTATACCTTTGGTTGCAAGAGATGGGAGGATGGATTGAGCTTTGGGGGTTGAAGATGGAGGCTGTGCAGTGACTGGACAGTGGTGTGGGGTGTGAGGTACTCCTCTTACTCTTACTCTTTCAATGGAGAAGAGAGAACAAGAGAGAAGAGAGAGATAGACTTGGCTTCTTAATGAGCTTAACCCCTTGCAAATGAATGCAAGGGGGGTATTTATGGTGGGGAGGGTGACTGAGATCAGTTAGGCTAAGGCCTGTTTGGCTGGTTGAGGAGAGGAGGGAGCCTCCATGCATTAAATGCATGGGACTTGCCTTGATGGGGTGTGTAGGAGAGAGAGGGGGACGGCCCCTGCAGAATGCAATGATCAGGGGACTCTGCGCCGTACTGAGACGGTTGCAAAGTTTCGAGCACGTGACAGAAAAGCAGTGATTTGACCGGTCTTGACCATGCGTACGCCACCAGTAACCTACCGTGCGCCAGGTCAAACTCAGTCAACGGTCGATGATCGACACGTGGCAAGTACCTGGCGCACGCCAACGATAAGGTGGCGTAAGCAAGGTACGGCTTTGCTGAGGTTCTTTGGGCTCGAGATTTGAAGGGTTTGAAGTGGGCTTTTGAAAGCGGGCTTTGAAGGTGGAGGATCCAACATCTAAAGCTCAAATCCATCCATCGACTCTGGACTGTTCTCGACCGCTTATCATCATTGGGTCCACAAAGGAAGTAAAAGGACTAATCTGGACAGTCCAGAATGGGGTGTCTACAGAAGCCCCCCTTTGACGGCACTTGGAGCACCATTTGGTTGAAGTTGAGACAAGTAACGTCAAAGGTTGTCTAGACACCCTACTCTTGACTATCCTGAGCAAGATAAAGAAGACACGAATTTTAAAGAACCTGATCGGTGAGTACAGCCAGACAGATTATTTGAGAAAGATTATTGCTGCCTGCGGAAGGCAGAAATCGGACGGGTGGACCGTCGTTGAATTGAAATCGGACGGGTGGACCGTCGTTGATTTGAAATTGGACGGGTGGACCGTCGTTGAATTGAAATTGGACGGGTGGACCGTCGTTGAATTGAAATTGGACGGGTGGACCGTCGTTGAATTTGAAATTGGACGGGTGGACCGTCCTTGAATTTGAAATTGGACGGGTGGACCGTCGTTGAATTTGAAATCGGACGGGTGGACCGTCGTTGAATTTGAAATTGGACGGGCGGACCGTCGTTGAATTTGAAATTGGACGGGTGGACCGTCCTTGAATTTGAAATTGGACGGGTGGACCGTCGTTGAATTTGAAATCGGACGGGTGGACCGTCGTTGAATTTGAAATTGGACGGGCGGACCGTCGTTGAATTTGAAATCGGACGGGACTCTGCTTGGGGTTAAGCCCACCAGAGGTACAAATGAGCATTTGGACTATTTGAGTCCCCATTTGCGGAGAGAAAGCTTGATCCATGGCGTTTGGGCCCACGGCCCATCAAAAAGTGGCGTACGGTATACCAGACCTGGCGTACGCCGGGAACCTTTTATTGCCTGGTCCAGACCCAAGCCCAGACCCGGCCCAGCACGGTCCTTACGTCGTATAACTTCTGCAGAATGTCCGAAACCGCTCTAAGCGACGGTTTTGAACTCCAAAGGCACTCAAACTCTCCCAAACTCTTCATCTCCCTATTCCAATCTTCTTCCCCTACTGTCATTCGCTCGAATTAGGGCATCGATGGCCGAACTCAGTGGAAGCGGCGGCAATGGTGGCGGTGGAGAAGAGGAAAGACAAACAAGGGTCGAAATCGAGGCTCAACGGCCACAAATCGACGATCAAGCGAACCTGGGCTCGTCGTCGACCGACAGTGCAGAGGTTTCAGGCGGCGACGGCGGCGATGGTGGCCATGCAGAGGAGACAGGTGACGGCGACGGGCGGCGTACGCCATGGTCGACCGACCGTACGCCACCCGTCGTTGAGACAGGGGGCCCACACGTGCGACGCTTGGACTTCGAGAGTGGTGTAGAAGGCTTGATCGTGACTGGCCTGGGCCCAGTCGGGGCCGGCAGAGGCGGTGGTGATGTTGGTGAGGGCGGTGGTCGGTCGGAGACGCCGAGGAGAGATCCGGCACGGGGCAAGGATATTGTGGCGGAGGAGGATGCTCCCATTGGGGGACCCACAGGACCAGCAGAGTTCAGACCAGCGGTGGGGTCCTCAGCGCATGTTCCCATTACGCGCGGGGACTTCGCGGAGTTTGTGACGGAGGAGGTGCTTGACCGGCTGCTGAGAGAGAATCCGGCGGTGGTGGAAGCGGTGATGTCAGCCCGAGAGGCGAGGCTGAGACAGGTCGCGCAGGCTCAGTATGAGGAGCGCCTGCGGGTTGAGGCCGAGAGGGCCAAGGCAGCGGAGGATGCCTTAGTGCGGGAGACTGAGGTAGTCGAGCAGGCCCAGGAGGAGGGTGGCTTAGCTCGTGAGCGAGCAGTGGCACGGGCTGAGGCGATGCGGGCTGCAGGCCGCCCGGCTTTTGAGGCAGGGGCCTATGTTCTCCCGGAGCCACATTTGTTCATACCGTCCGGGTTTGAGAGCTACATCCCCCGACGCGACGATTACGATGCAGAGCTTGTGCTGCGGGACCCGGAGTGGCACTTGTCAGTGGACTGGGCGCAGGTATTCCTTTGAACTTGACTTACTACTATGCTTGTACTCAGTTTTACTTGTACATGATTTCTGATAGCATAGTGACATGTGCATGCCTGATAACCGGACTTGGTAGATAGAACCTCAGGTAGAAAACACTTGAACTCGACTGTAGAACTTTGGGTAGAACTGTGTGATAATGAACTTGAATCGACTGTAGGCTGCCTCGACTTGTCAATGTTTCGAAACTTGAATTCGACTGATAGAACACCAATGCCTTTGATTCGACTGAGTAGAATGCCTTTTGTAAATTGAATACCACGCTTTTTGAAATAACTTGCTTCGACCTCATGCTAAATACGGACCTTGAATTTGACCATAGAATGTTGGATGCCCTTTTGATTTGAAACTAGATTCGACTGCTTGTTGGAACATGCATGCTAATGGAAACTCTTGTTCTTTTGCTTTTATGGTGTGCAGAGGACGAGAGGCGGTACACGGGGGCATGGCGGTCCTGCTAGTTCCCTTGAGCTGTACAGAGGGCTGCCCGAGCGGGTCAGGTCCTTGGTTGATGCTGCAGGGTTCAGGCCGTTCATCCTGACACAGACGGCCACGCTCAGCGACCACGCCCTACTCACGGCGCTGGCTGAGAGGTGGTGGGATGCCTCCAACACCTTCCACCTTCCGATCGGGGAGATGACTGTGACTCCGGCGGACTTTGCTGCTTTGACAGGCTTGAGGGTAGGAGGGGAGCCTATCCCGTTTGATACAGGGATCCACAGAGACCCGGAGGCGTTGCAGTGGTTCTTGGGCTTTGTGCCGGTGGGTATCTCGGAGACGTTCACCCACGATCAGTTCCATTGGCGCTTGAAGGACAGGGTCCCGCACTCGGTGCAGGAGGAGGAGCAGATGGCGAGGGCCTACTTGTTGTACTTGTTCGGGGCGTCGCTGTACCCCAACAAGAGGTCTACGGTGCACCTGGCCTACTTGCCGGCCCTGTTTGACTTGCGCACGGCGGCCAAGTACGATTGGGGAGGTGCTGCTCTGGGGACGTGTTATGGCTTCATGGGAGAGTTCTCTCGGCGGAAGAAGGCGATAGCCGGCCTTTGGAGGGTGTGGGAGGTAAGAAAAACAAACTCGTAACCTTTACTTTTCTGAGCACTTTCCCCTCTTTTGGATTCTGACTGTTGTACTGATGCATTGATTGTTTAAACTTGCAGCTATGGGCATACGAGGTGCTGAAAATGTACCCTCCGGAGAACTCCTGCCCGAACTTGAAGACGCTCCCACGTGCTCTGATATGGGGGCCACAGTACCGAGGGAAGAAGGCGGCAAGAGGTAGCCTCCAGGCCTTCCGGGCGTACCTTGACGAGCTGTCGAGCACCCAGGTAGAACTCAACCTTTTTTTTTTTTTTTTTTATCGACTACTCTTGCCTTTGAATTGCTTCAATGCTGTCGCTGATCGACTGTTTGTTGCTTGATTGTTGAATGCTTGCAGGTGGAGTGGGACCCTTGGAGGACCACAGAGGCTGAGCCGGAGTACCTTTCCCGGAGCAGGGTGGTGGCTGCGAGCCGCGTGCTGCTGGAGTCGATCTTCGGGTGGCAGTGGTACTTAGGGGACCGAGTGACACGACAGTCACTTGAGGCTTCAGAGTTCGTGGTGCCGGGTCCACTTCCGCCTCGCGCTTCCCACACGGACCAGTACACGCTGGCTGAGCTGCAGCGCTTCACCGTCCCGGCAGGCCTTAGTGCTTTCTTGAGGCCTGAGCGCGACTATGCTGTCTATCAGAGGCAGTACTTGGCGGGGCCACTTGGAGTTGTCGAGCACGGAGCTGTGGAGGCTGAGGCTAGAGCAGCGGGAGAGGAGAGGCGCGGGCAAGGCAGGACTGCCCGCTCGAGGGAGAGGAGTGAGCCTGCTAGGGCGACGGGCCTTCCTCGGCTTTCTTGGACACTGGCTGTGCGGGATGCTCAGGGAGAGGAGGCGACCATTCAGTTTGAGCCTGCGAGGAGAGAGCCCGAGGAGATCACAGGACCGGTACGATACTATAGCATCCCTTGCATTTCCCTTGTTCACTCTGATTTGCATATGTATACCTGTCTTGCAAACTGACTTGACCATTTATTGTAATACAGGCCCCGATGGAGTGGGTGAGAGAGGCGGTGCGCCTGATGAAGGCCATGGAGAAGGAGTTCCACCGAATTGCCGGCGGTGCCCAGTTGCGGCTGCAGTATCCACCTCCAGTTCCAGCTCCTACTGTGCGGCCTCAGGTATGACTTTGAAACTTTGATAGAATAATGTCCTGCTTTCACATTTCAATATATATGCAATATGTACACAAATGTTGATAAGCTAAATGCAATGCAGGGGCAGGCTAGGGCGGCTCCTAGGAGGAAGAGCGTGAGGCCACCGCCTCAGAAGCAGATAGCACCGAGCTCATCTCGACCAGCAGCGAGCACTCAGAGAGGAGTACACATTGCGACTGCTAGCGAGGATCTCCCATTCCGCCGGGAGCTGAGGAAGAGGTCTGCAGAGAAGAGGCCTGCTGAGGGGCCTCTGCAGAAGAAGAGGAGAGAAGAAGAGGAAGCAGAAGAAGAGGAGGAGAGCACGTCCCTCAGCAGCGGCTCTGACTCCGCGGAGGATCCCCGATTCCGGATAGACCCGCGCGAGCTGGTAGAGAGCGAGGAGGAGGACGAGGACTTGTTCGACGACTGAGGACTATCACTGAGCCTTAGTCTATTTTGCTGTTTGACTTTTGGTACACTGATTCGTTGACATTTGGGCCTGCGTGCCTTTTGACTTGTAGGCGAGTGTGCCTTAGTACATTCTGAGTTTGCTCGGGCCGTTGTGCCGCTTGATGCATTCCACTTTTGCTTTTTGGGGCTCTGGCATATTACATATGGTAGAAATAATATCTGCATTTTCTGTTTGTCGGTTCCTTTAGTTGTTGAGTTTTGTGTTTCAAAGAACGAGCAAACCATCCCCTAACATCTAACATGCATTGATGATAGTTCTGAATCGACACAGACACTTGTATATGTGCAAAAATGGGTCTAGCTCGAAGAGAAAGGTACAGAAAAGCCTCAGGATACGAGATATACCCCAGACACGCGGAGGATACGGGAAAATTGGTATTAATAGACCAAACTCTATATTCCTCCGAAACAGAAGAAACTGACACTTTGAATAGAATACATAGATGTACAATGACCTGTACAAACCATTGAAACCGGCAGAAAAGTCCCGATATGGGGAAAATACTATAAAAAGGCTAAAAATGTCGCAAAAACGGACATAAGACGCAAAAGACGACTCGATATGGTCCCGGACTGAAACCGACACCCCCGTATAGTTACACAAGTCCTATGTGACATGTACGGTGTAACAAAACTTGGCAAAACCCCACAAAACGCATTTTGACCCTTCGTATCCTCGATTTTGGTCCGACACGGGCCTTCAGGGGCCCAAAATCTTCGACAGACGCGGCTTTTAGGATCCAATGCTTTGCTGCAGTCCCAAATGATGTTTGAAACTTGTAGGCATCAAGAAATAGCCAAAACAAGCCTTGGATTTGAAAACGACCACGCGAGGGCAGCTGCTGGTGAAAACTGGTTTTCTGGTGCACATACGTACCGTACGCCAGGTCTATGAGCCCGTACGCCAGGATAGTAAAAACCATGTGTACGCCAACTTTGGGATGGCGTACGCCAAGTTCCTGTGGGTCAGGTCCACTTGACTGACCAACTGTCCTTTTTCAGGGGGCGTTTTGTTTCCATCCCCACACGGTTTCCCCACGGCTTCTGAGAGTTCAGGGGGCAGTGTACTTGGCATAAGGCTCTCTTGGAGGCTAGCTATTTGTTCTCATGCTCCAAGTATTTTACAACGGCCACTTGAAGCCTATAAAGCTGGGATGCCTCCTTCAGGGCATTCTCAGCACCGGCTACTCCCCTTTTCTTTTCTAGCATTTGCCTTGTCCATGGATAATTCCCTCCCAACATTGCTCAGGCCTTGGCTAGTGTCCTTTTTGGGTGTTGATTGGCTCAACTTTCAATACCACGGGCTTTCTTCTTTCCGCTTTCTTCGACATGTGCCGATCCGCCCGGCGCTGCTGTGGGCTGCTTTGAGGTTTTGGGACCCGGACGTCCATGTCTTCCGTTTCGGCGATGATGAAATGTGCCCGACGGTGGAGGAATTTCAGGCGTACCTCCGCACTTACGCGTCCTCGACGCTCGTTGTCCCTCCATACCAAGTGAGCATGCCAAAGCTGCTGGCTAGCTCGCTTGGAATTCCTCGAGGGTTGGCGAACACAATTCTGGATGGTGGCCAGGTGAACGTCATCCGGCTGATTGAAATGTACAGCCCGGATGTTGACTTGAATAGCCCAAATAGCGACGAAGTTCAAGCGCGTCGGCGCTTTGCCTTGGTTATCTGCCTGCTTGCGGCTTATTTGTTCGTTCCTGCCGACGGGCGGGTCAACTCTTCCTTGGTGAGCGTGGCCGCTCAAATGGGGGATCGAAAGAACGTGATTCCCATGGTCCTGGCTGAGACACTCATAGGTTTGGATCTAGTGAGTACGGGCCAATCGGCCGTTTTCAGCGGGAGCCCGCTCTTGCTTCAGGTAAACTCACTCAGCTCACCTTTTTCTGGTTTTTCGCACATTCTCGTTTTACCTCGACACTCGGCTTAGGCTACTTCCTAGTTCCTTACTTGTCTTTTCGCTCAGGCTTTATCTGGTTGCTTACTTGTTTTATCACTCATGCAGTTGTGGTTGTCGGACAAGTTGAACCTTTTGCATCCACCGGCAGCGGGCTGGAACCTGTTTCCAAAACGGGTTCATCAGAGGGAAATGCGGTATCCCGAGTTGGATGTGGAGGGCTGGTATGAATTTATGCTGGAAATGCAGCCCGATGAAATTGCTTGGAGGTGTCCGTGGCTAGACCTTGCAGACATGACTCTCCATTCTGATGGCTTTGACAGGGTGGTCATTGCGGGGCTGACCAGCTTCACATTCTATATCCCTGGGCGGATCCTTCGCCAACTAGGCGCTTCACAGGATAACACCCGAATCAGCACCGGGGGCTTCCGTCTTCCCAACTTCAATGCTCAGACGCTGGGCGGTTATCAGAGGCGCTGGGGCCTGAGGGTTCTCCAGGCGGAGATGCCAGATTTCAACCCTCGGCTAAAGAGTCGCTACAGACAGTGGCTGAGAGCAGATGTGCATGCAAGAACAAATATGGGCTGACTCCAAACCACTTTGCTGTACTTAGAATAAGCTGTGAGCCGTTAGGCTTCTCAAGCATTTTGTTCTGTTTTTCATGCTTCATTTCTTTTAAGGCTTTTATGCTCAGCTTGTGTATTAGAAATAGTAATTTTGCGAAATAAAGCTGAAAGATGAAGGGTTTCCCCCTTTTGAATTCTCTTACATGACTCCGGTCCGTCTTTTGAATCTTTGAACCATCTCGGCCTTGGTACAAACCCAAAACGTCAGACCGTGGATCAGCTTGATAGAATATGACCGGGTCTCATTGTGAGACTGCCTACGTATCCCTTTGCGGGGAATCAGGTCAGGACGTAGTTCAGGCAAGGGTTCGCTCGTGTATTTACCTCCCCTTTTACGCTCTAACTTTTGCCTAGAACCGCCTTAACAGGTTTTCGGTCTAGCGAGCTTTTTGATTTTGCCTATTTATTTTTGCCTAGACCGCCTCCTTAGGTTTTCGGTCTAGCAGGCTGCTCTAACTTTTGCTTGGAATCGCCCACCCTTGTGGTTTTCGATCCAACGAGCATCTCTCAAGGATAGTAACGTTTGAGCTGATCCAGGTTGACCAAGGTGCTGAATTCGTTGCCGTCGAGGTCGATGAGCTTGGCGGCACCCCCAGATAGGATGGTTTTGATGATGTACGGCCCAGAACGCTTTGGCCGGAACTTCCCACGAGGATCGAACACTGGAGCCCGGATCTCCTTTGTAACCATATCCCCTTCGACCAGACCTCTCGACTTCACTTTCTTGTTGAACGCCCGGGCAATTCGACGCTGATACCCTTGAACATGATACAGAGCACGGAGCCTTCTTTCATCGAACATCATAAGCTCGACGAACCTTCCACTCAACCATTCAGCTTCCTCAAGCCCACTTTCAGTCATGACTCTCAGGGACGGAATTTCAAGCTCAATGGGGAGTACAGCTTCCATTCCATAGACTAAAGAGAACGGGGTCGCGCCTGTGGAAGTGCGAATCGAAGTGCGGTACCCCCAGAGGGCCAGCGGTAGCAGTTCGTGCCAATCCCTTGCAGACTCAGCAGTCTTTTTGATGATCATCTCGACATTTTTGTTGGCAGCCTCGACAGCCCCGTTCGTCTGCGGCCGGTAGGCTGTTGAATGATGGACCTTGATTCCAAATTCCTCGAACAGCTCCAAAACCCTACCCTTGAAGTGGCTTCCATTGTCTGAAACGAATGCCTGAGGTACCCCATACCGGTAGATGATGTTCTTTCGAATGAACTGCGCGACTTGAACAGTTGTCAGAGTCTTATAGGATTCAGCTTCAACCCACTTAGTGAAGTAGTCGATGGCTACTAATATGAACTTGTGGCCGTTCGAAGCAGAAGGGTTGATCATCCCGATGACGTCGATTCCCCACACTGAGAAAGGCCAAGGCGAGGTCATACCAAAAAGTTCAGTTGGAGGAACATGCTGCAGATTAGCATGGATTTGGCATTTATAGCAACGTCGCACATAATCAATACATTGAGATTCCATGGTAGACCAATAATAACCCTGCCTGAGGATTTTTCTTGCGAGCATGACGCCGTTCATGTGAGGACCGCAGACTCCTTCGTGAATCTCCTCCATTATCCGTGTTGCCTCAGCGCCATTCACACACAGCTTGTGCATCCCGCAGTGAGACCTTCGATACAACTTCCCCCCGCAGATAATGTACTGAGCAGCCAAACGCTGCAAAGCGATCCGATCCTTCCTTGTAGCCCCAGTGGGAAACTCCCCGCGCTCCACAAAGTTCCAGATGTCATGGTACCAGGGTAGGCCATCATCGACATCATCGATGGCGTTGATGTATTCATAAGCGGGCAGGTCCCTTTGTTCGATCACAATCGGCCGCATTTTGACCCCTGTCGGGAGTTCGATCATTGAAGCCAATGTCGCCAAGGCATCGGCGAACTGATTCCTCAAGCGAGGGACATGGGTGAAAGTCACCTTATTGAAGCGAGGAATCAGTTCCTCCAAGTCTTGGTGATAAGGCTTCAGCTTTTCCTCGCGAACCTTCCAATCTCCATTGGCCTGGGACACCACCAAGTTCGAATCTCCGATAACCTCGAGCTTCTCAACTCCCAGTGCAATTGCCGCCTCCATTCCGACGATGCAGGCCTCATACTCGGCTTGATTGTTGGTAACATCGAAATTCAGTTTGAACGCGAGCGGAATATGAGCGCCGGCGGGCGTGATTAGCAGCACCCCGATTCCGAACCCTTTCTGATTAGCAGCCCCGTCGAAATACAGCGTCCATATTTCTTCAGTCACGGTTAGTACATCTTCGTCTGGGAAATTGAAATTCACATCCTCTGGCCCCTCAACTGGGTGATCTGCCAAGAATTCTGCCACGGCGCGGCCTTTTACTGACTTCCTTGTGACATGCTGGAGATCGAACTCAGCCAGCAGAAGCAACCAACGTGCTAGCTTATGGGTGAGCGCTGGCTTCTCGAATAGATATTTGATGGGGTCCATCCGAGAAATCAGCTTCACCGAATAGGCTAGCATGTAGTGTCTAAGCTTTTTGGTAGCCCAAACTAGTGCCCAGCATGTCTTTTCCAAAGGGGTATATCGCTCTTCGCTTCCTACCATTTTCTTGCTCAAATAGTAGATGGCCTTCTCGACTCTGTTTTCCCCTTCCTGCGCTAGCAGACACCCCATTGCCGTTGGTGTCACAGATAAGTACAGAATCAGCGGTTGTCCTGGCGTAGGCGGCATCAGCACTGGCGGATTCTGTAAGTAGGTTTTGATTGACTCGAAAGCGGCTTGGCACTTGTCTGTCCACTCGAATGGGACATTCTTCTTGAGTAAGCGGAACAACGGTTCACAAGTCGGAGTCAATTTGGCGATGAATCGGCTGATAAACTGAACCTTTCCCAGAAAACTCCGCACTCCCTTCTCGGATTGCGGGGGCTCCATTTCGAGAATTGCTTTGATCTTAGACGGGTCGACCTCGATTCCTCTCTTGGTGATCAGAAACCCCAACATTTTACCTGCCGTAACCCCAAATGTGCACTTCTGCGGGTTGAGACGCACGTTGTACTTTCGAAGCCTTTCGAGAAACTGCCTGAGCGAGGGGAGATAGTCCTTTTCCTCTTTTGCCTTTACGATCATGTCATCCACATACACCTCGACCGTCTTGTGGATGAAGTCATGGAACAGAGTTGTTTGGGCCCTTTGGAAAGTGCACCCGGCATTCTTGAGCCCAAATGGCATTTTCACGTAACAGTAGGTTCCCCATTCTGTGACGAACGTCGTTTTCTCCTGATCCTCAGGGGCCATGAAAATCTGATTGTAACCTGCGAACCCGTCGACAAAAGAGAGCAAGGCATGCCCCGCCGTGTTGTCCACAAGCACATCAATGTGAGGCAAGGGAAAACTGTCTTTGGGGCTTGCCTTGTTCAAGTCCCTGAAATCGACACAAACCCGGATCCTTCCATCCTTCTTGGGTACAGGTACGATGTTGGCGACCCATTGGGGGTATTCAGCAACCCTCAGGAATCCTGCGTCGATCTGTTTGGTGACCTCTTCCTTGATCTTCTGAACCCAGTCCGGCCTCATTCTTCGGAGCTTTTGCTTGACAGGAACTGCCCCTGGCGTTAACGGAATCCGGTGCTGTACTATCTCGGGATCGATACCAGGCATGTCGGCGTGAGACCAGGCAAAAACCTCGAAGTATTCTTTGAGTGCCTCAATGGTACCAGTATGATTTTCCGGGGACAAGTTTGAACCGATTTGCATGATACGGGGGTCATCCTCATCTTTCAGATTTATTGAAATTACTTCTTCTTTTAGAGGCTGAGCATGCCTTTCGTCTTCCCTTTCGATGAGGGAACGCAACTCGGCCGGGATGTTCCCGTCAAAGTCGATTCCTTCATCGTCGGGGTCGACACAGTTTATGTAAAAGTCAGCAAAGTAATCGGAAGCAGGATCATTCATTTCATAAAACCCAGAGGGGTTGCCAAGTACAGTCGACTCGAACTCAAAGTAAAAGCTATGACGTGGAGGGCCGAGAGGCACAAACTCCGACTCTGAGCTAGACTTAGACTCGACAGATTCTGTGTCAGATTCAGATACATCGTCAATGCATGTTAAACGGGGAGTAAAAATGCAGTTATTAACACTACCCTTTGCTTCGACGATGAGGGAGGTTGGATCGTTGAGAAGATCTGGAGAGTCGGGCCCAAGCATCAGCACTTCAGCCTCATCTTCCTTGCCAACCAAACCCACTTGGGAGAACAGCTCCTCTAGACCTCCTTGATCAAAAACAACCAGCCAGTCTGCCCTTTCCTGGATAGCGACCAACTGCTTCTTGAACTCCTTTGCAGCCAGTTCTTCCTTTGCAATTTCCTCTTCGTCATCAGACCAGGTGTCGGCGGCGAAGATCTCAAAGCCCGGAAGCCAAGTCTTAGTCACTTGATCCCAAAACGGTTCAGCCTGCCCCAGATAAGCAGTGCCTCCTCCTTCACGGACGAAATAGCTGTCAGGGTTACCATAAAGGGTCCGAGGTTTTCCCGTGCCTTTCCCTATTTTGGCCTTTTTGGTGGGGGGAGTGTATCCCAGGCCAAAGCGGCCTTCGGTAAAGGGAAAGACAGGGAACTCAGCGATCCCTTGCTGGTTGATCCCGAGTCCTAAGCCAGGCATGAATGACATCTTCCTCATGATTTCGAGGGCAGTAGAGCTGATTATGAAGTCGTCATCCATGACAATGGACAGGACTGAGCCTGAGGTGTCGAAAGCAAAACCTCCAAAGTCTGAGTCTTCTTCCCCGTGCATGATCCCCAAAACAGGCGTCCCATCATCCTGGAGCGGGCGGATCCCAGAGTCGCCGCAGATAGTTAGAGTCCCGGTAGGTAGCCCCAGCATGACCTTCTGGTGGAGAGTCGACGGTACAGCCATGATGTCCGCCCTATGCAGCCACGGCCTTCCCAACAGCAGGTTGAAGGTGGCGGGGATGTCGACCACATGGAACTCTACGTCCATCTCAAAACCCTCGGCATCAAGCTTCAGCATGAGAGTTCCTTCGACCACGCGGCGTGTGTTGTCATAGGCCTTGACGGCCAGATTGGAAGGCGTGAGGTCAGCCTTAGTGAGCCCCAGACGGTAAGCAACCCTCATTGGACAGACATTGATTGCAGATCCGTTATCGATCAACACGGTTGGGACCCAATGTCCCCTGCACTTGAGAGTAATGTGCAACGGGCGGTTGTGAGCAGTCCCATCGACAGGCAGATCTTTCTCGGTGAAAGTGACAGAATGCTTGGAAAGCAATGGCAGGACTAGGGCAACCATGGCTTCCGCGGTGATGTCCGCTGGTACAGTAAGGCGAGCGAGTGCTGCAGACAGCCTTTCTCGATGCTCCTTTGACGACGATATCAGACCCCAGACGGAGACGGCGGCAGGGATCCTCTCCAGCTGTTTCAGAATAGCATCCTCTTCAGGTACCCCGCTAGGAATGGCCGGAGTGTTCTTTTGTGCAGAGGGAAGAGTGGGTCTTTGATCATTACCGGGGTTGGACGAACTTCCAGCCGAAAGATTGGGTGGCTGGAAGACTCGGCCGCTCCTAGTGACATTAGCGACCTCCCACCAAGGCGATGTGTCCACGAAATCCCAGAAATCAGCAGGCACTTCTTCTAGCTTGCGCTTCCCCTTGTCGATCGATGCAACCTGGTCCGAAGCCGTAACCCATTCCAGATCACTCATGACTTGTCCTTCCCAAGGGGCCGGATCCTGTGCGGCAGCTTCCTCAAAAGGCGTCCCCGGGTTGGTGACGAATGGTACATCCCAAAGGCCCCCGTCCACTAAAGCAGTATCGACGGTCCAGATTTCATTCCCGACCTGAATATCGACCACTTTGTCGTCGTCCCAAAAATCAGCCGGCAGCGGGCTTGTGTTGAGGTCAACAATCTCATCAACATCCCACAGGTCAGCGGGAGGCGCATCGAGGACCATGATTGAGCAATCCTCCCTTGGAGATGTCAAGGGGCGTGGTTGATCCAAAGGGACGATGTTGAAGGTTGGCCCCACCACAAGGTCGTACTCGTGCACGGCATCCGAGAGTGTATCAACCAGAGGCAGAAAAGCTCCCAGCCAGCGGGGCTCATCTTCGGCGCGAAAGTCTTGCTCATCTATGTCATTGCTGGCATCACCCTCTCCCATGCTGAGATTCTGAAGTTCGACGGGCTGTACAACTTCGGGTTCCACACTCCATATGTATTCCGCGTCTTCCTCTGCGGGCAAGGCGGGCTCTGGTTGGTAGAAAAGCATGAATAGCGACAGGCCATCGAGTGGATCCGCCCTTGTCGCGATCCAATCTTCCTCCCATTGGTCTAACGGAGCTTGATTGTCAGCCGGTACTTGAGGGAATCCCAAGAAGTGCTGCTCGTTCCAGTCATTAGCAAGCTCTGCCCATTCCCTTGCGTTGTCCTCCATATCCCAACCAACTGCCAACATGTTGATACTAAGTTCCGCCGGGATGGCCACAACAGGTTTCGGGTGATGTGCTGGGGCTATATGGTCAGTGGGGTTGAATATAGTGGAGCTAGGTTGGATTATAGTGGAGGTAAGGCTGATTTGGTTGATTTGAGGGTGGCCGTTGTGCTGCGGCATGGAGTTGGTGATGACGTTAGGCTTAGGAGGGGTCGGGAGAGTGCCGTTGTCCACCAAGTCTTGGATTGCATGGCGGAGGCGGTAGCAAGAATCGGTGTGATGGCCGGGCATTTGGTGATAGGCGCAGAAAACATTCGGATTGTGGCTGGGGGATAGATTTTGGGGCAGTGGAGTTGGATCCATTGGTTTGAGGTGACCGGATTTGGCCAACCTTTCTAGCACTTGAGAGAGCGGAGCTTCAAATTTGGTGAAGTTCCGGGGTTGGTTACGGTTTCGGTGCTTTGGAGGGGCTTGGACCTGGTTGACATCAGCAATGTGGTTGGAGTCCTGAGTGTTACTGTTACCGGCAGAGGTGGCATTGGCATAACTGTTGCTGCCGAACAACGCAGCGCTGCTCCCTGAGTAAGCGCGAGTTTTAGCTTTGGATCCCGAGGAGGAGGAAGGAGGGTCGCTGCGCGGCAGAACCCCAGTTTGGAGTGCTTCTTCGATGGCAAGGCCGGATTCAAAGAAAGTATCCCAATCGGCCCCTTGGACGAGCACCAGATTCTTAGCAAAGTCGGGCAGCAGATTACGGGAGATGATTCGGATCTGATCCTTCTCACTCGGCCGATCGGTCATGACTGCAGCCTTAGTCCTCCAACGCTTGATAAAATCCGCAAAGGACTCTTTTGGGTTCATCTTGGTGGACTCCAACTCCCGGGTGGTCATTTTGAGTTGGGAGTTGTAGCTGTACTGGGCGAAGAAGGCCGCACCGATGTCTTCCCATGTTTTGCGCTTGGACACGTCAAGAGATAAGAACCACTGGAAAGCTGGGCCAGCCAGAGTTTGAGGAAATAACTGGGCCATTGCCTCCTCCTCAACCCCATGCAGTTTCATCGCGCCGTGGTAAGCGAGCAGGTGTGTCTTTGGATCACCCGTCCCGTCGAATTTCGTAAAGTCAGGCATTTTGAACCTTTCCGGGAGCCGTGCATTCGGAAAGGGGCAGAGACGGTCCATGTCCAACCCTCCGGCGCTGATTCTTTCGGACTTGGCGACCGACTCTTCTAGCTTGGCCATCTTGGCGATCCAGGCAGCCATTTCGGGGTTTGCGGCAGGCTGTTCGGCCGGGATGTCCTCCCCAGCTGGGTTCTCACGTTCTTCCCGGCCGCCTTCTATCCTTGCGACTGGGACCCTCTCATTGATAAGAGCTTGTAGGTTGGCCATGGCGGTATCGGCCTGGTCAGCCCTTTGCTGCATGATGGCAAGGTTGTGCTGAAGATCGGCTAAAAGGGTTGCGAGATTCGGTGGAGGAATATCTGCCATGTCTAGAGTTTCTGTCTTGATCAGTTTCGGAGTTACGGGTGGAGATGGAGAGGACGAAGGAGATTCGTGCGGCGTGGTCGGCGGCGAATCCTCCTTGGACAGAGTGCAGAGCTGTGCTTCCGTTGTAACTGACCCAAAAGCAAACCCCAGAGCAATTCCTCAAACAATCCCCGCAGACGGTCCCAAGTAGGTTTGGCTCTTGATTTCGAAGCTCCCCATGATTCAGCTAAACAGCAAAATAGATGGGCTCAATGACAGCCTGCAACAGCTTATTTAAAAAGAAATGAAAGAAAATGATCATGCCAACGTCGTCGGTGTCCTCCTAGACTCTAACACTAGAGGGAGTCCAACTCATGCTGTTAGGACGCTGCCATAGAATCCTCAGATTTCTTTTTCGACGGTGTATCCTTATTTGAGTCGATGGATACTAAAGGATGTCAAGAAGACTTAAGTCTTTGGACCATTCCTTTGTCGAAGTTTCAACTTTGGAGGTCGGAACAACTCGATGCAGACGGCGTGATACCATAACCGAGGTGGCGTAAGCAGCACTGTGCCGGAGCCTTGATGGTGTTAGTGATTTGCACTTTAACCGGGGTGGTGTGGGTATCACGACATGCTTTCCGTTGTTCCTGATTTTCTGTTTGAAACTTCGATTAGGTTTGGACAATAGGTTTAAACGGTCTTGATTTCCCAAAGTCTCGCTTGACTCAAGGATTTTGGAAATTGATAACGCGCAACATCGAGATGCGCGACTCTTCATCGGGCCATGGCAGGGTCCTAACAGTCAAGAGACGAACTCGAGACAGACCTAAAAAAAGCCGCCCTAGCATGCTCCTACGCAAAACGGAATGTATGTATGTACAGGCATGCGATAAGGAAAGCAGTAACACATAGACAGTTTATGGGGGTAAGATGCAAGTAATCCTACCCTGTAGGTTCCTGTCTTAGGTTGAAAGGTTCTAGTGCTTTGTACGCATGACGAGGCCGGTTTTGGCTGAAAGGGGTTCCTCTGACTAGAGCCGCGGTATACCTCCCACTGCAATGCGTGCAGCAAAGCAATGGTCGAACGGTATTACGACTCATCATCGTCCAAGGTTGTTGGGCATTCGAGGACCCCGGGCTCCAGTAAACTGTGCCGGTTACCCAAAACACCTCAACGGGGCTTATCTAACATCGATGCAAATGAAGAACGCCAAAGTTTGACTGAGAGAGAAATGCAAAAATTTTTTGAAAATGCCTTTTGAAGCTTGGCTCACTTTTATTGACCAATACTTAGACAAAACTACACAGGTGAACAATAGTAAAAGCCCCAGTTCAGATTGGTCGGATGCTGAGATCCTGTTACGTTACCATTCCGTTCTTCAGCAGCGCGGAGCGTACTGTTTTGCCAGGCTTTTGAAGATTGTTCATTTATGTTTTAATGTCTAAATTTTAGTCAATGCAACTGATCCCCAGCAGAGTCGCCACTGTGGGCACACGCCCCGGAAAATCGCCCGATTTTTGGTTTGGAACGGATATTGTTCGGGAGGCGGCCCATTTGGAAAATAGCGCGGCGAAACGCTTCGATTCAGAGTCGCCACTCGGGTTTTAACGGAAGAACACCCAAGGAACCGAACTCGAGAACGTTTGCTACGTTTTGTTTTTGATTTGAAAAATGTTTGATTTGATTTGAAAAGGCGTAGACTAGTCCGTCGTCACCTTCGATATCTGAGGTTCGGGAGCCAGGTTACGAGAGGGGAAGGGTTTTATGGCACCCCTCTCGCCCAATCCAAAGATCGGTCTCTACTCGGGCATTTTATTAAACGTTTGCATTTTTCTCTCATTTGATCATTTTTGGCCAGTTAGGGCGGGGGAACAGTTAATAGGGATTAAAACTGTAACACGTTGCAGTTTGTATGACAAAAATGTTGCAGTTTATATGACAAAATGTTTATGGATGATGACTTGCTTGCTTGAATTGAATTAAATGTAAGAATATAGATTGAGAACAAGCGCTGCCAGAAACTCAACAGGATAATGTACGCTGCCCGTCGGGTGCGTGAGCAGGCGACGTGCTGGCACGCCATGGCAAAGCCACGACACGCCAGCATACCCTGCGCACGCCACCTTCAGGCTGGCGTACACTACCACCTCAATTTCTTACAGCTCCTACTCTCAATCCTCTGGGCTCTGGAAGGGACCAGTGCACACCCAGGGCAAACCACGCAGTTTATAAAGTACTATGTACAGATTACAGGCAGATAAAATGGCTGTGAGCCATGAAAAGGAACAGAAATCCCCATAAACAGAGTGGGGAAATATGAAAAGGCCAGGACTGAGCTGGGATGTAAGGGCCAGGCACTGGCCTTTTAACAAGCGTGCCGTACGCCACCCATAGGGGCCGTACGCCAGGTTTGTATGTGGACCAGTGTTTGGCTTTACATCATCTGGGCTCTGGAACAAGACCAGAAGTACCCCAGAGGCCTTGAAAAGCAAGAAAGACGAAGGTATTGAAATCTACATTTGAACAGTTCTAAAATACAGAAAGCATTAAACTGGTTATTAGCATGCTCAAGGTGATGACAGAAAGGAAGTAAGCAATAAATGGACACTTCATGATCCCCACGCCAGCAGTGCACATACTACCAAAGGTGGCGTACGGCTTGATGAAGCTGGCGTGCGCCATGGTGTGTCCTCTACGACTGATTTATTTTACCAGAGAGGGGTCTGTACTAGTATCAGTTACTAGCCAGAACCCTTCTGGTTCCCCTCAGGAACTGAAAACAGAAAGCAACACAAAGGTGGTATACCTTTGGTTGCAAGAGATGGGAGGATGGATTGAGCTTTGGGGGTTGAAGATGGAGGCTGTGCAGTGACTGGACAGTGGTGTGGGGTGTGAGGTACTCCTCTTACTCTTACTCTTTCAATGGAGAAGAGAGAACAAGAGAGAAGAGAGAGATAGACTTGGCTTCTTAATGAGCTTAACCCCTTGCAAATGAATGCAAGGGGGGTATTTATGGTGGGGAGGGTGACTGAGATCAGTTAGGCTAAGGCCTGTTTGGCTGGTTGAGGAGAGGAGGGAGCCTCCATGCATTAAATGCATGGGACTTGCCTTGATGGGGTGTGTAGGAGAGAGAGGGGGACGGCCCCTGCAGAATGCAATGATCAGGGGACTCTGCGCCGTACTGAGACGGTTGCAAAGTTTCGAGCACGTGACAGAAAAGCAGTGATTTGACCGGTCTTGACCATGCGTACGCCACCAGTAACCTACCGTGCGCCAGGTCAAACTCAGTCAACGGTCGATGATCGACACGTGGCAAGTACCTGGCGCACGCCAACGATAAGGTGGCGTAAGCAAGGTACGGCTTTGCTGAGGTTCTTTGGGCTCGAGATTTGAAGGGTTTGAAGTGGGCTTTTGAAAGCGGGCTTTGAAGGTGGAGGATCCAACATCTAAAGCTCAAATCCATCCATCGACTCTGGACTGTTCTCGACCGCTTATCATCATTGGGTCCACAAAGGAAGTAAAAGGACTAATCTGGACAGTCCAGAATGGGGTGTCTACAGGTGGAACTTGAACCGTGCCAATGTCAATGAGATCTTGAATCTCATATCGAAGACGATAGCATGCATCAGTGGGATGACCAGGCATTTGGTGGAAGGCACAGAAGAGGTGAGGCTTGTAACCAGAAGGTAGGACTTTTGGCAAGGAAGTTGGGGTCAAAGGTTTGAGATGCCCAGACTTAACAAGTTTTTCCATCACTGTGGACAGAGGTGCCTTGAGGACAGAGAAACTCCGAGGTTGGGTTCGGGCCCAGTAGCTTTGGGCGTTTTCAACCTGATTAACGTCGGCTGTATGGTTGAGGGAAATAGCAGCGTTGTCCCCATTTGTAGTTGAATTGGTGTAATTGCTTCCACCAAACAGTAGCAATGGCTTTTTGTGAGGAAGACTCTCCCCTAGGCAGAATTCCACTCTGCAGTGCATCCTCAATGGCTAGGACAGACTCAAAGAAATCTCAAAGTTGGCAGATGCTTGAACCAGCACGAGGTGCTTGGCGAAGTCAGGCTGAAGATTGCGGGAGATAATGCGAAGTTGATCACTCTCGCTCGGGCAATCAGTCATCAATGCAACTTTGCCTCTCCACCTCTTAACAAAGTCGCAAAAGACTCCTTTGCTCCCATTTTGGTGGACTCCAACTCACAAGTAGTCATCTTGAGTTGAGAGTTGTAGTTGTACTGTGCAACAAAGGCAGCCCCAATATCCTCCCAAGTTCTTCTTTTGGAGATGTCGAGTGACAGGAACCAATGGAAGGCAGGCCCAGAGAGAGTTTGAGGAAAAAGCTGAGACATGGCTTCACTTTCTAGACCCAGCAACTTCATTGCAGCATCATAGCCAAAGAGATGAGTCTTGGGATCACCGCTCCCATCGAACTTAACCAAATCAGGCATCTTGAATTTTTCGGGAAGCCTAGCATTAGGGTATAGGCAGAGACGATCCAAGTCAATTCCTCCTGCACTGATCTTCTCAGATTTTGAAACAACTTCTTCCAGCTTAGCCATCTTGGCCATGAGAGCAGCTATGTCAGGGTTTTGAACAGGCCTAACAACAGCGGGGTTTGGAATTGGTGCAGGCACATGAGCCTCTCTAGGAATGTGCTGAACAATGAGACGGCCTTCACAGTTTGGATCCTCGACAAAGGCCGGGGAGGCATGAATGTCCTCTCGTCCTCGTCCTCCTCTTCTGGTGCTGGTGGAAGACAAGTGTTGATAAGGTCATTTAGACGGGTGGTAGAGGCATCAGTCTAAGTGGCCCTTTGTTGCATAGCAGTGATACTGTTCTGAAGGTTCGAGAGCACAATTTCAAGATTGAGCGGCTGGTCTGTCATTGCAGGTTTTTTAGTGGAGCTTGATGGGGAAGCCAACGGTGTGGCTTTTTGCAATAACGATGGTGAACCCGCCTGTAGGGTGGCCAACAATGAACCTGGAGAAGACTCCATTGTGACTGACTGAGGTCCTAGCTTGACAAGACTTTGAACCGGATTCTGGTGCAGACGTTCCCAAGTTGGTTTGGCTCTTCCTCCCAGTACTCTCTTGTTCGGTGCAATGGTTCCAAACTAGACAGTAAAGTTATTGAAAGCTCAGTGACGTTCCTGCAGCATGCTATGTACAAGAATAAAGCAATGTACACGTCGTCGTTGTCGGTGTCCTCCTAGACTCTACAACTACAGACGAGTCTATCTCATGATGTTCGGACGCTGCCAAATTCCTCAGAATTCTTTTCGAGGTGTATCCTTTGAATAGATCGACTAACACTAAGAGATGTCAAAACAGTCTAAGCCTTTGACTATTCCGTTCTCAAAGTTTCAACTTTGGAGTCAGAACAACTCGGTGTAGATGACGTGATACCAGAACCGGGGTGGCGTAGGTGACACAGCGCCATTGCCTAAACGGTGTACGTGCTGCGCACGATAACCAAGGTGGTATAAGCATCACGGCATTCTCTTCATTGTTCCTCATTTTCTGTTTGAAACCTCGATTGGGCATTAGACAAGGACTTAAAACGGTTTGATTTCCCAAAGTCTCGTTGATCTAAGGACTTTGAAAATTGATAACATGCACCATCGAGATGCACGACTCTTCATCGGGCCAGAGCAGCGTCCTAATAAGCATAAGACAGACTCGAAAGAGAGACAACCCAGAAGCCGCCCTAAACATGCTCCTACGCAAAACGGTATGTATGTACAGTGCATGCAATAGGGAAAGCAGTAACACATAGACAGTATTTGGGGATTAGATGCAAGTATATCTTACCCTGCGGGTACCTGTCCTAATTTGAAGAGTTCTAGTGCTTTGTATATGCAAAGAGTGGTTTTGGTTTGAAGGGGTACCTCGGACTAAAGCCAAGATATATCTCTCGTTACCCGCGTAACCACAGAGCAACAATCGAACGGTAGAATGACTTATCGTCGTCGAAGGTTGTCAGGCATTTGGGGTCCCAGGGCTCTTGTAAACCGTGTCGGAATGCCAAAACACTCCAATGTGGCTATCCAACATCGATGCAAATGAGAATGCTAAAAAGTTGATTAATGGAACAGAATCGCAAAATCGCAAATGCCTTTTCAAATTTGGCTCTCTTTATTGATCAATACTTAGAAGAAACTACACAAGAGAACAATTGGAAAAGCCCCAATCAGGATGGCTGGACACGAGGTCCTGTTAAATCACCAATCCTTTCTTTAGCAGCGCGAAGCTCACTATATTGACAGACTTTTGTGGAATTGTTCTCAAGTGTATTAAAATCTAAGTATAGACCAATATTGGTTCAATCCGCAACAGAGTCGCCACTGTGCGCAGTGTGCCCTTTAAAAAGGATTTCGTTCCTTTCTAAATGCCGGTTTGAAGGAGTGCTAAGCGGGATGGCAAGCGCTCGCAAAAATACAGAGTCGCCACTCAGGTTTGAAGGTCCGACACCCAAGGAGCTGTATTCGAAGCACTTGCCGCGCTGTTTGATTTGAAAAAGTGAAGGCACCAGTCCGTCATAACCATATCTGGGTTCGAGAGCCAGGTTATGAGGGGGAAAGAGTTTTATGGCAACCCTCTCGCTCAATTCGGAGATCGGTCTTTACTTAGGCATTTGCGAAAAGATTGTTTGTTTGCGATTCTGTTTAATTAATCAATTCTTTAGCCATTTAAGGCGGGGGAACAGTTAAAGGGGATTAAAACTGTAACAGTTTGCAAAGTGTGATAGATGGCATGGATGGAATGGAAATGCTAGAAAATAAATGAGTTAAAACTCAAAACTGTGACCGGAAATCAAACAGTGCGTTTTTATGAATTTGACACAAACAACGGCCAACTTACATGCACAGATCTACATGCATGCAAGTTAACCATCACACGGCAGACCCATACAATCGCGCGAGGGTTGATGCCCTACCAAGAGGTTGAATTTTATTCCCTTCTGGGTATAGAATGACCAGTGCTCATCCAGGATAAACCAAGCAGTTTATAAGCAGTTGATAAGCAAGTTATAAGCAGTTTTAAAGGCTGAAAAAGCCCTACAAATTAACAAAACACCCCATAAGCAGTGTGGGGACAAAATAATGGCCGAAGGCTGAGCTGCCCGTGTAAGGCCGCTCACTGGTCAGAGGCAGTCCGGGGCAAGAGAGTGCGCTCCGGCGCGCAATGGAGTCAGTCTGGTGCGCAATGGTTACGCCCTGGCGCGCAATGGTCTGAACCATTTGACCGTCGCGCGAGGATCTGGGAGCATCGTGCGTCAGTGGGGTTTTTTGGCCTTTTGAAGTGGCTTAGGATTGGGTTAGGTTCAAAGGTTTTTCAAACACTTAAAGCTCAAACACTTGTCATTCCCAGGGTGTTCTTAATCCGTTTCATCATCGGGGAATCAGAAACCGTAAGTAAACTAAACTGGAAGCCCAGATTGGGGTGTCTACAAAAACCATAAAATAAATAAAACAAGAATTAAAAGTAAGAATAGTACCCGTATCTAATGTCTCCAATTCATCAAGTTGTTCTCTTATATTGATCTTCGTTGGTTTTCTAATCCATTGTTGTGTGCAAATTACTGCTTCCACGGTCTTCAGAGAAAGAGAACTTCGATAAGAATCAATGACACGTCCGTCCGTGCTAAAAGCGGATTCGGAGGCGACCGTGGACACGGGAATTGCTAGCACATGTTGTGCCATTTGAGAGACAATTGGATACTTCGAAGAGTTTAACTTCCACTAACGAAGTACATCAAAGTTGTCACAATCATCCTCACTAGTTTTCGCAAGATACTTTTTCCAATTCCATTTTGCTTGCCATAATGCCCTCCTTTTGTTTGTGAATCTTAAATTGAAATTTTAAAGATTTATGGTCACCAATGTCCGTGTCAAGTCCATCCAAATCTACGATGTCCGATGATCCCCCAACCTCTTTGTTACGCACATTCAAGCTACCATTATGCTTCACATACCATTCAAATAAACAGGTAATTTCACTTTTTAACTTATCCGTGAACTGACCAACTATTGCCTTATCATAGCCCATGGTATTTTGCAAGCAATACTCAAAAAATGCAACTTTGCATCGACAATCAAGAACAACCGCAAACATCATCATTTAATTAATCTTATCAAAATCACCCCAATACTTGTCAAACTTGATACGCATACTCATTGACAAATCATACAAATCACTATCCTCGTTTTCAGACAACTTCATAATGTCTCGTTGAATCAACACCATTTCATAAAAAAAAAAAAAAAAAAACATTGCAAGTGACGTACAAAGAACCCGAAAATTTCAAAGTTGCAACGTAAAACACTTGAAGAAACTTTACGTACAACTTAGTCTTTTCCTAATCACTTGAACTTGGAGGCCCAACGTACTCCTTCCACCCTTCACCCCCCCCCCCCCACCTTCTTCTTTCTCTTCTCAATTTCAATTACCCTATTTATACCCTCACAACTATCAACATCATCAAAATCCTTGTCCATCTCCTCCTCTCTTACATTTAATTTAAAGCTCGGGTCATCACACAACCGATCAAAGGCCTTTTGATAAGTTAAAGCTCTCTCCAACATGAAATATGTATAGTTCCACCGAGTAGACACATCTAAACAAGGTTTAAGCCTACACACAATTTTCTCCTTCTCAACACATGACCGAAACTCTGCCATTCTAGATGGGGAAGACCTCACATATCTCACCATATTGCGCACCCTTGCAATCGGGACATCAATCTCTTGCAATCCCTCACGTACGATTAGATTTAAGATGTGTGCCAAACATCTCACATGCAAGAACTCGTGATTTAAAATGGTGGTCTTTCTATCTTTGGTCTTTATCTCCAAGTATCTAATCAAAAGATTGTTTGAGGGTGCATTATTAACCCAATCCAATAAGCATTCTTCAATCATTCTACCAAGAGTATCACATTCATGATTAGGAACACAAAAATTCAAAATTTTCTTTTGGTACCTCCAATTCTCATCAATAAAATGACCCGTAAGACACATGTAATTCAGATTTTGGACTGAAGTCCAAGGGTCCGTTGTAAGACAAACCCTTTGATTCTTGAGTGTATGTTTCAATGTTTTTTTCTCGTCCTCATATATGACCATAATTTGTTTTGCCATCACAAGCCTACGAGGAGGATTCCACATTGATTGAACAACACTAATAAAATCTCTAAATCCTTCACCCTCAACAAATGAAAAAGGCAACTCATCAATTATTATCATCCTCACTAATGCCCTTTTACAAGCGTTGCTTCGTACCATAACCTCACCTTTGAATAAGGTTGAAAACCCCAAGGTAGGGCTAGATCATTGAAAGCATAATATCTGGAAGTCCGGGATCGTACCCACAGAGAATCGAAATATAGCTAGTTTGGATTGTAGGTTTTATACGATGGATTTCGACGTTTAAGACAGCCAACTTGGTTTTGCCTTTAACGATGAAAGTGCTAATTAAAAAGACCAGAAATGAACTTTATAAACTAAAAGAGGCAAGTCTGGGGATCGTCTATCCCTCAACAAAGGCCGTTACCGGTTCTCAAAATAACTCAAGCGAGAGTCATGACCGCATGCTCACGCCTCGAAGATTTAACTTTAACGACTACGTTTATCAAAAGATGTGATTAAGCGGAACTAAACCAACCTATTTTTGGTAATGTATCTATCACGTAGGAGGCCACGAGCCCTCGGTATGCCGCTTGCCAAGACGGCTTGACTAAACGATATATCAATGAGTTAACACCCCTCGTTTAGACCAAAATGGCTAGGGTAGTTATATTCCAAAAACCATGATTTTAAACCCGAGGGTTCAAGAACCAAATAACCACCTAAGTCCTTGGGAAAGATTAACCCGAGACTACTCATACATACTTAAAGCACAAATCATACTAGAAATATGAGCCATGATATTTAACCGTAGGAAACGAAAATAAACTTGATATTAAGAAAGATCTAGAGCATAGTTACAACATTAATAAACGAGAAATTAACATAAGACAAATAGCTTAAGTTGTTCGTGAAGAAAAAGATTAGAAAAGCTTGAAGATGACAATAGAGTTTCTAAAACTTTAAAAGACTTAAAGCAACTAATGAACTAGCTATCAAAAAGAAGAGAGAGGATGGCCTTATTTATACAAAGTGGCCTCCTCACTCAGCCAAATATCTAAAAACATACTAAAAGTAGAAAACATTCCATAAGCGGAAAGTCCAAAAAGTAGCGCAAATCTGCAGAAAAGGTCACTGGATCGATACGGCCAAAATGCTTGTATCGATACCGTGTTGCTACGGCACTTCTTCCAAACTCTCTGTTTCCTTATGGTATCGATACAGCAAAAAAGATTGTATCGATACAGCCTGCATTTCACTAGGGTTCCAGGTTTTGGCTTCAGCTTCGGCAAATAGCTTCCAGCAACCTCATAGCTCCTCAACATCTTATTTTCATTCTCTAAACTTAAGTAAAGACTACATTTTAAACATTTCTTATACATTTTCTTTACTTTAACTTATTTAATGAAAATAAGAAAGTACCCCCCATCTGGAAACAATGGCATTACCAGAATTTCAATATTCCAATTATATCAAAATGTCAACCCCCAACTTTTAGTGTAAAATGGAAAACTGCACATTTTTCTTAAGAGAAAATAAATCAAAACATGACCTTGCTCTTCAAATAAAATCTTGGAACTTTGTAGTTACTTTTAAAAAAATTCAAGGATCAATTACCGTCATTTTTAATCTCAAAAATTGATACTTTTCCAAAAAGTCTTTTTTCCATACTTAGACAGATTTTAAGGGGTCGACAGGGTCTTCGGGTACTTGGAAGCACTTAAGCCATGCATGGCGTTGAAATGCGCGTTTACCTAAAAACACTAAAAACATACGTTACATGCAATATTGTTATAAAAGCTAAATTAACGCAAGTTAAAACAACATAAAACGAGACTAGTCGCACCAAATATCTACAATGTTGGATGCTCATCAAGCGTTAACACTAAAAGCCACAGGCATAAAGTTTGCACTTGTTTCACCATTGTTTTCTTTCCTTTGAAAACTAAGGAGTTTTTGCCTAGAACCCATAAATTTCTTACTTGGTAGATATTTGGTACACTGATACGCTAGATGATGAGTTAGTGATTTAGTACCATTTAACTTCAAGTGACAAGCATAACCTGTCCCACACCAATTGCATGCAGCCCTAGGTTTTGGATGATCTTCTGGTATAATAAGTGTAAAATGCTTCCAACATAGAGCCCTTTTTTCCATACCAACAACCTTCTTTTTTTGGACTCGTTATTAATTTCAGGCATGAGATCATCATTTAGTTCAGCATTTTGAGGGATATCAAACTCAACACTTTCATCCATAATGTCATCATCATCCATATCATCCATCTAACACAGCAGAAAATTAAAACAAGCATAATCACAATCTGATTTTCATGTTGTTCGTGCACTAATCTAATTTTCAGTCCATCACCTGATGTTCACGCGAAAATTAAGTAGTATGTAAATTGTAAACACTAACCCATTAAACTCATGAACTATATTCAATAAAGATTTGATTTTCAAGCCAATATAGGGTTTTGAGGTTGAATACTTCAACCTCATGCTCATGGTCAAACATTTTGTCAGCGTTGTCGATTCTGATAGTAATATCCCCCCTTCCTCACGCTTGCCTCTTTGCATACACATAAACGAGACAAAGATAAACCACATTCAATTACACAGTAATCAAGCAAAGAAATTCCAAAAAAAAAAAAAACAGTAATAGACTAAGAGCCAGAAGTGAACAATTTCTTTGTGCTAAAGCACTGGTAGGTTGCGACATGGTCTAGTTGAATGCTGAAAGTCATATATTTCCAAGAATGTTTAGTGGTAGTTGCTGCACTAGCTAATCGATTTCATAACCAAATTAAACCGAGCGGCCGAATCATAAGCCTCGTACAAGAATGCTAAATAATCAAGAACTTTGCCTACTGAAGCTTTGAAAAGCCTAATAGCTAAATCAAAAATTTAATTAACGAGGATGTAGAGACCCTAATCTGGACCTCGAAAGTGCTTTAAATGTCCTGATGATGAAAAGGAAGCAAATACCTCCAAGAGCTTGGATGAAGGACTCCCTGAACTAAAAGCCCAAAACAAACTCAAAAGCCCAAAGCAAACCTAAAAGCCCAGAACTGAACCCTTAGTACAGTACGGTACATCTCTACACCGCACGGCATAATAGATTTCATTACACCGCACGGGGTCATTAGGTCAACCGCACGGCATTTTGGATAAAGTTCTGACTGGCTCAGCTAACTGTCGGCCACGCCCACTTGAGCCACAGCTACAAGTTAGCTTAGCCGAAAAGGCTCTTCTGGCCCGCCCAGAAAACACTTCCACCATTTGAATTTCAAAATCCTTGGCTTTTGCCTATGAATACAACCCTCCACTCAAGGGAAAGGGGTCCTGAATTCTCTTTCTCTCTCATCATGCTTTCATACCCATTCCTCACTCCAATGCCTTGAGAAAATGACTCCCAAAAACATTCTCAAGGTTCTTTCTTCCTCAAAGTACTTCATTTTTCTCCTCATCATTGAGATGAGCCTTTCACTTCCATAAATGTTTCAACTACCCATGTACTCGTCTATCTCCCACGTCCACCACACCCTCTCCTCCCCTGGACTCATCCACATTCATCCTTAGCCGTCCATCTCCATCCAACCTCGAAGATCAAAGGTATAAACTACTTTCCTTGGGGTGGGCTCTGTCCATATCCCTGAGGGAACCTTTCTGCAGTCAGGATCACCCCTCTTTTGGTTAGATCTTGGCTTAAAACCACTTTCAAAAACAAAAATAGGCCTCTGTGTTGAGTACATTACACCACGCGGCGCTTCGATGAGTCGCACAATGTAGTATACTCAACGCACAGCGTTTCATGTAGCTACTATTTTCTTGCCCAAACTGTCTGGATCATAGCTATCCTCTGTCAGGCCTGTCTTGCTGCTGAAATATCAGGTGTTGATGCTTTCAAAATAAGACCATATCTACAAGCCATGCTTGGTTTTAGAAACAAAGTTTTCTCCGATCATTCCAAGTGATTGAAAGTATAAAAGATTATTTTCGTCCATGGCTTTAAAGAGTGGTATTTTTCAGAATGATTCAGTGGTAAAAACATTGTCTGACATTAGTTGGAAACCCCGCGCGTCGTGCTCAAGATGCCGGGCGGCGTTCTGAAACTTCATAATGGCCTGAGAATAAAACTGGTACCCCGCACGGCATGCTGTAAAACCGTGCGCGGTATTACAACATGTCGCGCAGAAGGAGACTGAGACCCAGACAGTTTCCATTGAAAACATCTTTCATTCTGCATCATCTTTATCATTTCACACTGTACAGTTAACACCATGTGCACGTCAATGTGATCTATTACCCATGTCCCTTTCCCCTTTACTTGCTTATTAAAGAGCTCGATTTTCCGAAAGATATTTTAAATTTCCCCCTTTTTGAAAGAGTTTAGTAGAGACCGATTTTTACCGGGCGAATGGGTGCATTTTCTTCAACGAAACCTTCCCCATTCGTGACGTGGCTCCCGAACCCAAAATCTCAACGTTTATCGCTAGACCAAAAGGCCTTTTCCTCTTAAACGAACTCTCGGTTTCTTAAATCAACCATCTCAAAAATTCGGGTGGCGACTCTTTCGGGCGGGGAGCCCATAGTGGCGACTCCGCTGGAGACTATTGTTAATCAAAAATTTGGAAATTAATACATGAAAGAACAGTCCTTCGAAGGTCTGTCAAAACAGTACGCTCCGCGTGCTGAAGAATGAAATGGTGACATGATAGGATTTTACACCCAACCACTCCGGACTGGGACTTTTATTATTGTTCGCTTGTGTAATTTTCTCCAAAGAATTGATTAATAGAGTGAGCCAAGCTTGAAAAGCACTTTCAAAGGGGGAATTTTCAATAACTTTTAGAAAATCAAAACTCTTTTACCCTGTACGCTTTGCAGTGCACAAGCCTCACCAGTGTGTTTCTGCAATCTTGCCCAGTTCCCCGGCGACAAGCCCTCCCAGAATCCTTTGCAACCCCCGACGTGATAAGTCATCGTGCTATTCGACCATTGTCTTGCAATACACTTGACATGGGGAGTACATCTTGGCTCAATCCGGGAAACCCTTTTGAGACCCAAACCGGCCTTTGCACTTGTACATAACCATAGGACCATCCCAACTAGGACAGGAACCCGTGGTTAGGATTTATATGATATACCCTGTTTGCGTGTTTATCTTTACTATACATACATATCATTCATGCATCTTTGCATTCGGTCGGCTAGGGGTTAGGACTCCCTTAGGATTCAGTCAGTCTAGGAGACTCTAAATCCATGGAGTTTGTGATACATCCGGTGTTTGTCGTGCCCGAACGGCTCCCTTGGTCTAGAACGAACCTTAATGGTATGAGTATCTAGATTCCTATAATCACATTGCCCTATCTCAAATGGTCAAGGTAAGGAGATTAGCTCTGTTTCCGAAGCGTTCGGAATTAAACCTACCTGACAGTACCTTCCTGGGTTATCGAAAATCTTCTGTGCAAACACCGTAAGTGAAAACTGGATCACGGTAGGTCGTAGGCCTAGTCTCTAGGACTCTTTTAGGATTCAGTCAGTCTAAGAGACTCTAAATCCATGGAGTTTGTGACACCTCCGGTGTTTGCCGTGCCTGAACGGCTCCCTTGGTCTAGAACGAACCTTAATGGTGTGAGTATTTGGGTTCCGATAATCACATTGCCCTATCTCGGATGGTCAAGGTAAGGAGATTGACTCTGATTCCGAAGCATTCGAAATTAAACCTACCTGACAGAACCTACCTAGGTTATCGGAATTCTTTTGTGCAAACACTGTAAGAGAAGACTGGACCATGGTAGGACTTAGGCTTACTTTCTAGGAGGTTCAAACGAGGAAAGGAGAAACGTTCACGAGGAGCTGAGAGTTTCCTCTTTTGCTTGCCAGTTCTGAGACATTGGTTGACTACAAGAAGAGGCTGTACTTAATTGGTTTTGTCCCTCCCGAAGATTGGTTCGTATAGACACCCTAGAAGGCACGGAGTTATTTGAGGTTCAAATAGTGCAGGAAGGGCAACCGACGACCGAAACACCACATGAACTCTCTGAAGAAACACCACTCAACAATCCTTCGCCAATGGCTGACCAAGGAAACGAGGTAGAGGAACTAAGGCAGAACATGGCCGCCTTAGATGCTCAGTTTAAACAATCCTTGGCCCATGTCGATGCGCAACTCAAGACCTCTGTCGCATCTTTGAAAAATGACATGATTATGATGATGGAAGCCATGCACGAAGTTAGCGATAAGATTCAGGCTAAACCTCACCCACAGCCCGAGCAACCCAAAGAAGAAGAGCCCGCCGTGGACCTTAAAATGGCCGCTCTTATGGCTAAGATTAGCAAGTTAGAGGAATCCATCCAAGAGAGCCGGAAACTTGGGAAGGGAGAAGTAGACATGAGCAAACTGCGTCTATTTCCCAACGCCAAACTACTGGAAAAATTCAAAGGTGTGGATTTTGCCAAATTCGATAGCACCAATGATCCGAAGGCGCACCTTCAAGGCTATGTTGGCTCCCTTTCCATGTGAGGGATTGAAAAGGAAGCTATGGCGCAGTTATTCCATGAACCCCTGTCCGGTCCTGCTTTGCAATGGTTCCTCACTCTTGAACCATCGAAGAAGAGGACTTCGGAAGATATTGGGACGGCCTTTGTAGCCCAATACGACTTCAATGTTGATCTAAAAATGACTACCCAAGAGTTGGAAAGCACTAAGATGGGTGAAAAGGAGAATTTCGCCGACTTTGTGAAACGATGGAGGGCCAAGGCTGCGTAAATGCAAAACAAACCGGATTTCAAGGAACAAATACAAATCACAACCAAGAATTTGCTAAGCTCCTTTACCCCGTACATGGTTTTCTCCCAAGCTGCCCCAAATTTCAAAACTTTCTATGACTCGGGTCTGGCCGTAGAAGAAGCTCTACAAGATGGCACTTTGGAAAAGAAGGAGACAGGATCAAAGGCCAAAAGGGTATATTCCGACAACAACAAAAATCTTCTTGGGAACACCAATCAGGCCGGAATGTCATCCACCAAGACCACAGAAGTTCACCAGATTTCTGAAAAACCAAAATCCCAAAACCGAGCTTTCACCCAGTTCAGCACCCCAAGGTCTACGCTACTCAAGAAACTTGCAGAAGCAGGGGTGCTAAAACCTCTTCCTCCACCAATCACCATTCCACCAAATTTGAACCAGAGCGTTTATTGTGAATTCCATCAGATGCCTGGTCACACCACTGACAACTGTATCCACCTCCGTCATGAAATTCAAAATCTCATTGACAACAAAGTCATTGAAACCCCTCCCTCAAATAAACCAAATACCATCTCAAACCCTCTGCCGCATTACAACACCTCCTTCCATGTCAACCAAGTTACCTTGGCTTCAGAACAAAACATCCAAGATTTCAATCCAACTCTCTATATCACCCCTAATACTCAGCCCAAACCTCTGGTGAGAATCCCTGAAGAAATCACCCTTTGCTTGCTGTGGATGGAGATGACGCGTGGAAAGATCTTATTTCCGATTGGGAAGTATTTGAAGCGGCTAGTTTGCGAAGGAATGAGGAACCGCCGTTCGAACCAGAATGGGAAGTTGATTGGCAGAACATTCGTGCAGATCCCCTAGATGGATTTTCTTTGAATATGATGTTTGGATGCGAAAACTATCTTGGATGAGAATGGGACCCAACCTCGAGCGAATACCAACTATTGGCCCCAAATGATCCACTGTATATGTTCTCCTTGCCAGCAATATTTGATGAAGGATACCAGCCTGAGATAGCAACTCCCGCTTGGCCAGAGTTCCAGCCGAACTCCTTCGGATATGACATTGGCAATAATTTTGGATATGCCCCGTGGCCTGAAAATCCTGGGTTCCCGGAAGTGGAAGAAGAAGTGGCTAGCAGTGAATTCAATCCCATGGACTGCCTTGAGGAAGAAGTAGAGTCAGAACCCTTGGTCACCTTCCCAAAAGAAGTTGATGTTGCTATGATGAACTTATGGGAGGATGAGTCAAGAGCTAAGGAAGGACATTGGACTAACTCTAAAGTCGTCAACATAAAGGTGGGACACGAAGAATGGACGGCGAATAGGGCGGTAATGGAAGTGAACAGTGGAAACCAGAGGACCTTTGGGAAGATTTGGTCATTGCCGGCCTAGCCTCTAATCTTTAGGATACTAACATTGGAACCAAGCACAAAGCACCCGTCGATTTATGGAGTGAGGAATCAAAGTACCGCAAGATTCATCATCTGACCCGAAGCGGGTGTATCTACCAACCCTCCAACCTTCAAATCGAACAATCCTCTAACCCTGCAGCTCCACCAGCCAAAGAACCCTCAGACGCTTTCACCACCCCAGTCAAGAACACCTTCCAATCCTTTGGCCCACCAGCCAAAGAACCTTCTCTCCCTGGAAAAAAAAAACTGAAGAAGCAATTAAGCGTCAACTCGAGCAGACTCGGACTAAAATGTCTGTTTGGGATGTGTTTGTTCATTCCGCCCGCCATCATGAGGGACTTATCCAACCTCTCCCGTCTGGAAGTTCCCTCCACCATAACTCCTGAAGAACTTGTAGCCCTTATCAAAACCATACCTATTAAGCATGTCATCAGTTTCACTGATCGAGACTTACCCGCTGAAGGAACAGATCACAGCAAGCCATTTCATGTCACTCTGAAATGCTGCGATAAATGGGTTCTAGTGATCCTGATTGACAATGGGTCTGCAATCAATGTTTGCTCACTCCGCGTTGCCTACTGCTTAGGGTACAAAAATAAGGACTTTTCTCCCTCAAAAGTCAAAGTCTGAGCATATGACAATACGCGTCGGGATGTGGTTGGGACCCTCATGCTGCCAATGACTTTCGGATCATACCAAACTGAAGTAGAATTCCACATGATAAACATCCCCGCTTATATAAATCTGTTGCTAGGCAGGCCTTGGCTACATCGACCTGATATCATGGCCGTACCTTCCACCCTCCATCAGAAGGTTCGTTTGGGTCTCAAAACGGGTATGCTCACTATCCAGAGAGACTATGGGATCCGCGCACCGACTGAAGACAATGCCCCACTCTTGGAAATCCAACATGGAGAGGAAGAAATTGCTCTGGGAGTCTTCTCGTTGGAAACCTCCAATTTTGTCTCTTCAATTAGAATTGACAATGATTTTCTCATCAGCAATGTCGCCTTGAAAATAATGAAGAAGATGTCCTACATGCCGGGGCTAGGATTGGGAAGAAACCTGCAAGGTCCTACAAAGTTTGAAACTCGTGGAACCTCGATGCGCACTACTGGCCTTGGTTACTTAGCCTCGAACAACGGTAGGGTATAGAAAGGGGATAGGCTAGAGGATTATTTTGTCAAGGAAAAGGCAAAACAAGTCTATCAAAGGCAATCGGAGCCATTCTGGGACAAAGAAACCAATACTCTGCTTCCGAAATTCGAGATATTCGCCAACAATGTCTGGCCAGAAAGTGATGAAGGATTTGAGGTTGCAAAGAAGCTTGTGGAACCAACTGATTGGGCCGAAGTCTTTAATAAGGGAGTCTGGCAATCCTGTTTAGGGAGGGCGAACCAAAGAGTACAGTCATGGAAGCAGAAGTGTTGATGCTAGGACAGGAGGTCCTTGAAGATTCGACTTCGCTCATCATGGATGCCATCAAAGATTACAAGAACTGGGTCTTCTTACCGAGTGCAACTCACCATGGATCTGAATTTGAGTCTGAGTCATCCAAGTCTTCTGAGTCTACTAAATCTCTAGAGTCTGAGTTAGGGCCTCTTGGCCCAACTCCTCATCATCTGTACTTTGAATTTCAGTCGACCCGTGTGTATGGTGCCCCCGAGGCCTTTGATAGTGATGAAATAAAAGAACCTGATTTCGCTTACTTCTCTGATTTTGAAATAAATTGTGTCGACCCTGATCATGAAGAGATTGATTTCGATGGGAATATTCCTAGAGAAATCCGATCTCTAGGCGAAAGGGAAGGCGAAAGGCATGCTCAGCCTGTAAAAGAAGAAGTTGTTTTAATAAATCTGAGAGATGAAGGGAATCCCCGAATGATTCAGATCGGTTTCGCGTTGTCTGCAGAAGAGCATCAAGCCCTCATAAGCTTGTTAAAAGAATTCGAAGATGTTTTCACATGGTCACATGCTGATATGCCCGGAATCGATCTTGAAATCGTAGAACACTGGATTCCCTTTATCCTAATGCAAAGCCTGTAAAATAGAAACTGAGACACATGAGACTCGAATGGGTGCTTAAAATAAAAGAGGAAGTCACTAAACAAATTGACGTAGAATTTTTAATGGTAACTGAATACCCCCAGTGGGTCGCAAACATTGTTCCTGTTCCCAAAAAGGATGGTAGGATTAGAGTCTGCGTTGATTTCAGGGATCTCAACAAAGCAAGTCCAAAAGACGACTTCCCGTTACCTCACATCGATGTGCTGGTCGACAATACCGCCGGACACGCTTTGCTTTCTTTCATGGACGGTTTTTCAGAATACAATCAAATCCTCATGGCCCCAGAGGATCGGGAGAAAACCAAGTTCATCACTGAATTGGGAACTTATTGCTACCGGGTGATGCCTTTTGGGCTGAAAAACTCAGGATGCACGTATCAACGAGCCGCCACGATCTTGTTACACGACATGACTCACAAGGAAGTAGAAGTTTACATCGATGATATGATCGTCAAGGCAAGAGAATGGGAAGAATATTTACCGGCACTCAGAAAGTTCTTTGAGAGGATTAGGAAGTATAGGATGCGCCTGAATCCGGCCAAATGCACGTTTGGGATTACAACTGGGAAAATGCTCGGATTCATGATCACCACTCGAGGTATCGAGGTCGACCCCTCTAAGATCAAAGCTATTCTAGAAATGGAACCACCTCGATCTGAAAAGGATGTGAGGAGTTTCCTTGACAAGGTACAGTTTATGAGCCGGTTGATTGCCAAACTGACCTCAATCTGCGAACCTATCTTCCGCCTACTCAAGAAGGGTGTGCCCTTCAAGTGGGATGACAAGTGCCAAAGGGCCTTTGACGCCATCACAGCTTACCTGCAAAATCCTCTAGTTTTAACACCCCCCGCGCTTGGGAAACCTTTGATCCTATACCTGTCAGTCACCCCAACTTTCATGGGATGCATGCTGGCACAGGAAGGAGACGATGGGGTTGAAAGGGCTGTTTACTACCTCAGCAAAAAGATGGTTGGATGCGAGGAGCGTTATACTCCATTGGAAAAGACGTGCTGGGCACTCGTTTGGGCTTCTAGGAAACTAAGGCACTATATGCTGACTTACTCCGTAAGGATCATCTCTCGAATGGATCCTCTCAAGTACCTGTTTGAGAAACCGGCCTTCACTGGAAGAATGACACCATGGTTATTAATGTTGTCAGAATTTGAGATAAAGCTTGTCACCAGAAAAAGTGTAAAAGGAAGAGCTATTGCTGACTTCTTGGCTGACAGCTCAATTGAGGGAGGTGAAGATGCTGAGTTCATGTTCCCTGATGAAGACATAATGACGTTAGTCGAAGATGTTTGGAAACTATACTTTGACAGAGCTGCTAATCAAAAAGGGTTTGGAATTGGTGTGTTGCTAATAGCACCCGATGGATCCCACATTCCGCTCGTATTCAAACTAAATTTTGAAGTCACCAACAATCAAGCAGAATACGAGGCTTGTATTGTAGGCATGGAAGCACCCATCGAGATCGGCATAGAGAAGTTGGAGGTAGTAAGGGACTTTAACCTGGTTGTGTCACAAGCCAATGGCGATTGGAAGGTTAAGGACGAGAGGCTGAAGCCGTATCATCAGGAATTGGAAGACCTCATCCCTCACTTTAATAAAGTGACCTTCACTCATATGCCAAGGCTCGAAAATCGATTTGCAAATGCATTGGCAACACTAGCATCCATGGTCGAAACCCCTATTGGTGTGAAGTTGAGGCCAATTATGATCGAACAAAGAGATACGCTAGTATACCAACATGTCATGGTTGTTGATGAGCCCGGAGATGGCCACCCCTGGTACTATGACATTTGAAGATTCGTAGAAAGAGGAGAATATCCTATAGAGGCAAGCAAAAAGACAAGATCACCCTTCAGAGGATAGCTGCACAGTACATCATTTGTGGAGGAAATTTATATCGGAGGTCACACTGTGACGTGCACAAGTTATGCATCCATGGTGCAGAGGCAAGAAGAGTGATGGAAGAGATCCACGAAGGGGTATGTGGCCCTCATATGAATGGTATGATGCCCGCCAAGAAGATTCTCAGACAGGGATATTTCTGGTCCACCATGGAAACAGAATGTGTGGAATACGTGCGACGGTGCCACAAATGCCAAATCCATGCCAATTTAACCCACGTTCCGCCATCCGAACTGCATCAGATGACTTCACCTTGGCCTTTCTCGGTATGGGGAATCGACGTCATCGGAAGGATCGTGCCGGCCGCTTCCAACGGTCATAAGTTTATCGTAGTAGCTATTGATTACTTCACGAAATGGGTAGAAGCTACTTCGTACACCACACTAACCGTGGTACAGGTCACTCATTTCATCAAGCAAAATATCATCTACCGGTATGGGGTTCCCCAAGCATTCGTGTCCGACAACGGAGTTCATTTCAAAGGACGAGCCAGGGAGGTTCTGGATGAGTTTCAGATCCAAGTACACAAGTCAACAACCTATCTGCCGCAAACCAACGGGGCTGTGGAAGCCACTAACAAGACAATCAAAGTCATTCTGGAAAAGACTATTCAATCCACAAGAAATTAGCATGAGCAGTTACCACTGGCCCTGTGGGGATACCGAACGTTTGTACGTACACCGATGGGGGCGACCCCTTACTCTATGGTCTACGGAATGGAGGCTGTACTCCCTATCGAGTTAGAAGTTGCATCTCTTCGAACCATGATTGAATGTGAAGTCCAGGAAGCGGAATAGTTGAGTAGCCGATTTGCGAAGCTCATGTTGTTCGATGAACACCGGTTAAGGGCTCTCTATCACATCCAAGGGTACCAGAGAAGGATTGCGCGTGCATTCAACAATAAGGTAAAGCCCAGGGATTTGTTAGAAGGCGATATGATTTTGAAGGAAATCCGAGCACCAGTTTACGATCCACGTGGAAAATTTCAACCAAAGTGGGCCGGGCCGTACATCATCAAGACCATCTTGTCCGGAGGAGCTACATAGCTTATTGACTTGGATGGGAACGAATTTACACCTCTTGTCAACTTGGATCAACTCAAACGCTATTACCCCTGAGAGAAGCTCGCTGAGCTGAAAACCGCAAGGGCGGGCAGACCCAGGCTAAAATTAGATCAAAAGCCTGCTAGGTTGAAAACTCGCAAGGGCACCCTGGGCAAAAGTTAAGGCAAACAACGAACGAGCTCTCTAGACCGAAAACCCGAAAGGGCGATGCTAGGCAAAATTTAGAGCGCAAAAGAAGAGTGTCAAAACCAGAGCGAACCTTGGCCTGAACTACGTTATGACCTAATTCCTTTACTACAAGGATATGTAGGCAGCCTCGCTCTGAGGCCCGGTCACCACCATTTCAAAATAAAAATCCAGGTTGAAAGAGTTCAATGTACTGAATCAAGGAAAGGGAAATCCTCCATAACTCGTTTTATTATAATAACTGCTTCATAAGGCCGAGCACAACTTTCAGAAAATAAGGGGCAAACATAACCAAAGTAAGGTCCACAATTGGTTTCATGATCAGGGTAGTAGGATCGAGTCAGTGTCCTTGAACTCCAGCCCTTACTGTAATGTCCCTCCTTAGCCATTTTCGATAGCTCCCGCAAACCATCACTGAAGGATAAAGGTGTGCATCGGTCACTTCACGAGTGCCCCAAAACCGTTGGTAGTTGCAAAGAACGGAATGGCAAAACAAGAGCAGCACAACAATCACCGGAACCTCCGTTGGAACCTCTTGTCTAAGGCCAAGTTGACACTGAATCCGGTACGGGATGTAGAAAGTGAAGGCCTCCAAACCAACAAGGACGACCCACTAAGGGCCCATGAAGTGCACAGTCATGGGAGGGAGGTCTAACCATGAACACCTCCATAAAATGGTCTCAGCTCGCAAACGCCTAAAGAAATCGACCCACTCAAGAACTTGCCTATCCGTAAACTCAAAGCATCGGAGGGACAACAGTCTAGCCTCATATGTCCAGTTTCCAGGAGGAATGGATAGCACATTCACTTTATCACAGAGCCATATCTGCAAAAGAGAGAAAAACAAGTCAGAAACCATAGATAGCTTAACCGAGCGTTGAGGTAAAATGAGAACGTGAGAAAAACCTGAAAAAGGAAAGCTGAGTGAGAAGCCAACCTATAGGAGGAGAGGACTACCCCCAAAAGTCTCAGTCCTTCCAGAGTTGACCTTATCCAAGCCCATCAAAGTTTCAGCCAAAACCAACGGAACCACGTCCTTTCGAGCCTCAATTTGAACGCCAATGCTAACCAGGACAGAGCTAGCATGACCAATGGGAGGCACTAAGAGGTAGGCCATGAGCAGGCACATATAGAGCGCAGTCATATGCTGAGTTTGATGAGTCGTGTCCGCAAGATCATCGGAAGGAGAGAACATTTCGATAAGCCGCATCACATTGAGGTGACCATCACTCACTACGTAGCGGGCAACACCGCTACCTAGTCCAAGGGCCGCAGACAGAACCTTGTGGACACTCTCACACACCGAAGCGATAATGTCTTCTCCCAAACCAAAGCCGCCAAGGTAGGCGCGAAATTCCTCCACAGTAGGATAGAGCTCTTGTTCACCAAAACAAAATACGTGAACTTCCGGATCCCAGAAGATCGCGGCTGCCTTCAGGAGTTTGGGACAGAGACGAATGTTGCGGAGGTACCTCATGGAGTAGAGGCCGTGAGCTCGGAAGTTGAGCCAATCAACGCCTTCCATCGAGACTAACCATGGGCGGAGCGAGCCGGTGAATGAAAGGGCCATGGGGAAGAAGAGTGAGATGAGACTTAAGTGTGGTAGAAGGGATTTAAAGTCAAGGGCTTGAATTTAAAGAAAGGGTGAAGGGAAAAACTTCAACTTTTCAAAAGTGCTTTGGGTTTCAAAAGTGCAAATTTTCCATAAGTCTTACATAGGAAAAGGCTTGGGAAGGGAATGCATACATGCATTGGCTCAGAAATACCCTTGCATGGGTCAAGCTTCAATCCCCAAGCAACCTGCCTTGGGAAACAGCAAAAAGCAGACTGTCAGGAAAATAACCATGCACGGCATATTAGGGTCACGCACGGCATATTGGACGCTGGAAAACACCGCGGCATAACAATAGTATACCGTGAGACCACGAGAAGCGACGCACGGCATTTTGAAGAGACGCACGGCATACTGCGTCTGCATTTTTGCAGTTTTTGAGAGCAAAGGCATGGAATGGGTTTGGGACACATCGGGCATTCTCAAGCACTAGAACTCATTGCAACAAGTATATGGGACTTCGGGGATGTTTTACTTCGAGTCAACTCCCGAGATTCAAAGTCGTGGCACAAAAAGTCAATAAAATCCTGTTTTCAAGCCACATAGAAGTACCAAATCACGTCTCAAAACGTTTCAAGTCGTTTCTTTGAGTTGCACAGGTCAATATGGTCAAAAGTGACCTAGTCCAAGTTTCAGTTCGAGTCCCGAGTCAAGATTTGAAGTTATCACATTTCAAAGTTAACGTTTTTCTTAGTTTTCAGGTGTTTTCTGAGCATAAGGTCGAACTTTTGAGGCACACCTCAGGCTTTAGAACTTGTCATTACTGTGTATGGTCATGTTCGAGCCCATAGCAAAGGCGTTGATGAAAATTCCTAAATGTTGCGCTGATTTTCACAGTTACTTCTTTGATTTATATTCCATTGTCAATAAGTCTCCTGCTGTGGATTCCATATTGGACACAGTTTCACGAGTTATGGTTAGTTGTGCATTCCGGTAAGTGTCCTAGTTACTCAATTTTCTTTGAACAACAGCAATAAAAGAAATTGAATGACGAAAGGCAATGAAAAAGTAATCTCTATATACAATCCCGAAGGAATCCATGAGTTAGAGTATAAAATGAGGCACGAAAGCCCAATGCTCAAAATCCTATCTACCAAGGGTAAACAGGCACCCCACAAAAAGGAAGCACGCAGGCTCCGATCAAAAGGCAAAAAAAAAAAAAAAAAGGGCGATACGAGGGAAACTCAATCTCATCTTCACCCTTCTCCTCGTCCTCCTCAGAGACCTCCTCCTCCGCCTCGGAGCTAACAACCTCCTGAGTACGGGTCTCCCTAGGCACAGTGCTACCAGAGGTATCCTCCAGATCGACGTCTGTCGGCTCATCCTCTGTGCCACCCGAGTGACGCTGCCTCTTCGATGGGCGCTCCTCCCGAGAGCCAGCAGACGAAGCCTGTCGCATGGGCATGCGAACAAACTTCATGCGTAGCCCCCAAGCAGCTCCTTCTCTAGCCTGCAATAACATAGCATGTTTGCATCGTCAGTTATAAAATAAGAGCAATAGAACGCAACCAGGGGATTAAGAATTTATCAGCGACCCTCCAACACGAACTAGTACCGGCGGAGAGTGGCCCATGACATATTGTCGCACCAGTTGCTCCAGGCCCATCATGGCCGCCGCCATCTCCCTCGCATACTCCGAAGTCACCTGCCCAACACGAGGAATGATTAGTACAAGATGTGCTAAAAGTGAAAATATGAAGGTGACTAAAACACGTTATGCCTAAGCAAGGAACGCCGGGGGCTCGATCGCAGGTCGTGGGACCTCCACTAGGCCAGGGACTCCCTGAGCGATCACCACGTCCACTGTCCAGGAGAGCGTAGGCAAGCCGGCTCCACCCTGACCTGTCCCACCACCCCGAGGGCCCTGGCTCCCTCTACCTCTGCCACCTCTTCTACCACTCCTATCACCTCTGCCGCCGTGCGCCTGCCGCTGTGCCTCTCAGGTAGCATGGATCCCAAAGCTCAGCATCAGATGCTGGGCTCGGTACTCTACTTAGTCAGCACTGGCCTGGAACAATGGCTCTAGCTGAGGGTCTGGCTGTGTAAACCGGTCAACCTCCTCCAAGGTATACTCGCTCGTTGTCAGCACGAGAGGAGGGAGCGGCCCAGGGACTGAGAAAATGTACAGCCTCAGCGACTGACGTGACACCCGGTCGCCCAGGTACCATTGCCAGCCGTAGGGGGACTCCAGAAGCACTCTCCCCCTCATCATAGCCCGGCTACGGGCCACAAATGGGACCTCAAAGCCATCCCAGATGCGCCAGTGCACCTGCAATTGGGAGCGCGTGTTAGAAAACCGATTCGGTATATAAGTAACGAGGATTGAAACCAAGGAATCATGAATACCTGATCAAGACGTAACTCGTCCAGGTGCAGTCAGTAGGCGTTCAGATCGCCCTTCCCCTTCTTCACCCCTTGGAACTCCTTCGACCAACGAAGGGCTCGGGGAAGTACTAAGTCGTCAGGGCACGATGTCGTGGGAGGGTACATGTCTAGTACCTCGTACGTCCAAAGCTGAACAGTTCAAAGTATCAAGAGTTAGCACGAAATGATACAAATGCATGAATAGAAAGCTAACAAAGTATTGAAAGCAAAAGTTTCAAAGTATACCTCCCAGACTCGCCAGTAACCGCCGAGGCTCTTCCCCGCGCCTCGGGAAAGAGACCCCATGAAGGCGTAGCACGCCCTCAAAGCCGCGCTGCCCCAGTCAAAGCGGGCAATCTCCCTAATGGCCCCTAGAGCCAGGAAGAAAGACAAGTGTACCCGGTTGCGCCTGTTGGGAAATAAGGACGCACCGAGCATGTACAGTAAGAAGCACCTCACCATCTGCTCCTCCTGGACCCTACCCACCGGAGGCTCCGTCCAAAAGTCCAGGAGCTGGGCGTACGGAGCATCCCCCTTCTCCGCTCTTAGCCTGTACCCCAAGAGTCACCTCCGACCCTCAACCCGGTGATTGCCGCGAAGTCCAAAGGCGTCACCGTCATCTCACCGAAAGAGAAGTGGAACAAATTTGTCGTGTCCCACCACCTCTCGGCAAGCACCCTTACCACTTGGCGGTCATTGCTCACCCTCGTCAACACACCCACGAACTCCCCAAAACCTACCACCCTCCCTATCTCCCTCGAGACCTCCGGGAGCCTCTTCGAAAATTGGGGCACGTCGCCCGCACCACCATAGCACGAGATCCTTATCTCCTATTAGCAAAAGAAGCATGGTTCAATAAATATGGTGCGATAATCATAGACATTGGATTAAGAAGCATAGTACATTGCATTGAAATACGGATATTAAAGCATACCTCAGCTCGGCGCAAAGACAAGTGCTGCTGCGGGTCCCGCAAGACTAGGGACTCGTCGTAAAAGGCCCTCTCCGGCCTGTAAGCGTCCAGGAGCGAAGGCGCCACCACGTGCCGAAGAGGCACGTAAGACTCCTCGTCAAAAGATCGGTCCAGCCTAAGGACCATCGTCACCTCGTCCACCACAATCCTCCGCGGGACCAAAACTTCCTCCTCCTCAACCCGTGGCCCCTCGGCCGGTCCGGTCTCAAACTCAGCCTGGAGCTCCCTCTCTCGGGACTCAAGCAAAGCCTCCGCCAGCCCGGTAACCCCCATAAGGTCTCCATTAAGTCCTCAAGGGACGCACCCTCCAAGTAGTCCCCTATCCCTATGGATCGTGACGACCCTGCACCTACATCGCTACCTACGAACATCGCAGGCGTCTCCTGCTCCTCCACCGGCTCCTCCTCGACAATGGGGGCCTTCCCCAAGTCAGCCCTAGGCTCCCTCGCAGGAGAAGCCTCCATTTCTTCCTCTGTAATCCTCTCCTCCGAACCACCAACAACCTTCGACTGGCCCATGGCCACATCCTCACCCCCTAACTCCATTACATCCGAGCTCTCCATGCCACGGCCATAGCCGGCCAACACTTCGCCATCGCCACTGCTGCCCACTACCACGGCAGCCGAGGCCGTGGCCCCCTCGGCCATGGCTGCCTGGACCGAGTCCCCCATGGTCTCTGGAACCTCCCCGATCTCCAGAGGAACCAGGGGTGGTGTAGCCTCAACACTCGGTGGATGACCACCACCGAGCATGTCAATATCGTCCATGATCGATATAAGAGAGAGTACCGAGAGAGACAGGGAGAGTCGAGAGAGAGAGAGAGAGAGTGCCGAGAGAGAGAGAGTACCAAAAGAAAGAGGGAGAGTCGAGAGAGAGAGAGAGAGAGAGAGAGAGACAGAGAGAGCTAAGAGAAAGAGAGAGAGTGTCGAGAGAGAGAGAGAGTACCGAGAGAGAGAGAGGGAGGGAGCAGAGAGATGGGAGAGGGAGATTCGAACGAAGTGCGCCTCATGTATACTCCCCCCTTGAACTGGTTCGTCTAGAATTAAAAACTAAACCGGGTTCAAAGTCTATAGTGCCGCACGACACTTTGACTAAAGCACGCGGCATATTGACCAATGTACGGATGCTTCGCCTTAAAACACCGCGCATACTTCCCTAAGCTACGCACGGCGTTTTGGTTTATTTTGACAGTTCGAATTCTTAACAGATGCATGACGTCCGAGGCTATGAGTTTGTTCAAAAAATAGAAAACAGAGGAAAGTAAGAAACAAAAGGAGAAGGGAACTTTCATTTCATTAACAAACCGGGGTAACCCCCGGACTTTTTATTACATTCAAAAAAAAAAAAGAGAAAAGCAAAAACAAATTAAAAAAAAGGGGGGAAATCCTACGACCCTTCTTCTTCTCCTTATTCTTTTTCCCTTCTTCTTCCTCAATCGCTCCCCCCGCCGTAAGCATCGTTCGCGCCGTCTGAATGATCGTCAGAGCTGTTCGGATTCCCCTCGGAGTCCTCCGCGGTCTCATCAGACTCGCGCCCCGGCACGTACTCGGGGTCGTTCTTGGCAACATCCTGGAGATTAGAGACGGCCCGACAAAGGGTGCAGATCATCGAAACAAGCCTTGCAATTTGCCGAGTGAGTTCTTCGATTTCCTCGCAGTACGAGGCCATTTCAGCCTCGAGGGAAATGACGCACGCCATAAGGCTGAAGTCCGCCATTCATTCGAGATCGGAAGTTGGAATGTGATGTGTTCATTGGAAAGAAGATGGAGAGGCTTGAGAGATTTTGGTGGTGGTGCATGGAATGAGGCACCACCAGCCTTATAAAGGCTTTGAAAGCCGTCAAAAGGGCACACCTGTATTAATAGGCACCCTTAAACCAGCCTACTATTCTCGAAAATCAAAGAGTTGCATGGGAAACTGAAATGCCGTGCTCCATGATGTTCAGCCGCGCGGCGTTTTGACTTTGCATGGATAAGATCTTTTCCTCAGAAATTGCTGAACCCAGCCACCAAAATCCCCTTGGAAATCAAATATTCCGATCGTCTTTGCAGAAGAGTCTATTTGGAATATTGTGCTAGAAACTTTCGTCTCCCAAGGATTCGCCGCAATCTCTCGGTATTTTCGCCCTCGGAGGGCTCGTCTCATCTCGATTAACCTCCTGAAGGCACATCTCACTATTTTTGCCCTCTGAGGGCTCGTCTCGTCTCGATTAACCTCCTGAAGGCACGTCTCGCTATTTTCGCCCTCCGAGGGCTCGTCTCGTCTCGATTTACTTCCCGAAGGCTCATCTCACACGCACAGTTACTCGCATTTAGATCACAAACACTCAGCACCACCGACACTCGATCTACTCAAAGTTTACTGCATTGGTTTTGTTATTCATCCTCTGGGACTCACTGGCATTGTCCTAATCAAACTACGCTAGTCTGATCCCTACAGCGGGGTACGTAGGCAACCCCATGGCCGCGACCACCATCATCATTTGCTTGCATTTCGATTTTTCATGCATTTTTTGTCTCCGTTTAAAGACCTTGGAGCAACGAATTGGGATGCTTATTCTTTAAGCGTCACTCGTACCAAACAATGGTGTCTGAGTTACGTTAAAGAGGGACTACTGTAGACACCCCAATCCGAACCTCGAAAGTGCTTTAAATGTCCCGATGGTGAAAAGGAAACAAATACCTCCGAGAGCTTGGATGAAGGACTCTCCCTTGAACCAAAAGCCCAAAACAAACTCAAAAGCCCAAAGCAAACCCAAAAGCCTAGAACTAAACCTTTAGTACCGTACGGTACATCTCTACACCGCACGGCATAATAGATTTCATTATGTCGCATGAGGTCATGAGGTCAACCGCACGGCATTTTGGATAAAGTTCTGACTGGCTCAGCAAGCTGTCGGCCACGCCCACTTGAGCCACAGCTACAAGTTAACTCAGCCGAAAAGGCACTTCTGGCCTGCCCAAAAAACACCTCCACCATTTGAATTTCAAAATCCTCAGCTTTTGCCTATAAATACAACCCTCCACTCAAGAGAAAGGGGTCCTGAATTCTCTTTCTCTCTCATCAGGCTTTCATACCCATTCCTCACTCCAAAGCCTTGAGAAAATGACTCCCAAAAACATTCTCAAAGTTCTTTCTTCCTCAAAGTCCTCCATTTTTCTCCTCATCATTGAGGTGAGCCTTTCACTTCCATAAATGTTTCAACTACCCATGTACTTGTCTATCTCCCACGTCCACCATAGCCTCTCCTCCCCTGGACTCATCCGTATTCATCCTTAGCCATCCATCTCCATCCAAGCTCGAAGATCAAAGGTATAAACTACTTTCCTTGGGGTAGGCTCTGTCCATATCTTTGAGGGAACTTTTCTGCTGTCAGGATCACCCCTCTTTTGGTTTGATCTTGGCTTAAAACCACTTTCAAAAACAAAAATAGGGCTCTATGCTGATTACATTACACCGCGCGGCGCTTCGATGTGTCACACGACGTAGTATACTCAGACGCACGACGTTTCATGCAGCTACTGTTTTCTTGCCCAAACTATCTGGATCATAGCTATCCTCTATCAGGCCTGTTTTATAGTTGAAATATCAGGTGTTGATGCTTTCAAAATAAGACCATATCTACAAGCCATGCTTGGTTTTAGAAACAAAGTTTTCTCCAATCATTCCGAGTGATTGAAAGTATAAAAGATTATTTTTGTCCATGGCTTGAAAGAGTGGTATTCTTCAGAATGATTCAGTGGTAAAAACATTGTCTGACATTAGTTGGAAACCCCGCGCGTCGTACTCAAGATGCCAAGTGGCATTCTGAAACTTCATAATGGCCTGAGAATAAAACTGGTACCCCGCACGACATGCTGTAAAACCGTGCACGATATTACAACATGCCGCACAGAAGGATACTGGGACCCAGACAGTTTCCGTTGAAAACATCTGTCATTCTGCATCATCTTTATCATTTCACACTGTATAGTTAACACCATGTGCACGTTAATGTGATCTATTACGCATGTCCCTTTCCCCTTTACTTGCTTATTAAAGAGCTTGATTTTCTAAAAGATATTTTAAATTTCCCCGTTTTTGAAAGAGTTTAGTAGAGACCGGTTTTTACCGGCAAATGGGGTGCATTTTCTTCAACAAAACCTTTCCCATTCGTAACGTGGCTCCCGAACCCAAAATCTCAACGTTTTTCGCTAGACCAAAAGGCCTTTTCCTCTCAAACAAACTCTCGGTTTCTCGGATCAACCATCTCAAAAATCCAAGTGGTGACTCTTTCGAGTGCTCCGACGTGGCGAGCCCACAAAGGAATTGCAGTAGAGAAAAGTGAAAGAAATTTTTTCCATTCAAATTTTCACCCTCAAATCTCACACACACACTGTTAAATTTTTAAGCTAAGCATGCAAAACCCACAGCTCGACTGGTTTACATCCCACTAACATCATTTGTTCAAGCATCTCCTTGGACCTAGCAATGTTAGCCGTTACACACACACACACACACAGAGAATAGATCTAAGGGTGGCGGCGGAATGGAGTGTGAAATCTGCTTATGGCTTGCCGATGTGGTGGCGGAATGGAGATCGATTGTGGCGCCGATGTTGATAATCGGGGATAGTGGACAAGGCGGCGTACGTGGTGGGGGCGGCGGAGGCGAGGACGGCGGTGCAGATCGTGGAGGTTTTGTTGAGGTTAGAGAGAAGGGAGAGAACTGAAGGGAAATACTGAAATAGGGAATGGCTGCGGGTCTTTGTGTTTGAGTCTGCAGGAGTGGGAAGAGTATAAGATAGATAGGGTAGGGTTTGGGAGCAGTGGACGGTCAAGATTAAAACTCCAAATGGATTGACGGTCAAGACTAAAACGATTTATATAATTATATATAATATATATGGTTCGGTCGGTTCGGTCCAATATCGGTTCAGTGGGTTCGGTTCGGTTCGGTTCGGTCCATACAAATTTTATGAAAATCGAGACCAAATCGACCTTGGTTCGATTCGGTTCAGTCCACCCTGAACCGTCAAAAAATGCCCTTGGACCGACCGAAGACCGAACCGATCAGTCAATTTTTTTGGTCTTTTTGGGTCTGATCGGGTTTGTAACTGCCCTAATTTCAGCAACCAATTACAATTTAGCATTCAAAAACAGATTCAGCAACTAAGAAATCATGTTCCAGCAATCAAGACCCTATTATAGACAACCAAATTTGGCCTAACGATTATTTCAAGTCCCACCTTGGGACCATCCCGATGATGAATGGATACAGTGATTACTGATTGACTTCTCGTGAACCTTAGGACTTATGGTGAATACTTTTAGCCACTAAGAAGACCCAATCCAGAGCCAAATAACCTTTCAGACAGAAATACAGTATCTCAAGGAATATATCTTCTCGCCGTTACATTGATCTCACGGCCTCAAATTCATTATTTCACCCGTGAAACATGTTGCTTGAAAATCTCCATGAGAGATTGATCTTTCAGTCGCCAGGTCTATCCTTCGGCTGCTTAATCATTTCCTTGTCCGCCAGATCCTTTAACCGACCGCCAGATCATCTATTTTCCAGATTCTGGAATGTTCTATCATACGTTTGATCCGTTCACAAAACCCTGGCAGCCAAATCCTGATGCGTTCGGGCTACGAAAGGAGATTACAATGAAGAGTTAGGATCATCCTACAATTCCAATTTTGATCATGGATTGTGATTGGTTGGAGTGAGTCACCCCCATGCCTATATAAAGGGCCCTTAGGGCTCCGAAGATATAGACAATTCATATGCTCAATCACCCTAGCCTCTCTAGCCATGAAACCCTGCCAATATACTCTCTCATATCCCATCTATAAAAGCTTTAACCTCCCGAAGGCAGCCGCAATCCAACGATGAAACCCCGAAGTACAAACCCTAACCCTAGGGTTTTCGAGAAGTAAATCAGTCAATCACCCTCAATCCGAAGCAGTCAAACAACTGAGGGATCAAGGTGGTGAGGCCCAGGGGCCTTTGGTTCATTAGATTTTCAGTTTATGCATGCTAATTGTAGTACTTTAACTCTCTGATAGTTGTTTAGTCTAGTGTGAGGAAGAATATCGGTTGGGTCTTCGATCCATCGGCCAATACATCAAACCAGAAGGATCCCTCGGCCCTGACATCTATTCACCGGCCGGGGGATCCATCTCCCTGGGACAGATTTGTTTTATTCTGCTTATTCTCATGCATGTTTCAATTACAGTCTTAGCTCACCATTAACTGTTTAAAGGCTAATTAATCAGTTTATGTGTTAGAATTACATAGAACATGTATTAATCTTATGTCAAACAACTATGGGCCAGTCTCACGACTGGGCAAAAAGGGGTGCCTAATACCTTCCCCTTATTGTACTTTTGGCTTCAATACCCGGAATCTCTAATTGTTTTTCCTAGTTTTATAAACCAGGTGGCGACTCTGTTTTGATGATAACCGTTATCGTGTGGCGATGTTCCTACCCATGGGAATATCCACGATCTTGGTTTATGAAGCAAACAACCAAACAAACAAACGATGATCAATCTGTATGGCGATGCCCCATTTGGGAGATATCTACACCTATTTCTTGCTTCTAAAATGCAGTTTCAACTCAAAGAAAAGAAATTACTTTTCTTGTGACTAGGCTTCAATTCCCAGCAAGCATACTTCATGAATACTAAAACCTATTCTCATCTTATCAAGATTTCAAGGAACGCATAAAACCCATCTTAGAATTGAGAAACCCAGATTACTCAATTGAAATTGGAGGTTTAAAACACAATCATATCTAAAATGAATTCTTGATCAAACATGAATTTTACCTAGATTAAGGCTTGAATTCAAGACCCAATTCTTCATCTTTCTTCATTTCCTCTTGGCAGCTCTCTCCCTCTCCCGTCAATTCTCTCTCCCTAACGTAGAACAAGAGTCCTCTTGCTTTGGGTTTCTTTTATTTTTTTAAACTTTAAAGTTTACAGGTGTTGCAAAGAAAAAACACACACACATGCAATTTTATGGAGAAGCAGATGCAGCCACATACCGAGTCTTAAAAAAGGCAATGACACAGTCTTTTCTCTCTCTATTCGTTTGTGGTTCTTGTTAGCAATTTTTTGTTGGTGGGCCTACATAGATCATAAAATTAAACATTGTATGTTGTCGAATAAGGCTTGAGTGATGTCAGTATTACCCATAAGGTTGTGATCGTTCAATTAATGAGACCCGGGTAATAGATACGTATCTATTAGCACGTATTTGGGTCATGTCACGTGTGTTAAGTGTTACGGGCTTATTTTATATGTAGAGACTAATTAAATGGCCCAATATGGTTCCATCTATTATGATGGGCTATGATGGAACCAGGGCTTATAAATAGGTGGTCAAGATCCCCACTCCAACCCTAGCCTCTTTTCTCATATTCATCCCATCGTATGTGAGACTAAGGTCAAGATCAAGAGTAGGGTTTTGAAGGCGGAAGACGAATAACCACGCACTAAGGTTTTCATCCTCCGTGCGACAGGTACGCATCCGGTATATTTATTTTCTTCAATGGTTTGACATGAGTTCTTGGGGTTTAGGGTTTCTTACGAAATCCTACAGTTCTTCCCACCACGCTATGGCTGTTTGCTTAGCCCTTCTTTCCATGCTTCGATAATCCATCTCATCTCTCAAGAAGATGGAGGAGAGAGAGCGAGAGAATGGGTGAGAGGGGTCTGGCGACGCCGAAGATAGAGGCAGCGATGGGCTCTATCTAGGGAAGCTGTTGGATCATCGAAGAAGAAGGCACTCGGACGAAAGAGCTAGCGAATTCTTTGTTTTACACTGCCAAAGATTTTGTTTGCATGTGTCTTAGAAAATATTGGCCATTTTGTTGTGTAGATTCGACATTAATTTTGTTCTCGACCATTTCTGCCTTTTGGTATGGATTCTACTCTTTCCCATCTCTTTCTGCACTTTCATTTCCTGGATTCCAAGTATAAATTTCTTTGATTTTTGGGGGAATTTTGTTTAGTTGTTTTCAAGTTAGATTTGGGCTTGGAATAGCCTTAATCCTTGGATCCCTATTTGGCTTTCATTGGCTCAGAAAGAAATCGAAACTAGGGTTTACTCTATACCTCCTCCTCAGATCTCTAACTCTGTTGTTGAACCTTATAATAGTGTTTTGTCTACTCATTCTCTATTTTGGAATCTCTGATTGCATCTCTTTGTTTCGATGTAGCTCTAAGCCAAAACTAAGGTAGCGATGTTTCAATGGTGTTGATGATGACTCTCTCAAAGTCAGAAACAACTTCGAGAGATGCAATCAAGCTGATTTGCTTGCTTCGTTTTCATCACATAGCTGTGCTGAAAGTGCATGACCAGGTGTGTTTACTTTCCTTCCTCTGAAATTAATAGCACAATTTTGACTGAATTGCTCTGGTTTTGGAAAAATTACGACCTTTGAAACCAGAAATGTTTTTATGCTTATTAAATGTTTGTATGTTGTAATTTTGGTTTAAATAAAGCTTAAAAGAAGCACTAAATGACATTGTTTGATTTCAGGGATGTGCTTATGTTTTCTTAAATTAAGTAACGACGACATCAAATGTGTCATTGGGTACCAATATTTACAAACATAGTTTTCAAGTTGTGTAGTTCTTTGAAAATATAGCGTGTGTTGTTTCTTTGCATACAATTTGCTTCATAATTTCCCTCCAATTTTTATGATGGGAAGAGAATTCGATTGGTTTGGCCAACAACATCACAAATTGAGAATTTAAAAAACTGCGCTCTAATAGGTCAACGAGCATGAGGCATTTTCTACTCGATGTTTGGTACCCATCCTTCATAAATTCCACATATGCTCATTTTTTGGGATGCGATCATAATTATATAGTTTACCGTTTCCTCACATCAAGTCGACCAATAAATCAAAATAAAAGAAAATTGACACAAAGCAAACAAATGCGCTAAATTTTTAAAGAAAGAAGCAAAAAAAAAAAAAAATGCAATTGACTTATTTAACCAAATCAACCGGCCCCTTTGCGTCGGCATAAGATGAAATAAAGCTCTATCAGGGCGCTTAATTAAATGCACCATAAGGTTGTCAAAGTTAGCAATGTTCCCTCAAAAAAAGTGCTCACACTGGCATAACCAAACTTAACGACCTCTTAGCAACTCATCAAATTTTAGCCCCTGGATAATCAAAACTAGCAACTTTTTGCCAATAACCAAAACCTTCTCTCTCTCTCAACAATGTTTCTAAGAAATATATTTTTAAAAGAAGTTTTTTTTTTACAAAAACAGTTAAACCGTTTTTTCAAAAACTGTTATTTTTTATAAAAAAAAACTACCTTTTTTTCAAAAACTTTTTTGGAAAAGTGTTTTTCAAAAAATTATTTTCTATTTCTAATAACATGTTTTTATTAGTTTGAAAACTATTTTTAAAAAAACGTTTTATATGGTGACAATTTTTAGATTTTTATAGGTTGAAAATGTGATGTGGCAAGTTTTGATTAATCAATGTTCAATTATGCCACTGTGGACACCTATATTGCTAACCTTAGCAACCCCTTAAAGCATCGACAGTGGAATAACCAAAAATCAATAATCAAAAGTTGCCATATCATTTTTTGGTTATGCATTTAAGGGGTTGCTAAAGTTAGCAATGTAGATGTCCACAATGGTACAATCAAATTTGAATAGCCAAAACTTGCCACATCACATTTTTAATTTATAAAAATCTAAAAATTGTGAACATAGAAAATAATTTTTTAAAAATAGGTTTCAAACTAATAAAAACAGGTTAATAGAAAAAGAGAAAATAGTTTTTTGAAAACTTTGATTTAAAAAAAAAAAAAGTTTTCGGGAAAAAGTTAAAAAAAAATAGTTTTTGAAAAAAAGAATAGGTTTTGAAAAAAAAAAATTTTAAAAAAACTGTTTTTGCAAAGAAAAAAATACTTGATTGAAGAAATAGTTTTCGCAAAAAAAATATAGTTTTGAAAAAAAACAATTTTTGCAAAAAAAAAAATAACTTTTTTTAAAAGTATTTTTCTTAGAAATATGTTGAAAATGGAAGAAAAAGAATGTTTTTGTGTAATGATGGTGTACTTAATTGAAGAAATATGAGAACAACAAAATTTGATTATTAGCAAAAAGTTGCTAGTTTTGATTATCCAATTGCCAAAATTTGATGAGTTGTTAAGAGATTGCTAAATCTGATTATTTCACTGTGAGCTCTTTTTTGAGCTTATGTTGCTAATCTTAGCAACAGTTTAGTTTTGATTATACCACTGTGGATGCTCTTAAATGGATAATCAAAAGGTGATGTGGCAACTTTTGATTATCCAATTTTGATTAGTCCACTGTGGATGTTCTAATAGTTATGAATTCCAGTCTAGGCTTGGTTGGGCCTAACCTCTATGGGCTGGATTTTATGTTCATTGGAACTCTAATCTGAGCCCATTGGATTGTGTTGGGCTCCTTGGTACGAGTTGACCCTGGGAGGTCATCTAATCCCTATCAAACCTCTACTAGCATACTAATGATATCATAGATGATGATGATAATAATAATAAAAATAATAATAATAATAATAATAATGCTAACAGTTTACCAAAAAAAAAAAGGTTAACTTTCTCGATCGTTGTCAACCTGTTTATTATTGGGTACAGTGCCTCTGATTCTAGATTAACAAGTGAAAAACACAAAGTTAAAGCACCAAAAAAGTTAATTTATGTTGGCTGCTTGATGTTTCTTGGATTGTGTTGGGATATCTTTCTGCTGCTCAATTTGATTGTTCTACGTGTGGACAGGTGGGTGAACCCAAGTTTATGTTTTGAGGGTAAAATCATACAATGAATGAATACGGAAGAATCAACCACTGTGTTTTCGCTATCAACTCAGTCTTCGATCCAATCAACGCCGAAGAACTTTCGCAGCTAGAAACGTCCCAACCACAACCGCCTCATCCCCAACCTCCAAAAACACCAAGCAAGCGCACTCACCAAGAAAGCTCCACAATTACCTCATCAATGTCCTACAGGGACTTGGAAGAAGATGAATCTACACAGCCTCTCAGACACGGACAGAAGAAAGAATAGTTCCCCCATCTAACTCCATCAGGAGATCTTTGAAAAATAGATATGAAAGCAAATCTTTTTTGGTGTGAATGATTTGCAATTATTATGTCTATTTTAAATGCATTAGCATCCGCTAGCATATAAACAAATGTTTTGCTTGAACTATTATCAGCAGACAATAGAGCAAATCTTTTGGTGTCGAGATAATTTGCAGTAGTATTGTCTGTTTAATACGCAAGTCTTTTTGTTCAAACAATTTGCCACCGAACTTTAGTGCTGCCAAACTTCAGGTATGCTCAGTGCTTTTAAATCTGTATAAATTACTTTTGTACACAGTTCTACCCTCGAATTCTCTTATTTCACATATTCCACATGTTAGTAATTTATTTTAATCAACGGGTATCCGTAATCTTAACGTGGAAAGATTAATAAGTATTTAATATCATAGAGCTCGTAATATAATTGAGATAAGGACGGGAGTGCAATTATAATTCTGTAGTGGGGTGAATTATAATTAGTGAAATAAGAAGTAGAATTCTGGTGGGATTAGGTTTTTTATTTACACTGGGAGCCCAGACTTATTACTCTTTAGGTCCCTATCGTAGCTCTATATATATACGTTATGCTCTCTAAGTCAGATAAAAACGTTTTTCTATTATTCACGAAATAGAGGCAGACTTAGAGAGAGCAAACAGATCGTGAAAGAGTCCACACTCAGTTCGTATTCTAGACGTGCAGGGAATACGATAGAAGATCGTAAGATACGATCGAGCAGTATTCGTGGTTTATAGCAAGGCGTGCTATAACAAGTTCAACCAGCGTTCGTGTCGCAGGGAGTTGTGGTAAAACCCTAATTCCGCCTTGTAGGGTTTTTATTTTTGTTGTCTAATCTGTACGCGTCATTACTGGGTCTTGGGGATTCGGTTTCCCAACAGTGGTATCAGAGCCGGCTGTAATCACGCGTATGGATTAAACAGGCCATGTTGTCCGTAGATCGCATAGTATGAAACTGTGGTAACCGGTTTTGCAGGGTTCAGTTTTACTAACGTCTGTTTTGCAGAAAATCTTATCCCACTATTATGGTCATGCATGTATGTTTGTGTGATTGGATCCCACGTTTTTGCATACATGATTACTGCTTTTATATTTGGGAGCCACGATTATTTTTCGTGGTTGTAATATTAAAAGTAGTTTGTGAACTCCGGTATGTGGGAGGCTTAAGGTTTTTGTGTAATCTTTGTTTCTTCAGTTGTATCATTATTTGATATGTAGAACTGTTGTAAGATTACAAGTCATGCAGTATGTATTTCTGATCCAGTTTATGTGAACTCTGTAAAGGAGGCATAGGATTGATGTATAAAATCATAGCCTCCCGGACCCTGCGAGCTGAAAGGGCAGCTCGACCCCCTTCGACCCCCTGTGCCTGCATCAACCTCTGACTTGGTGGGCAAGACACGGCTGCAATCTTGGCTGTTTTTTGGAAACAAGGATATTGACCATAATAGTTGGGATGCATATCTTATTATGTTTCCTTATTTATGTTTATGCATGTTTCCATAAGTATAGCATATGTGATAGTTTTACCATATTGGACAACATGGTGATAGTTGGCTTTGACCTAGATCACAGTTTTGCAAACTCGAAAATTTTGATAATCCTCACAAATTTTTTTTTTAAATAATTAAGTGGGAGAGGGAGTTTATTTTTTATAAATCCCACGGTCTCCATTACTAGTATGTAGATGATATAATTAATTTTATGTGATGGTTTTAGAACCTTCCCCCCATCGGGCAAAATTAATTATGGCCTCATCGGTACAAACTTCCTTAAAGGATAGGTCTATGATAATTGTTGTGTGAATTACTTTACCATCTGAGGTAATTCATAACGGAAGAATGGGTCATAGGGCTAGGTAATGGTATACACTTAGTTGTAAATAATAGTATTCTCACCATCTGAGTCACTATTATTATTTATAGGACCGAAGCTATATTGGCTATTTAATTTGCTTGGCACGGTATAGTGTCTAGATAGTAAAATTAAAAGGTTGTGCCTATCTACACAAATGGTAAAGAGTAGAGACTTCCCATCGAAGCATGCTTTTTACGGTGTGTAGGGTTGCCAATATTTTTCTTTTAACATGTGGTAGAGGGAACCAATATTAAAATGAAATTCAAAGTTTTTATTACCCTTCATAATTGATTGTTATGTTATTTGATTCTCAGATTCAAAAATGGGCTCTTTCAATCCACTTGCAATTATTCTCAAAGAAAATAAATTTACTGGATCAAACTATGTTGACTGGAAAAGAAACTTGAATATTGTGTTAACTGCTGAGGGTCACAAATATGTGCTATCTACGGCCTGCCCTCCTAGACCTGAAGAGAATGCCACAGAACAGGAAGCAAAGCCTTATAAAGTTGGGTTAAGGCTGATGAAATGGCGCGGTGTTATATTTTGGCTTCTATGTCAAATATATTGCAACATCAGCATCAAGCTATGGAAACTGCTTCCAATATGATGCTGAACCTTAAAGAAATGTTTGGGGATCAGAATCGGACAGCAAGGCTAGTTGCTATGAAAGAATTGGTGAGCATCACCCATGTTGAAGGGACCCCAATTAGGGATCATGTTTTAAAGATGATAGCTCTTCTTAATAAACTAGAGATTCTTGGAGCTGAAATTGATGGGAGAAACCCAGATCGATTTCGTTCTTAACTCATTGCAGTCTGAGAGTTTTAAGCAGTTTCGCCTGACTTATTCTATGAACAAAATGCATTTATCTTTGGCGGAATTTCTTAAGGAACTCCAAGCAGCTGAGGGTCTTTTGGTTGTGAAGAAACCACAATCAGTGTTAGTGGCAGAGAAGGCTTCTACTTCTAAGCCGAAAGGCCAGAAGAAGCAGAACAAATCTCAGAAAAAGGTTGTGGAGGCAGTTCATGCGCCTCAAGGTGGAGTGAAAAAGCCTGCGGGTAAGTGTTTTCACTGCAAGCAGAAAGGATACTAGAAGAAGGAATTTTTTATTTTTCTCAATAAAGTGAACAAATAAGATAAATCTTTTTCACTAGTTATTGAATCATGTTTAGCAGTGTTATCTACCAGTACCTGTTGTGTAAATACGGGAGCCACTAATCATGTTTGCAATTCATTGCAAGGGTTCCAGGAAACCAGAAGACTTAGCGATGGGGAGATTTATCTACATATGGGAAATGCTACGAGAGTGGCAGCAGTTGCAGTAGGAAATGTGTTTTTAAATTTTAATAGTAATAGGATTTTAATTTTGAGAGATTGTCTTTATATTCCTACTATTAGAAGAAACTTGGTTTCAGTTTCTAAGTTAATAAAGGATGGATATTTGGTTTATTTTAGTGACTCTATAGTTATTAAGTTAAATAAACGTTTTATCTGTTCTGGTTCATTGGTGGATGATCTCTACATTATTAATCCTATATTTCCTACAGTGCAACTACATGAATTGAATAACACTAATAATTTACCATGTAGGAGAAAAGAGCCTTCCAAATTGAACCAAACGTATTTTTGGCACTTACGTCTTGGTCATATTAATCTAAATAGGATTTCTAGACTGGTTAGAGATGGACCTTTAGGTTCATTAGAAGTTGAGGAACTTCCAGTCTGTGAATCCTGTTTGGAAGGTAAGATGACCAAAAGGCCTTTTTCAGCAAAAGGATATAGAGCCAAAGAGCCGTTGGAATTGGTTCACTCTGATTTGTGTGGGCCTATGAATGTCCAAGCTAGAGGTGGTTTTGAGTACTTTGTCACTTTTATTGACGATTACTTAAGGTATGGATACATTTACTTGATGCGCCGTAAGTCCGAATGCTTTGAGAAATTCAGGGAGTATCGGGCGGAAACGGAAAAACGTTTGGGTAAATGTCTCAAGATATTGCGATCTGATCGTGGTGGTGAATACCTTTTGGGAGAGTTTAGAGACTACTTGTTAGCTGAAGGGATTACATCCCAGCTGTCAGCTCCAGGCATGCCACAACAAAATGGTGTAACAGAGAGGAGGAATAGGACTCTTATGGATATGGTAAGATCAATGATGAGTTATTCAGATTTACCAATTTCGTTTTGGGGACATGCAGTAGAAACAGCAACGTATATTCTTAACTTGGTACCATCTAAGTCAGTACCATCTACACCCACAAAACTATGGACTGGGTGCAAACCTAGTCTGCAACATGTTCGGGTTTGGGGTAGTCCAGCACATGTGCTGAATGGGAACACAGATAAATTGGAATCAAGGACAGAAGTTTGCTTGTTTGTAGGGTACCCTAGAGGAACAAGAGGTGGACTGTTTTATAGTCTTACGGATAAGAGGGTCATTGTTAGCACTAATGCTCGGTTCTTAGAAGAGGACTATGTGATAGACCACAAGCCCAGAAGTAAACTTATTCTAAAGGAATTGAGAGGAAAGAGACCGGCACATACTTCTTTACCACCAATAGTGCAGGAGGAAACGCCACAAGAGATATCTGTAGAGACACCTATTGACACACTGGTATCTCGTCGTAGTGGGAGGGTTATTGTTCCATCCAGTCAGTATACGTTGTTAGGAGAGTCTTTTGAACTGATCCCTGATGATCAACATGCCAAACTCTGTAACTATAATGAGGCACTTCAAGATAAAGATGTGGAACTTTGGCAAAAGGCTATGAAATCAGAGATGGAGTCTATGTACTCTAATCAAGTCTGGGATCTTGTAGAACCACCTGAAGGGATTAAACCCATCGGATGCAAATGGATCTACAAGAAGAAGAGAGGGGCGGACGGGAAGGTGCATACCTTCAAAGCTAGGCTTGTTGCGAAAGGGTATACTCATAAAGAAGGGATCGACTATGAGGAAACTTTTTCGCCAGTAGCCATGCTTAAGTCCATCCGGATTCTCTTATCCATTGCGGCTCATCTCGATTACGAGATTTGGCAAATGGATGTCAAGACTGCGTTCCTTAATGGAAATCTAGATGAGTGTATCTATATGGTGCAACCAGATGGATTCATAGCAAAAGGTCATGAGCACATGTTGTGCAATCTCAAAAAGTCCATTTATGGGCTTGAGCAGGCATCTAGATCTTGGAACATCCGTTTTGATCAAGCAATCAAGTCTTTTGGTTTTGATTAATATCCGGATGAGTCATGTGTGTACAAGAAGCGCAACAAAAAAGTTGTGGTGTTTCTAGTTCTATATGTCGATGATATCCTGCTCATCGGAAATGATATGGGAGTGTTATCTTCAGTGAAACTGTGGTTATCAGGCCAATTCGAAATGAAGGACTTGGGAGAAGCCGGTCACATCCTAGGGATTAAGCTTATACGAGATCGCAAGAATATGATGTTGGTTTATCACAAACTACTTATATCGATGCAATTCTTGCCCGTTTTAGCATGCAAGATTCCAAGAAAGGGTTCCTCCCTTTTAGACATGGAATCAACCTATCCAAGGATCAGTGTCCTAAAACACCTGAGGAGATGGAGAAAATGAAGGCAGTTCCTTATGCCTCGGCAGTAGGAAGCCTTATGTATGCTATGTTGTGTACTAGACCTGATATTTGTTTTGCCGTGGGCATGGTTAGCAGATTTCAGTCTAATCCAGGGTAAGAACATTGGACTGTAGTGAAACATATACTCAAGTATCTAAAAATGACTAGAGATCATATGTTGGTGTTCCAGTCAGATAGTCTGGTACCTCATGGGTATACAGACTCAGACTTTATGTCAGATAGAGATTCCAGAAAGTCTACCTCTGGATATGTGTTTACCTTGGGAGGTGGAGCCATAAGTTGGAGGAGTATCAAACAATCTTGCATTGTTGATTCTACCATGGAGGCAGAGTATGTGGCAGCTTCTGAAGCTGCCAAGGAGGCTGTTTGGCTTAGAAACTTTTTGTTGGATCTGGAAGTGGTCCCTTCAGTGCAATCAGCCATTACACTCTATTGTGACAATAGCGGTGCAGTTGCTAATTCGAAGGAGCCAAGGACTCACAAGAAGGGCAAACACATTGAGCGTAAGTATCATCTGATTCGAGAGATCGTACAGAGAGGTGATGTTGCTGTGACCAAGATTGTATCGGCGAACAACCTGGCCGATCCTTTTACGAAGAGTTTACCAGTTAAGACTTTTGATAGTCACGTAAAGGGAATGGGAGTGAGATGCATGATAGTATGGTTTTGAGTCTTAGTGGGAGTTTGTTAGAAAATTATACTAAAAGTTATGATTTTGTGTAATGGATTAATATTTGATTACTATTTATTAATCATTTTTATCCATTTTTTATGAGAATCTTTTATGGACAATGTTTGCATAATATTATTGTATGTTGTGCATGTGTATCTTTTATTTTACAAAGTAGATGATTTTGTGTGTAGAGTTCGACTTACACACAAAAGATCAGATCATCAGTTCTTGTCAAATATAAGATATGGTTCGCAGTCTTAGATGGAACTGGACACACCATCGGTAGGACTGTAGTACAATGTTTAGTAGGTCTGTCTTGACTACAGGGAACGGTCTAGTTCTAACTCATTGTGCTAGTACACTTTGTGTGTATTGAACTGGGACCGCATTAATGTAATTGTGTTTATACTAATTTTATAAGACAATTGGAATCTCATGGTTATTATGAATGTTTATGCTCTTAATCCAAAAATAATTATTAGAGGTGTATATTTAATGTTGTTAACTTTGATTCATTAAAGAGTGAGATCTTTATACGGTCAATAGTCTCGGTGGATTGGGTCGCAACATTATGTATATGACAACTATTAATTATTAATGGAATCCACGTTCCGATAGGGATTGATGATACCCCTTGAGTAAGCTTATAAGTTTCGATTATGTTAAACCCTGCAGGTGGATATTTGTATCTGATATATCGAATAAGTTAAGCGGATAGTCTCAAGTTAAGATGTTGATTAAGTGGGAGATTGTTAGTAATTTATTTTAATCAACGGGTATTTGTAATCTTAACGTGGGGAGATTAATAAGTATTTAATATCATGGAGCTCGTAATATAATTGAGATAATGACAGGAGTGCCATTATAATTCTGTAGTAGGGTGAATTATAATTAGGCCCCGTTCCAGAAATACAATAAGAACTTATTTTTTGTGTAATAAGATGGCTTATTTCTGAAAAATAAGAAGGCTGGTACTTATTTTGGAAGAATTTATATAGGTACCGATCGGCTGGGGAGAGAAATCGTACCGCCGGCCGGCCCGGGCCGTCTCCGGCCACCGGACGGCCGATCCGAGCCGTTCAAAAATTCTATAAAAAAAACCGAGGGGGTCGTCGCGGGAATCAACGGCATCCGAGGTGTGTAGGGTGCTTGATCCGAGCACCCCTTTTCCGTGTAGGGTGCTTAATCATATATGTACGGAAAAGGAGTGCTCGGATCAAGCACCCTACACACCTCGGATGCCGTTGATTCCTGTGTTAGCCCCCTCAGTTTTTTTTTTATAGAATTTTTGGACTGCTCGGATCGGCTGTCTGGTGGCCAGAGACGGTTCGGCGCGGCCGCCTGTACGATTTTCCTTCGCCGGCGCCCATTATCATAACAACAGTCTTATTTTTTGTATAAGACAACTTCAAGCTCAAAAATCATGTGTTTACGCAAATAATTTTCTTACCATTTTGGATCTTGTTTGATAGATCTCATTGAGATCTTTAATACGGTGCAAAAAAAAATTGATATTTTTTTTGTCATTTACATTATTTTTGAGTTTGAAAATGTTAAAGGAACTTTTTATTTGAGTTTTGAGGAATGGCCCTTCTTATTTTTGAATGAGAAGTAGCAAAATAAGTACTTATTTTTTAAGAAGGTTTCCGGAACGGGGCCTTAGTGAAATAAGAAGTAGAATTCTGGTGGGATTAGGTTTTCTTATTTACGCTAGGAGCCCAGACTTATTACTCCTTAGGTCCCTATCGTAACCCTATATATATATACGTTATGCTTTCTAGGTCAGATAAAAACGTTTTTCTATTATTCACGAAATAGAGGCAGATTTAGAGAGAACAAACAGATCGCGAAAGAGTCTACACTTAGTTCGTGTTCTAGACTTGCAGGGAATACGATAGAAGATCGTAAGGTACGATCGAGCAGTATTCGTGGTTTATAGCAAGGCATGCTATAACAAGTTCAACCAGCGTTCGTGTCGCAGGGAGTTGTGGTAAAACCCTAATTCCGCCTTGTAGGGTTTTTATTTTTGTTGTCTAATCTGTACGCGTCATTACTGGGTCTTGGGGATTCGGTTTCCCAACACCACAGGCACAAAATCTTCGTGCATGCACGACGGCCAAAACCTAGTATTATATATGTATGATTATGTAGTTTGTATTTCAAAAATGATATGGAGGGACGGATCAAAGATTTTAAATATTCTAGGGTAGCAAGCACCCCTAATTTCAAACCTTATGGTGCGTATGTGAGGAAAGGAAAGATACACAGTGGAGCATATGTAAATAAATGAATTGGAGTAGTAATTATGCATTTTATTGATTTTCTAAAAGAAACATGCAAATAGACAGTGAGATTAGTTCTCAGGATTAGTTGAGTAACGCGTAAGTCAGGCCGAACTTCTGACGTATAAAAAATGAAAATTAATCAAGAAAAAGTTGATCCCTCCCTCCCCTTTGGAGAGAGTACGATTGAGGAAAGCTACACAATTGTGCATGGACTTGAATAAGGTAAGTCATGAATTGAGCAATTAGTTATGCTTTTTTTTTTTTTTTTCCTTTTTCTTTGACAGAGTAAAAGTCTTTCTTGATACTTAAAATTTTCAATTTTTTTTTAATATAATTGGATATCTAGCTCAATGAAACGACTTATACGAGATAATATCGTCTCCTATTGAGGTCTGACAAAAGTCGGTTTAAAACTCCATATAAACTAGTCTAACATATAAATTGATAGCACACAGATACACCGAACACCCAACCAAAGACTCCTTGAAGACTTTAATAAGGTACCACCGTCAAAGACTTCACCTCTCCGCCCTACTTCAAAAATTTCCCTCTTTACCAATCAAGACCAAGTAAAATTACAATAACAAAAATGTCACTCAAATCCGTGAGATGTGACATTTTAATTAGGAAATAAATCTTCGAACACTTGTGTAACCATCTCATGTATTACGTAATTTTAAAGCATAATGAATTTGAAATGGTCAAGAGTATATTAAGGGGTGTTTTGACAAAATAAATCAATTGGCCTTTTTTTTTGTCTTTATTTAAAAATTTTTCGCATTTTTAGTTGTCGCATCAAATTTTTGTGGATTAGTAGTTTATCTGTACGAAATGAATCGAAAAAGTAAAAAATTATGGTCTAAACTTAAAATTTTTGTATAAAGACAAAAATTAACCAAAAAGCCAAAAAATTTCGACTTTATTAAAAAAATCAGTTTGGATCACAATTTTATGAAATGAAGCTTTTCTTTGTTGTTAGGCTATTGGACAAAGTAATGAATAAATTTATGTGTGTTTTACTCTTCCGCATTGATGATATATTGTTACCTGCTAGCTGTAGCGTAAGAGGGGTGGTTGGATTGGATTATCCTACTGGGTGATTTATCACTCACGGATCGATACGTTTGTATTCTGGTAAATCGGTTGCTTCGGCGATCAATTTGCCAGAGGGTGCAAGATTCAATGGAGGAGCAGTTGGACACAAGAGAAATACCAGGGGCAGAGATCAAGTATGCTTGGAATTTATATCAAGACTAGAGTCGCTTTGGAGTTATTTCAATAAAATTTTATTATTTTAAAGCCTCCGAAGATGTTTGAAAAATCGGGGCATTGCAAAACTTAAAATTTTAGTATAAAGACAAAAATCAACCAAAAAGCCAAAAAAATTTGACTTTATTAAAAAAATCAGTTTGGATCACAATCTTACTTTTTTGATTCCTCTCATCGAGTCAAACCATTAATCTATGAAAATTTAACGCAAAACTAACAATTAAAAAAAAAGTGAATAAAAAAAAAAACAAGTGACACATTTAGCCATAACACCTCTAAATAGTCAGCAGTTTATCCTTCTGTGTCTCTCTTACTTTTCAAATGTTTTTAAATTGAGATCAATTATTTACGGCGGCTTCTGCCTTCAGTCTACGGTAGGACGAGTTCGAGTTGGTGTGGCAGGTCATTCAGGAGGGTCTGCTCTATGTTCATATCTGACCTCTCAACTTCGGCCTCTCCAACCCCTCTTCACAAGTGTGTTCGACAGGTCTGGCTCTAGCGTCGTGGTTCTAAGCGACTTTTCTTTTTTTCTTTTGTTGTTTCTGTATTTTCGAACCGATAGTGTCTGCTTTTATTGTACTATTTTCTTATAGTATATAATATCTGCATTTTTTTGACCGATAAAAAAAAAGGTCTCCATCCACCATCGAAACCAAAAGTCACAACCACTGGTTTTGGTACAGTGATGAAAATTTACGTACTTTGAATTTCTTTCTCAACACATTTTTAAAAAATAGTATTAATTAGTATTAACACGACAGTAAGACGAAAACTTACCATAAAAAAAAATTAAGAGGGGAGTTTGAAGGGTACGAGGAAAGGAAGTTCGTGGTATAAAACATTCCTCAATCCTCATGTTCATTTCTGCCAATAGGATATGGAGAATAAATATTTTACTGATTTCCTTTTCTTTTTATGATGGTCCATTCAATAAATTATTGAAAACCGAATTCCATTTTTAAATGGACTTTGAATTCAATTAATACAGTTATTCTTAATAAAAAATACATTAGTAGCTCCTAATAAATAAATAAAAATTGGACCGAAACTCCAGTAGCTCTTGGATGACGCCAAAAAGCACCGATAACTTCTCTCTCTTCTCCGACTTCTCGCTCTTCTCAGTCAGATCCATCAAAACGATGTACCCTAGATGACTTCTTGCTCTTCTCCGACCCTCTACTCTGGCACCAAGGACTATCACCACGAGATCTCACAAATAGATCTTCACCCTCTCTCTCTCTCTCTCTCTTAACCTATATGTACATACATTTGTGTTCGAAATCAACTTTAAGTTATTAACTAAGCTCTGTTTGCGACTCCTTGATTTTTCCAGTCACTGCAATTGATCAATTCGTTATTTTTATTAGAGATATCACAATGAGATTTTGATGAATTAGACTTTACGAACGAATTAGAGCATCTACTGTGTATATTTTGTTCAACGTTGCTGGTGAGTTTGGTGGTTGGAGAAAATTAGTCACAAGAGGACATTGAAGTGGAATTGTGAGAGAAAGGTAAATCGATTGGACAAATTTTGGAGGAACATGAGACATAATTTAGTCCAAACTCCTTAGTTTAGTTTTGTCCCTTTTGATTCATTACTTCTTACGTGAAGACCAAATATTTTGTGTAATGATGATTCCATCGAGAACTAAATGCACATGAACTATTCGATGAAATATGTGAGTAGAACTTTAGTTGTTCAAAGCTAGTGAATTTCACTAGTTGCTCATGGTTATTTCTGAAAGAGCTATTTTCTTAAATAGCTACTGAGCTGGTGAAATTTTGAATTAGTGAAAAATTCACAAGTTCTAAAAACTAGTGAAATTCACGAGTACACCTAGTGAAATTTGAAATCCATCAAAAATTTGTGAAATTTGAGAAGTAGTGAATTTCACAAATTTTTTGTAGTGAAATTTCGCCGGAAAAAGTTACCGGCCGGAGTGGTCGCTGAAATTTGAGAAGTAGTGAATTTCAATAAGTTTTTGAAGTTGTGAAATTTCGCCGGAAAAATTCATCGGCCGTGTGGTCGCCGGTCGGAAGTGATTGTGGGGTGGAGGTGGGAGGAGGTGATGAAAATTTTGAAAAGATTAAAGTGTGAAATTATATTTAGTAAAGAGTAAAAAGGTAAATCTTCATATGAGATTGTCCTTAGAGGTAAATAAAAATTGAATTCATTCTTAATGGTAATTAAGTGTTGATTTTCTAGATCCACGTGTAATTTTCTGAAATTGCAAGTGTTTGTACTCACTTCGTGTCTGCAAATTTGGTATCAGAGCAATGTCTTCCATTCTAGTTTAAACCCCTTCTGGAAACTTCTTTTCCAACATTACTTCAAATCTTTTTTAAAAGAAAAAATTGAAGCGTATGCTGTGTGGTTGCCTTTTAAGGATCCTCCACATCAGAAACTTCGCTAACTATTTTGATTAAAGGAATTTTGTATCAGTGGGATAAAGGTATCTTGAGACTTTGGCCCTGGAGTTGGCAGTTTGTCTCGGTTTATCTTTCCTAGTATACAGAATTTTATTAATCAAAATTGGTTGAAGATCTTAGGTTGAAAAAGAAAAGGTTTGTTGTGCTAAGGAAAAGAAGAACTCAGATTTCTTCTTAAAAATGAATCGTCTGTTTACCACCTACTCCTCTGCTACGTCATCTTTAGTTCCTTCAACATCGTCCACCAGTAGAAACTCTTCCTCTTCTTCCTCTTCTAATCTTGAATACTTATATGAGTTTGAATATCTTCCTGATGACAGTAAAGTTCCCCTTACTGATCTCCCTTTTCTAAATCCTTATAATGCTTTTGTCAGGCCCCAAACCTCTGTAAAAAAAATCTGTCACCTAACTTTTCTCTACAAAATGCCCAACTTCTGTAAAAGAATATGTCCAAGCTTCCAAGTTTGACCAGTGTTTCATAGCAGCTACAGAAGCTGAACACCTCTTACCTTTGGAAATCCTAGTTGATTTGCCTCGCCTTTGGCAACTATAAGGATTTACACATCTCCACTTTGGAGCAATCCGACTGGCTGTCACTTTCCATGGACGAAAAGGTTTATCTGTTACTTCCAGACTTGCTCTGGTAGACACCAAGTTTATGCAGTACCAACATGCCTGTATTGCTACGGTTCAAACCACCGTAAATGCTGGAACTGTAATCTTTGCTTTTTACCCCAATTTCAACATGCTATTAGCAGATCCCCATCTGCTATCAGCCTTGAAAGTGCAAGTTCAAATTGGTGGTGCCTCCCAAATCTCTACCACATATGCAACAACCCTTCACTACCAAATGGCCTATCGTCTTCAGGACCATGCTTTTGACATGTCCTTACCTTCCTCCACAGATGAAGCCCTTCTCCTAACTGTTAATGCCCCTCACCAAGCTTCTTGTGTCCATGTTCCATGTCAGATTTCCTGTCCTGAACTTCTCAAGCTTCTCCCAGAGTCTTGGATTACAGCTTATAAGAAAAATCAAAATAAGCCTATTCCTGTCCAATCCTCAAATCCAACTTTCATCCCAAAACCTGATGGAACCGTGGAAATCACTTTTCCAAAAGAAGCCTCTGCCTCATCTTCCACCCATCCTGTCATTTTTCCATCACGAATTGATATGTTTGTCGATAGTTCTCGCTCAGGCCCTCCAATTCAATATTTTCAACCCAGTGGCCTCCTAGTCTACTATTTCAAAATCCAGAAACATGTCATTGTTATTTTGATGCCTGTGACTGTGATGACTATCTAGAGGAAAGTCTTTTAGAAGATGACGAAGACTTTGAAGATGACCCATGTCCCATATGTCCTTCGTCACCTCCCACTCCTTGCAAATCTCCACCTCCTTCTCAACCTCCATCTGATGATGGTTCCTCTCCTCAACTCAATGGGTGTTTCATGTTCACCTCATCCTCTTCATGGACTGGAGCAGATTTTCCTCCTTTGGAGTTCCATAGTTCCCAGGAAAGAACAACCTACCGTCATAAAATTCCAGACCCTACTACCATTCTCCCTAATGGTAGCACCAAGGCAGTGTCAGTAGCAGAAGCAGTAATAAATTGACAGTCAGCAAATTCTTTCGTTCAAAACAAAATTCTTCAAAGGATTGCTAATTCTCAGCAAAATTTAGAGAATGTTGTTCATAAGAAGTTATCAACTCTGGAACTTCTTATCAGAGATTTGCAGCTGAAAATTCAGAATGTTCACCAAGAACTTCTCCAGATGGCCTATGCCAACCAAGCATTTTCAACAGCTTTTTACCAAAAAGATGTTGAAATGAAGCATTTGAAAAATCAGCTTCACTCACTTCAAGCTCAGCAGTATTTTCAACAAAAAAAGCTCATTTGACATGTTCACGTCTTCCTCTCAACAAAGTTTGTTTGGGTATCCTCAAATGTCTCAACCCTTACCTAAAACCTCCTACTTCAGGATTTGGTGAGTCCAATATCTTTAGGAGCTCATTAGCTTTTCTTCCTCCACCAAAAAGACCATCCACCAAAACTTTCTTTTCCAAAGCCCCCAGATAAAACATGTCCAACCTCCACCATCTACCTCTACCACTGTCCCAACTACTTCCACTCCTTCTAAATCATCTGACCCAAATCCAAAATCACCACAGTTAATGGTCCAGCCAACTTCTAACTCTTCAAAAAATTCAATCTCCACTCTCCTACAAACTTTAGCCACTATACCTGAAAACCCCATCTCTTGAACCAACCATTGAGTCTGATTCGGATACTGAATCCACAAACTCTATGCCAATTCCTCATGTTTTCATGATGAACCCAGAAAACCCAGAGGAACATATAGAAGATCCTATAATTGAAGAAGGTCCTGAGTTTGATACACCTCCAGAAATTCCAACCTTTGATTCATTCTCACATTTCAACATCCATACTTAAGGTTTCTCTTTTGATACCATTCCCTCATCGAAATGGTTGGATAAACTCTACGAGATTCATGCTTGGTGCACTGCTGCTATGCTTTCCCCAAATGCTACACTCAGTGATATCATCATTACTAAGTGTACAGCAAAATTCCTTGGTCGTCTCCGTCAATGGTACTTAGCTCTTGGTGAGTACTGGCAGCTGCAGCTAAAACAACTTCCAACCCTTAACCAATTTATCTCAATCCTGCATACTGAGTTCCTTGGAGACCATGACAACACTAAAGAGTTTGTTCGAGAACAATATCTCAACATGAAGTGCTGTTCTTTCAAAAGAAAAGATCTGGAGATCCATTATGACCGCATATCTCAGAGATTTTATCTTCTCAACGGTATGGATGATGTCAACCTCAAGCAAGCTTTTCTCAATTCCCTTCCTGAGCCATTGGGAAATGAGACAACAAGACTACTTCAGACAAAAGGATTGACGCTGAATGCAACATCTCTTGGTGGTATTTACCAGCACTTCTTGATTGCTCTGGAAAAACTGTGCAATCACCAAAAATTCCTCAGAACTCTTGAAGAACAGGGAAAACTTCTTAGCAAAGCATGTGACCAGCCAGACCTATCTATAAAGTGCAAAGACAAGAAGTGCAATTGTCGTCCTTTATATTGGAAGACCAAACACTTTCAGAAATGGAAGTTCCGATCCCCTAGCAAGTTTTCAAAGTTTCTTAAATCTGACAAATTCTCACGTCGGATAAAATGGAAATTCTTCAAAAAGAAAAAATTCAGAGGGCAGCGAAAGTCTGATCGCTGCTACATATGCAGAAAGAAGGGACACTATGCCAAACAGTGTCCAAATACGGCAGCAAGAGATAAGATGGTGAGTTCTTTGGCTCTTATTGACGATGATCTTGAAAATGCTGATGTTGAATCCCTATTTTCCATCGATGATGAAGCAACAGATGAAACAGTCCTTGCATTCACCTTTGATGATTCCTCATCAGAATCAGGTGATTCTTCTGATGATTCTGATTCAGTCTACTATGAAATCCAAACATTTGGATTCTCAAACATCATGCTTGCTCAGCCCTTAGCCAAAGTCAGAATCTTGCTTAGAAAATATGAGAAGCCCATACCAGTTATCGCCTTCTTTGATACTGGTGCAGCAACTTCCATTCTTAACTCAGCAATCCTCCCCAGGTCCTATTGGCAATCATGTTTCAGACCCTTTATAGCAGCCAATGGAGAAACTTTTGTTATCACTTTGATCAGTAAGCCTATTATCATCCAACTCTTCTCTGGATACACCATAAAACACCAAGTTTATGGTCCGATCTCCCAGAAAAAGATTTATTGTTAGACTTTGATATCCTCCAAAATCTCAGCAGAGTCTCTTGGCTAAAAAAAGGTTTGAAATACAAAAATTACCTATTACCCTGGACCACTTAACCTAATCTCTTTTCCATAGAAAATTTCTCCTCTATCAAAGAAGCCATAATCCAAACTTCTTGTGCTGAATCCCATTCTCAGTTCCTCACCAAATGCTCCAACCCACTTTGGAAAAACCCAGATTTCTTCATCTCTCTTTCCTTTAAGAAAAATGAAGACATCAACCCTTCCAAAGCTACCCATCATGGCATGAACCCAGAACACTACCAGTTTACTCTTCAAGAACTTCAGCAGCTCCAGTCAGAAGGTTTAATTGAGCCCACAACTTCTCAGTGGGCATGTGAAGCCTTTTATGTGAACAAAAGGACAGAGCAGATAAGAGGAAAGCTCCGCCTGGTTATCAATTATCAGCCTTTTAATCATTTTCTGCAGAATAACAAATTCCCTTTTCCTCGGAGAAGTGTTCTTTTTGCAAACTTGCCTAAAATTCAAATTTTCTCAAAATTTGACTTAAAAGCAGGTTTCTGGTAGCTGGGCATCCATCCAGAGGATCGTTCCAAAACTGGCTTTTGCATTTCATATCACCACTTCCAGTGGTCAGTCATGCCTTTTGAATTAAAAACAACCCCATCTTTGTTTCAAAAGGCCATGATTTGGATCTTTGCTCCTCTTTTGTCCTCAGCCCTTGTTTATATTGATGATATTCTACTCTTTTCCCCAGATATTGAGTCTCATGGCCGAGCAAAAAAAAAAAAGATATTGAGTCTCATGCTGTCTTACTATAGTCTTTTCATTCCCTTGTCCAAACCCATGGCATAATACTCTCAGAGAAAAAGATACTTTTTGTTCAACCAGAAATTGATTTTTTAGGGATGCATATCTCTAAAGGTCAATACACCCTCCAGCCTCATATAACCTCATAACTTAACCATTTCCCAGATGAAAATTTCACAGTCAAACAAATTCAACAGTTCCTTGGAATTATTAACTGTATGGCTGATTTTATTCCCAACCTTACTCAATACCGTACTCCTCTTTCAGCTCTACTAAAGAAAAACCCTCCTCCTTGGTGAGTCCATTGTACCAAAGCTGTCACAGACCATAAAGTCATATCCAAAACCCTTCCTCCATTAACCATACCTTCAGATGGGAAAAGAGTTCTTCAGACAGATGCATCTGATCTATATTGGGGAGCAGTTCTTTTGGAAGAAAATTCAGAACAAAAGCGCAGAATTTGTAGATACAAGAGTGATACTTTTTCTCCAGCAGAACTTCATTACTACTCTACTTATAAAGAAATTCTGGCAATCAAAAGGAGTATTGAGAAGTTTGAGTTTCATTTAATTGGTCATCATTTCTTGATTGAGACCAATATGATGAGTTTTCCCAGTATGCTTAAATACAAACAGAAGCACCTTCCAAAGGCACAATTACTCAGATGGGCAAATTGGTTTTCCAATTGGAGTTTTGATACTGTTCACATAAAGGAAAAAACAAATGTCCTCCCAGATTTTCTGTCAAGACTCAAAAAAAGAAATCAACCAGTTTTCAAAAACAAAGCCCCATTCATTTGTCCCTGATTGTTTTCCAATGATTTCCTTTTTCCACCCAGTTAATCTTCATGTCCACCTTCAGTGTCATCTTTTAGAATTAACCCTTCTTTCTAGGTGCGTTCAAATGTGTCAAAACCTTCAACATCTCTGTATTTTCAAATATGGTCTTGATGATGGTCCCATAAAAGGTCTACCCTTCCATCTTGTCTATCATTTTCTCACCCAGTTTGAAATCTCTTATCATAATGTCTTTTATTTTAAAAAAGAAGCATTTCTCCTCTTATGGTATCTAGTCGATGTGTATACTATAAGTGTCAGTTTTAATAAATCGGCAGTATTGGTGTATCTAGCACATGCAGTGTTCAATCAGGTCCAACCCCCATAAGATTTCTTTTTGAAATTTCTTTTGCTCTTTGGCAACATACCATACTGGCAACAGCAGATCAGACAAATCCCCATCGGTGCAAGCGAAGACCTCCAATTTGCTTTTTGGTCAACTCGCAACAATAGATGTCTTCCTAATCCAGATGGTTCTATCACTTGGCGAAAGGAGTATCACACTATATTTCTTTCGGCATATCAAGAGTCTCCGAGCATTGAGATCCACAGTAGAAATTATCTGGTCATGACTCAAATACTGTGTTCACTCAATGGATTGACACCTGCAGAAGTTCCTTCATCTCTCCTCCATTATGAAACTGCAAACTGGAAATTCAATGATACTTATCCGGAAGAGTGGCGCCAAAATATCCGCTATCTTTTGGAACAGTATCACTTGACTGAAGATTATTCTGGAAGTAGTGGTTTTAGATAATCCAGAGTGATAACCATGTACTCAAGCCAGCTGTCTCTTTTGTATGATGTACTGTAATATAAAGTGTGATAATTTTGTCCTCTTTTCCAGAGAGGGTGAAAATTATTAGTATGAACTGTTAGGTTCGGTGTACTATTATTAATGGTTACTATTGATGATGTAAGCATGTGCAAGTAAGTCATCTGTACAAGGGGAGACTATGGGTATGGGTAGTAATAAATGTTAGCAGGAAAGGGAAAAGTAAAGTTGTAATAAATGTATGTAAGTCTGTAACGAATATAATTGGTGGTAAACCAATTATATGTTTATACTGTTTGTATAGGTAATCAGTGATGTAAGAGTCTCCTCCTTATGCCTATAAAAGGAGGGCCTCTCCCCTTGTAAGGACTAAGTCAGTTGAAGTTAATACAAACTGGTGTTTTCCTATAATATTTCTTGTGTCTTGTGTTCTCTCTCTCTATCCTAACCTATTTTGTGTTTGTACCCATTTCGTGTCTGCAAATTTAGTCGAGATTGGGCCTAGTCCTAACCACAAATACAAATCGTGGGCTACTACTCTACTTCGATGGATTCACTACGGCCCAAAACCGCATCGCACTCGGCGCAAGATAGCAGGAGCGGCTTACTATTACTCTACTGCCAGCCCTTCTTCCTTCGCTGTCCAACAGAGTTGAGTTTTGTTCACCCTCCACTGTAGGAGGGATATGCTGATATGAACTCTACCACAAAATGATTTGATGCTTATTTATTACATGGTAAACATGACATTACTTCGTGGTGAAGTCTATACTATTTTATTACATAGTAAACATGACATTACTTCGTGGTGAAGTCTATACTATTTTATTACATGGCCCAAAACCGCATCGCACTCGGTGCAAGATACTATTACTCTACTGCTAGCGCTTCTTCCTTCACTTTCCAACATAGTTGAGTTTTGTTCACCCTCCACTGTAGGAGGGACATGCTGATATGAACTTCACCACAAAATGATTTGATGCTTATTTATTACATGGTAAACATGACATTACTTCGTGGTGAAGTCTGTACTATTTCAACTAATAAGAAAGAACCCTCCAGTGTAGAGGTGCCGGGAGGGTGAACAAAATTGCACTTGTTTTCCATCCCTTCTTCCGGGCACTCCCACTACTTTCCCCCTCTCTCTCTTTCAAAAGAAAAAGAGAATCCCCGCCAACCACAGCCCCGATTCTCCCCGATTTTCATTTTCTAGGGAAACCCAAGTACTTGAAAGCAAAGAAAATCGCACTACTGTACTGTTGGAGAGAGAAGAATGCCGCGAGAAATAATAACGTTGCAGGTGGGGCAATGCGGGAACCAAATCGGGATGGAGTTCTGGAAACAGCTCTGCCTCGAGCACGGCATCAGCAAAGACGGCATCCTCGAAGATTTCGCTACCCAGGTTCACTCTTTTCCCCTCAAATTCTCCCTTCTTCTTCTTTTTGTTGTATGAGAAATTTGGATTTGTACGCGTTTGATCGCGGATGAGAAAGTAAGGGAAGGGAAAGAAGATTAAAATTGGTTTTACATGTTAAATAGGAAACTACTAGGAGCATCTTCAGCCTACTCAAATTTGAGGAAAAGCTTCATTTCGTACAAAGCACTCTAATGGACAAACTCAAATCTGAGCGCAAATTGGAGTAAAAGCTTCATTAATGACATGGTTGTTAATTTGAGTAGGGAGAAATAGCCTTGGAGAAGAAGAGTCAAAGTTTGAGTCTCCGTTGATTTGAGTAAAAATTTTAGTCAAGGGGTGGAGTGGAGTGGGATTTAAGGGGTATTACTCAAATTTTGGGTTTGAGTAAAAAAACAGGTAAAATGCTCGTTCTACCTTTTACTCAAAATTTGAGTAAACGATTGATATGAATCATTCCAATGGGTAAACGCAAATGTATTGATAATTTGAGTAAAAGACATCATTAATGGCACAATTGTATCCTTAAGAGAGAAAATAGCATTACAGATTTGAGTAAAATTTGAGTCTCGGGTGAAAATTTAAGTAAAACACTCACTCTGGTATAGGTTTGAGTCAAGATTGGAGTGAGTTTTAAGAGTTTTTAATCAAATTTTGGTCTTGAGTAAAAAGAAAGTTAAGAGCTGGAGATGCTCTAACTAAATCTCAGATATGTAAATTTAACTAAATAGTTGAATTTTAGGCTCAGTTGCGCGTTCATAAGCAGCGGCCAGTAGTGTACATGTATTTTGTGTTTGAGGCTGGTAATATTAAGTGACGGTCTGATATGCATTTTCTTAGCAACCAATGTAATGGCATAAATGTTTCAGGGAGGTGACAGGAAAGATGTATTTTTCTATCAAGCCGACGATCAGCACTACATACCTCGAGCTTTACTGATTGATTTGGAGCCTAGAGTGATAAATGGCATTCAGAACAGTGAATACAGAAATCTGTACAATCATGAGAATGTGTTTCTTTCAGATCATGGTGGGGGTGCAGGAAATAATTGGGCTAGCGGATATCATCAGGTTTATTGTATTTCTCAAGCTTTTAAAGGCTCATTCTCTCCACAAACCATAATCTTTTGTTTGAAGGAAAGACGTTTATTCAATAAAGCAATGCTTTTTTTACAGGCATTTAAGTTATCTGACTTATTCAATCATGTTTGTTGTAAATCATTTTCTTGTAATCTACCACCTAAATAGAGCAAACGGTAATGAGGAGCCTCGTTTGAGAAGTTTCGCGGATATTATGGACATGTGTACCCTAAAAGTTTCACATGGCCATCATCTAAAACAATTTCTACACTTTTGGACAGCCAGTAGACACTCTTGGAACTCCATAAATTGTAGTGAATAAACTCCAAAGTTGTGCCTTCATCATCAGTTAAAAACTAGTTTATGGCTTTATGGCTATCATTTGGATGGCTTCCTGATGTATCCGTTAGTGCATTCTACAGTTAGAGGAAGAAGTGGGTTTGAAGGAATAAGTCAGTTTTTAACAAGTTGAAGGATGGCATCGTAAGATCTTTGTTTCAAGTCTGCATGCTAGTAGTATCTTTACTTTTTTGATGAGACTTCTGTTTAAGGATGTTTTGTTCCTTCTGTTGCTTTCTTATCTATTGGCTCTCTTATCGGTCGGACTTTGGATGCATTAGAATTGTGCGCTTTGTGGTTTAATTGAATTTGGCAATGTTCTAAAAGTCGCTAGGCGTTAATCAGGCGGTCGGCCACCTTCAAGCGATTTATCAGATTAATCGGTGTCGACGGTGTGTAATAATTAGTGATCGGCGATTAATCATTAGTCATACCTAATCCTTGTTTTAGAACACTGGAATTTGGTTTACATGTCGGAGGACTCAGAGCACAAAAGTGTGTTGCAATTTGGCATGGTTGTCTTTCCTCATGATGACTCATATGTACATGTTGTGTTTAAAAAGGGCTGTAACGTGGTGCTATTGCCAATGTGTGGTACTGGTTGTCATTTTCACAAAATGGCAGCCCCTTGATATGGGTCTATATCTTCAGCTTGTAGGAACTACATATACTGTAGTTACATCGGTTTTACCTATGAACCAACTCCCTATAGCGAAATAGGCACAACAAAAGAGAAATTAACCGGACTAGTCTACAAACTGATTTCATTTCTATATTCCTAGTGGTTAGGGCGATAGTCTAGTCAAGCCAACTCAAAGTAGTTTACAGCCCCTTTACTTATTGTTCTGCTGAACATGGTTCTGAGCCCAGATGCTTCAATCCTTCATTCATATTCTGTCTCAACACCTGATGTCTCTTAATAACAGCTAACGACTTCTTGTGTGGCATAGAATCATGATTTGGACCATGCCTTTTCATGACCGCAAAGACTTATATGTGTCGGATGGTGATTTTGCAATTGATCAGGGGAAGGGTGTTGAGGAGGACATAATGGACATGATTGACAGAGAAGCTGATGGAAGCGATAGCCTTGAGGGTTTTGTTTTATGCCATTCCATTGCTGGAGGAACAGGCTCAGGTCTTTCCAACTCCTCTCTAACATCACATTTAATCCACAGTTTAAAAAGTTGGTTCATGCCATGAAATATCATTCTTCAAACCATATAATTGTGAAGTACGTTTCTGTTAGAGCTTGTCCCATAGTGATAAAATAAAACCTCCTGAACTAGTGTATGAGCCTCGAGGGCCCTCTCACTCCTTGCCCATTGATTTTGAGATGGACACTTCAAAAGTTTCAATGTATAGACTTTGGCATTGGTTAACGATACATTGATGAGAAATGAGCTTGAATTAAGAGCCTCGAGGGCAAGGTTGTCAAATCATGAATCGAATCGAGAGTTGAATTGACCCTTTACCAAATCGTGAATCGTAACGATTCAGTTCAAATTTTGAAAATACATTGGAAATTGTATCTACGCACCTACATAATAAAGATACATTGTAACATTCAAAAATCTAAGTTTAAATTTCTGTTAAAGTTTTTTCCCTAGTACTAATGGATGATCACATGGTCTAATAGGAAAGACACCTGTACATTATAGTAAGATATAGTAAAATGGATATGTGCATATAGATGTTAAATGTTCATTATAAAAATGAAAGCTTGGCCTCAACACAATAAAACTTTGTAGCTTGGTAGGTACGAAACTAAACTAGCTTGTATGGCAACAAATGTGGGTCTGTTCAAGGTTGTTAGCCCTGTCCTAGTCTACGATTTAGAGGGTACATGTAGTGATGGCAACGAGGTAGATCAGTGTCACGCCCTCGATTTAAAACATAAATAACAATACCATTTGAAGTATAAATCCTTATTATAGTACAGCCGATACCCCAAAATACAATACTGTTCCCAAATCTTCAATTTTGTCCACAAATACAACGTTTCAAATTAAGACATTCCAGTACATTATGATACAATTTGATTTACAAATATATAACTAGCTCCTGAAAAACCCCCTTTAATGCAAAGATGCACTCCATGCACTTCATGTCACTACCCTTGTGTTGTACCTGAAATGATAATAGGTTTGAGCAAACACGCGCCCAGTAGAGAAATCTTTACACAGGCTATACGAAAATGAGATGAAATATGCACCAGCGATGAATAAGTTTCAATGAACTACACGAACAACAAGGATTTACCACAAGAGACAAATGGATATCGACTTCTATGTTCTAAGCATCTTATCGTGATTCCTGTCAGACTCATATCAAACTCAAAGCTATACTAAGTTCACATCAAACAAACAAACTTACAATAGGTTCTCAACCACCTCATCTACTACATGCGTAAACACCACAATCTATCACAATTTCACATTACGGAATATCAACTCTCTTTCCCTTAAAACTTTCATTTTTACTTCAAAATGACTTGTGAAAATTAAAACCAAACCAATGCGAGTCAAGCTCCGTAATTCAAGTGTGAATACCGGAATCCGTTGACTCACACTAGAACCATTCCCACCTTTCATGTGTCCAATGCCATCTCATCGTGTGTGTCTTGAGCCGAAGCTCCTGCCGGGCTAATTATGGGACCCCGATATCCCCTGCCAAGCACTCACCTAGAAGGTTGGGCCTTGAGTGTGCAATATGAGCATTAGCTCCTGCCAGGCTAATTATGGGACCCTGATATCCCCTGCCAAGCACCCACCTAGAAGGTTGGGCCTTGAGTAATTATTTTGAGCATTAGCTCCTGCCAGGCTAATTTTGGGACCCTGATATCCCCTGCCAAGCACCTACCTAGAAGGTTAGGCCTTGAGTGTTCAATATGAGCATTAGCTCCTGCCAGGCTAATTATGGGACCCTGATATCCCCTGCCAAGCACCTACCTCGAAGGTTAGGCCTTGAGTGTTCATTTGATATTCACATTCATTCCACTTTCCATTTCACAAACATCAAGTCATACAATCGAATCCAAAGCCATCTAATTGATCGCATGGCATTACAAGACCAATAATTTACCGTATCGCAAATTAGCAAATACAAACGTCTTCACCATACCTCTAAATATATCCCCGCACCTATACAGCATGCTACTCACAACCAGTTTCTAAAGTACCCATCCGTTGATGACGAGACTAAGATTATACTTAACAAATCCCTAGGGAATGGAAACGATCAATGAATCACCAAAGAACAAGCAACCAAGCTTAGGGATGGTTCAAAGGTGTTTTAGATGTGTTAGAAGTGATTGAGAGTCAAAACAGACAAACGAGCACCAACGGACCAAAACTGTCCCAGAGAGCAGTCAGTGTTCGACAATTCATTAAAAATTCCATACTCAATATTTTTCAATGATTCCAACGCCAAAAGTTCACCACTTACCAATCTTTAAAACCCATAATGACCCATAACCAACAACGTCATTTAACCATAGCAAACGATGAAAAACACAGCTCTGTACGCTGCCCAGACTTTCAGATTACAGGGCAATCTTCTAAAAATCATAATAAATCGAGTTAATATTTTTGAACGATTTCAGTCCCAAAAGTTGCGCGACTGAACGAAGCTTAAAAGGTATGAAGGAACTGTAGTCAAATCTGCACTCCAAGGATGGTTAAATAGGCATTTACCGAAGCGATACGAATCTGCGTGACAGATTGACACATCTCCACTCAAATGATCATAACTTTCGATGTACTAAGAGTTTTAAGACGATTATAGTGGAAAATGAAAGCTAACTTCAAGACCTTCGAACCGATACAAAGTTTGCATAAAACGGACATCGGACAAGGAAGTTATGGCCATCCGAAGTGGGCTGAAACCCAAAAACGAGACAGATTGCAGACCGGTATTCTAAAAATCACCATAAATTCAATTCTCAACGGTTTCGGGTGATTCCAGCGGTATTAGAACGGGCTTTAAGTCTACTCTATTTCATACGAAGGAACCAAAATTCAAATATGAGTTTAAGAAGGCATAAAACCCCAAAAACGCAGGCTCTGTTTTGCTGATTTTCAGAACTGGAAGGAACAAGCTTAAACAACGAAGCAAGATACAATCTAGGTACATAAACACCGTATAAACGCATAACAAGAGTAAGAAATCCCTACCTCAAGGGTTTTGAGCAAAACCCGACCCTTTGACCAAGTCAACCGTAGCTCCACGAGGTCCGATCATGATTTTTCTTGGATGTTCGGAAAGCCCGTACTCCGAATAGCAACTTTAATACTCGGGCTTTATCCGGAATCACATCCTAGGTAGATGAAATCGAAGAGAGAAGAGAGGAGGGAGTTTTCGGAGGCGAGAAAGAGAGAGAGACAGCCGAGAGTGAAAAAGGGGGAAAGTGGGAGAAATTATTCTCCTGGGGAGAATTATAGAAGTGGGGTGCAATCCCCCGCTTCTCGCACCACACACTCACACGTGCACCTCTCACATAATCACCCTTATATCCTTCTACGAACGCATCATACCAAATATCCGCACCGTCTATTTCGACGGGCTGTACGTTTTACAAAAGAAAAAAAATACGACCTCAAAAAAAATACGGGTCTCTACATTCTACCCTCCTTAAAGAAATTTCGTCCCCGAAATTCGCTAATTCATGTCCAACCGAGTCACAAACCACAATACCAAACCTCATACTGCAACTCCGTAATCATAGCATCATCCACTCTTTCTACGTAAACTTTTCTTATCATGATTACTCAAAATTCTCACTATCGGTGGAATTCTACCACTCAACACTCAATCACAAACCGTTATCATCTTCATCAAATTCTCATGTCCTTACACATGTACAAAAGTCCTAGACTCCACATACCATTATGACAATCATACCACAAACCAACAGGACAATCATACCAAAATCCAACAAACAATCTCCTTACGTTCTCCAAGTACCTTTCGAACTTCCTAGAAAGATAAGTTTAAAGTGCTCATAAAAACTTGAATTCTAAACTCTGAGTTCTATATTGTCATTTACTTTTTTTTTTTTTAATCAACATTAATCAATGAATCAAACCTTTACTCACCAATCCAAAGAACCTCAAATAATCTCCATTGGAATAAAACTAATAGGCCTCGAATTCTAAACCACATAATAAGTCATCACCCATTGCTCAGCTATAAACATCCACTCATAATGGTCAAACTGCTCATACTTCAATCTATTGATCTTTCTCTCGACTTTAAGAATAAACACACCTCACAACTTATTCAACTCTATTGATTCTGCTAATAATTGTCAACACCACCAAACACATATAAATAAAACCGCTAGCCACAATCACCAACTCACACCTCTGGCTACCCATATAACTCTTTTACCAGCTCTGCTTAAACCCCACCTACTTTTTCATCCAGTCAACATTCAAACACAACCAATAGTCCAGCAATACTCCACATTCCCTAGCCCGCTGAGGATCATTGCTGGTTTCTATTTTCGGAAACTTAAACTCACTTCTATGGTAATGCGTCCCTTCTACATAACTCTTCACAACACACATTAAAACCGTTCTGGTAGACTATCGATCCACTATTTTCCTTAAACCCAGTTCTCCAAACATCGTTGCTGCTACTCAAGAAAGATATACACTCGTAGCAACTACCCACATAAGCATCACTGTTTATTCTACATCGTATACTAAAAGCAAATTTCACGCATTGAGATTACATAATAAATCAAACATGTAGGTTAAAGCTAAACAGCAGCACATTTCATTCACGAAATATTTCAACAAACCCGCGGTAGAATTTAATAGCTAACACAACACCAGACACATCCATGCATTAACAGACTCACTCAGCATCCAGCAGACTCACCAACTCACAAAGTATCCACGGACTCACAAAGTGTCCAACGCTTCACATTTCATGGCTCTAGAAAGCCCCAATGGTAATCTCGTTCTTTTCAACTTCAAATTACCTTTCACATTTTCTGTTCACCCATCAATCTCTAATACTCTCGTCAATTAGTCCACTCAAGTCACATGTTTCCCAATTTCACAATCTCGAATATCAAATAACAAATACGCAACATCAATATTAATCATTTCTCTATCAACTTTACAATCACACGGCATTTTATCACCCAAATACCTACATCATGTATGCAATAGCTACACTAATATTCACTACTATTGATTTTCTCGATACTAAAATTTTAAACACCAATATAAATACAAACAAATTGACAAACCTCTTCTAAACACTAACGAGACTACGGGGTTCCAAATAACATGTCTATATTTCCTCTTTATATTCTAAAACTCCAACCACCTCATTACTTAAGAATCAGTTTCACTCACACCAATAACTTCTAACAATCCCGCTCATAACACTACCGCTACGGCAATCACCACAATGACTACGACAACACCACAGCACATCATTTTTTTTTTTTCTACGAAATTTCAATATATAGACATCTGTCTCAAACCTATAGATCTTACCCCTAAGTATATACTAAGTATCCAATCGACTTCCCGAGACTTCCATCTAGAAGGAGCGGTGATCAAGCGTCTCTTCCAACTGGATCTCATCGGTAGTCGTCTGGGTGTCCAGAAGACACTTACCATATCCTGACATCCTACTTATAACCCTCATTTTCCTATATCAACCTTAGATACATACAACTCCCTAAGCAGGCTCAATTTGCTTTACCTATACTCAGAATCACTACTTCAATAACCACCATAACAATGACAAAACACAATCATTACCACAACTAGACATCATCCCTTCAAATACATTCAAGACACTTACTAGCTCAATCCTCTAGCCATGATACACCTTTCTCACTTAAAAAAATTACTTAAAGTATTTAAAACTTAACACGCTGAGGACTGAATACTTAATCCATACAGTTCACATAGAAATCACATCTAACACTTAACTCATAGGTCATATTAATATTCTAACAATCGTATCATATGCTAACAAATTTTCTCTTTCACATATCAATATCGTCACAACCCACGACCATTTCAATCGCCACAGTTTCTTTCCAACTCTCATCTCATAAAAAGGTACTTTACCATAGTTAGTTCAAGACCAAGATTGCAACCGATGACAACAACTATAGTTACAAATGCAACTGCAATCACTACACATCAGTCATGCAAGCAATCACATGTTTGTTTGTTTTTTTTTTTAAAAGATATGCAGTGTTTTGAACCCATGAGACTAAAAGTCTCCCCACGGTCTCTAGGTATTCAATCCTAACGCTCTGATACCAAGTTGTCACGCCCTCGATTTAAAACATAAATAACAATACCATTTGAAGTATAAATCCTTATTATAGTACAGCCGATACCCCAAAATACAATACTGTTCCCAAATCTTCAATTTTGTCCACAAATACAACGTTTCAAATTAAGACATTCCAGTACATTATGATACAATTTGATTTACAAATATAGAACTAGCTCCTGAAAAACCCCCTTTAATGCAAAGATGCACTCCATGCACTTCATGTCACTACCCTTGTGTTGTACCTGAAATGATAATAGGTTTGAGCAAACACGCGCCCAGTAGAGAAATCTTTACACAGGCTATACGAAAATGAGATGAAATATGCACCAGCGATGAATAAGTTTCAATGAACTACACGAACAACAAGGATTTACCACAAGAGACAAATGGATATCGACTTCTATGTTCTAAGCATCTTATCGTGATTCCTGTCAGACTCATATCAAACTCAAAGCTATACTAAGTTCACATCAAACAAACAAACTTACAATAGGTTCTCAACCATCTCATCTACTACATGCGTAAACACCACAATCTATCACAATTTCACATTACGGAATATCAACTCTCTTTCCCTTAAAACTTTCATTTTTACTTCAAAATGACTTGTGAAAATTAAAACCAAACCAATGCGAGTCAAGCTCCGTAATTCAAGTGTGAATACCGGAATCCGTTGACTCACACTAGAACCATTCCCACCTTTCATGTGTCCAATGCCATCTCATCGTGTGTGTCTTGAGCCGAAGCTCCTGCCGGGCTAATTATGGGACCCCGATATCCCCTGCCAAGCACTCACCTAGAAGGTTGGGCCTTGAGTGTGCAATATGAGCATTAGCTCCTGCCAGGCTAATTATGGGACCCTGATATCCCCTGCCAAGCACCCACCTAGAAGGTTGGGCCTTGAGTAATTATTTTGAGCATTAGCTCCTGCCAGGCTAATTTTGGGACCCTGATATCCCCTGCCAAGCACCTACCTAGAAGGTTAGGCCTTGAGTGTTCAATATGAGCATTAGCTCCTGCCAGGCTAATTATGGGACCCTGATATCCCCTGCCAAGCACCTACCTCGAAGGTTAGGCCTTGAGTGTTCATTTGATATTCACATTCATTCCACTTTCCATTTCACAAACATCAAGTCATACAATCGAATCCAAAGCCATCTAATTGATCGCATGGCATTACAAGACCAATAATTTACCGTATCGCAAATTAGCAAATACAAACGTCTTCACCATACCTCTAAATATATCCCCGCACCTATACAGCATGCTACTCACAACCAGTTTCTAAAGTACCCATCCGTTGATGACGAGACTAAGATTATACTTAACAAATCCCTAGGGAATGGAAACGATCAATGAATCACCAAAGAACAAGCAACCAAGCTTAGGGATGGTTCAAAGGTGTTTTAGATGTGTTAGAAGTGATTGAGAGTCAAAACAGACAAACGAGCACCAACGGACCAAAACTGTCCCAGAGAGCAGTCAGTGTTCGACAATTCATTAAAAATTCCATACTCAATATTTTTCAATGATTCCAACGCCAAAAGTTCACCACTTACCAATCTTTAAAACCCATAATGACCCATAACCAACAACGTCATTTAACCATAGCAAACGATGAAAAACACAGCTCTGTACGCTGCCCAGACTTTCAGATTACAGGGCAATCTTCTAAAAATCATAATAAATCGAGTTCTTAATATTTTTGAACGATTTCAGTCCCAAAAGTTGCGCGACTGAACGAAGCTTAAAAGGTATGAAGGAACTGTAGTCAAATCTGCACTCCAAGGATGGTTAAATAGGCATTTACCGAAGCGATACGAATCTGCGTGACAGATTGACACATCTCCACTCAAATGATCATAACTTTCGATGTACTAAGAGTTTTAAGACGATTATAGTGGAAAATGAAAGCTAACTTCAAGACCTTCGAACCGATACAAAGTTTGCATAAAACGGACATCGGACAAGGAAGTTATGGCCATCCGAAGTGGGCTGAAACCCAAAAACGAGACAGATTGCAGACCGGTATTCTAAAAATCACCATAAATTCAATTCTCAACGGTTTCGGGTGATTCCAGCGGTATTAGAACGGGCTTTAAGTCTACTCTATTTCATACGAAGGAACCAAAATTCAAATATGAGTTTAAGAAGGCATAAAACCCCAAAAACGCAGGCTCTGTTTTGCTGATTTTCAGAACTGGAAGGAACAAGCTTAAACAACGAAGCAAGATACAATCTAGGTACATAAACACCGTATAAACGCATAACAAGAGTAAGAAATCCCTACCTCAAGGGTTTTGAGCAAAACCCGACCCTTTGACCAAGTCAACCGTAGCTCCACGAGGTCCGATCATGATTTTTCTTGGATGTTCGGAAAGCCCGTACTCCGAATAGCAACTTTAATACTCGGGCTTTATCCGGAATCACATCCTAGGTAGATGAAATCGAAGAGAGAAGAGAGGAGGGAGTTTTCGGAGGCGAGAAAGAGAGAGAGACAGCCGAGAGTGAAAAAGGGGGAAAGTGGGAGAAATTATTCTCCTGGGGAGAATTATAGAAGTGGGGTGCAATCCCCCGCTTCTCGCACCACACACTCACACGTGCACCTCTCACATAATCACCCTTATATCCTTCTACGAACGCATCATACCAAATATCCGCACCGTCTATTTCGACGGGCTGTACGTTTTACAAAAGAAAAAAAATACGACCTCAAAAAAAATACGGGTCTCTACAATCAGAGGCAGATATTGACATATCCGAATCTGAATCCGAACCCTTCACCCGTCCCTTGAATCCGCCCCAATCGAAATATATTTTCGGTACTCCATCCCCGCCCCAAACGGAGAACAGAGATCCGATCAGAGATTTGGATATTCGAATGTTAAAAAAAAACATTAAAAAAACCCATATATAACATGCCTTTACCCGGTCTCTTTATTCATGGATAAACAGAGTAAACTATTCTTTGAAAATTGAAAGTCTGAGCTTTGTTCTATCAAGTGAAAAAGAGAGCAAATTGGCAATGTGTTACACTGTGGGTGAGAGAGAGAGAGAGAGAGAGAGAGAGAGAGAGAGAGATTACCTAGTCAATCGACACTTGACTGGGTGGGAGAAGTCAAGAACTGAACGCTAGGTTTTGTGAGAATGAATGAAACAGACAACCCTAAAAAGGCTAAAATAAAGTATATGTATTATGTCTGGGTATTCGGGGCGGATCAGGGAACGGATTCGGGGCGGATCGGATTGGAGATAGACTTACCTCCAAATCCGATCCGATCCGATCCTCGAATTTTTTTTAAAAACAAATCCTTATCTGCCTCGATCCCCGAAAAAATAACCGAATATCCGATCCTTTTGGAGTGGGTAACAGATCGGATACAGACGGATCGGCTGAGATGGCCATCCCTAGGTATATGATTTAAAAAGATCGTTCGAGGCGGGGATGGAGGACCGAAAATATATCCGATCGGGGATTGGGGCGGATTCTGGGGAACGGGTGAAGGGTTCGGATTCAGATTTGGATATGTCAAAATATCCGCCCTCGATCTGCCCCGTTGCCATCACTACATGTACCCTCTAAATCGTAGACCAGGACCGGGCTAACAGCCTCGAACCGACCCACATATGTTGCCATACAAGCTAGTTTAGTTTCGTACCTACCAAGCTACAAAGTTTTATTGTGTTGAGGCCAAGCTTTCATTTTTATAATGAACGTTTAACATCTATATGCACATATCCATTTTACTATAATGTACAGGTGTCTTTCCTATTAGACCATGTGATCATCCATTAGTAATAGGGGAAAAACTTTAAAATAAATTTAAACTTAGATTTTTGAATGTTACAATGTATCTTTATTATGTAGGTGCGTAGATACAATTTTCAATGTATTTTCAAAATTTGAACTGAATTGTTACGATTCACCATTTGGTAAAGGGTCAATTCGATTCATGATTTGACAACCTTGCCCTCAAGGCTCTTATTCCTCAACAATATTCAAAGTTACTTGTATAATTACCATCTAGCAAATTAAGATTGTAACATTTTCAAAGACGTTGAGCACTGTGAATATATATTCTGTATCTTGAATATATATTCTGTATCTTCTTGTAATATGCTATTTTAGGACATGTATCGTAATCAAATCCTAGCATAATCATAGGGTAATCATATCGTAATCAAATCATAGCATAATCATAGGGTAATCATATCGTAATCAAATCTTGTAATCTTCCTTTCTTAGGTGTAGCTTTACTCTATTTAAAGGTGTACTCACCTCATTGTAATTCATTCAGAAATAATATCAGTATTTCCGTCTCTGTGTCTCTGTTTTCTATCATGGTATCAGAGCAGGTTCCGAAACCCTAACCCTGTTTTCGATCAGCCTTCTATCCTCAGATCTCTCTCTCTGTCAGCTACTATCGATCCCTCTCTCTGTTTTTTGGCAACCCAAATCACAAGAAACACCCACAGCAGTCAACACCCATTCTTCTCCAACCGCCGGTGACTTACCCACACTCCGACAACCTCCAGCAGCACTTGCCGACACTGTAGCAGATCCGGCGACCTCTGTTATAGCTCCGACTAACCTGTCTAAGGCAGATTGATTTCGTGAGGAGCTACGACTTGTTCAGTTTCTCATGGCCCTTCGGCCTCAGTTTGAGCCTCTTCGTGGGGCTATCTTGCATCGGTCTCCATTGCCCTCAGTAGATGGTGCTGTTCATGAGCTTATCGCTGAGGAAACGCGGTTCAAAGTGGCTAATCTTGCACCTCCCTCACAGTCTGTCTTTGCTGCTCCATTTGCTCCGTCTGGTCAGTATCCGGCACATCACTCACCCACTCCAGCATCTCATCCTGTCCAATTTGCGGCCAAGCCAAGGCCTCAAATTCCTGAAGATGAATGTAACTATTGCCATCAGAAGGGTCATTGGAAGCATCAGTGCCCTAACCGTCCCAAGCCAAAGGGGCGAAATGTTACTCAGTCGATTGGTTCTCATGCCCCACATCAATCTCGGGCACCACAACAGTATTCTCGCCCTCCTGCAGCCTTGGCAACATCGGCCTCCAGTAGTGCACCTCCAGAGTTTGATTATGAGCAATTTCAGCAGTACCAGGCTTACATGGCAGCCATTCGAGGGGGTTCCCCCAAGCTTCTGCCATGACTACCACTCACTCAGGTTTGCGTGGTTCTCCCACCTCAGGTATCCAACCCACCACTTGAATCTTTGATTCTGGCTCTTCTCACCATATGACCCCTGATCTGTCTCTTCTTAGTAATTGTGTGCCACCTGTTTTTCCTATTAGTATTGCCACAGCCAATGGTTCTCCCATGCATGTTGCTTCTATTGGTTTCATTCTATCTTCTACTGCACCGCCACTATCTATTCCTAATGTCTTTTATGTTCCTCAGTTGTCTTTGAGCCTACTTTCAATCAGCCAATTATCCGACTCTGGTTTTGATGTTGTTTTCTCTTCCTCTGGTTGTGTTGTGCAGGATCGGGATTCCAAGAAGCAGATTGGGGCAGGCCGTAGAGTTGGTGATCTCTATCTTTTGGAGCACTTGCATCTCCCAATAAAACCTTCTTCCACTGCTGCGTCATCTTTTTGTTTAGATCATAAGTCATCTCCGTTTTATCTTTGGCATTCTAGATTAGGGCATCTGTCTAGTGAACGTCTAAAACTTTTAGTTCAGTCAGGTCATTTGGGTCATACTTCAGTCAGTGATATTTCAGAATGCAGTGGTTGTAAGTTTGCAAAAATGTCAGCTTTACCTTTTAATAAAAGTATTTCTGTTTCTACTTCGCCTTTTCAGCTTGTTCACACTGATTTATGGGGCCCTTCTCCGGTTGCTACTAAAGGTGGTTTTGTTTATTATGTCTCTTTTGTGGATGACTTTAGTCGGTATACTTGGGTTTACTTAATGACACACAAATCTGAGTTCTTTACGATTTATAAGAATTTTCATGCCATGGTTCAAAATCAGTTTTCTACATCGGTTAAAATTCTTCGGTCTGACTTGGGTGGGGAATATTCACTCTCAGAGTTTCATAAATTCTTAGATTCGCTTGGGACTATCCACCAATCGTCTTGCACTGACACTCCTGCCCAAAATGGTAGAGCTGAAAGAAAACATCGTCACCTTCTTAATACTGCTCGGTCTCTACTCCTGTCTTCCTCCGTCCCGTCCTGTTACTGTCGAGAAGCTGTTCTCACTGCAGCTTATCTCCTGAATCGGATGCCCACCCCTCTTCTCTCTGGTAGCTCTCCATATGAGCGGCTTTATGGTCAGGTTCCTAATTACTCTCTTCTTCGAGTGTTTGGTTCTACCTGTTTTGTTCTCCTCCCCAAGAAAGACCGCACTAAGCTCAGTGCCCGTTGTGTCTTAGGTGTTTTTTTGGGATATGGCATTAATCAAAAAGGGTATCGGTGTTATGATCCTGTGACCAAAAAGCTTTATGTTTCAAGGCATGTTGTCTTCTTAGAGCGTCTTCCCTATTTTACTCTTCCTCCTCGCACTGCTCCTGTAGCCAAAGAAGAATTGATCCATATTGACCCATTTCCTATGGATATGGATGTGCCTCCCGAAGAGTACACCTCCACTCTTCAGGTATCTGATATTTCTACGTCCCCCTCAGCATCACCTTGCCGTGCTCCGATCACCCAGGTCTACACCCGTCGTCCAACTTCTACAGATGCTCCCCAATCTGCCTCCACGGATCCTGATCCGCCTGTCCGCCGGTATCCCCTCCGGGACAATCGTCAACCACCGGTAAAATATGGCTTTACTAATACCTGTTTCTCATACTCTTATCAATCATTCCTTTCCCGCATTCACACTTATTTTGAGCCTAGGTCCTATAAAGAAGCTTGCAATAATCCCAATTGGGTGGATGCCATGCAAGCTAAACTTACTGCTCTTGCTCACAATCAGACTTGGGAGTTGGTTTCTCTTCCGGATGGTAAGAATCTCATTGGTTGCAAATGGGTCTACAAGGTTAAGACTCATTCTGATGGTTCTTTAGAACGGTATAAAGCCCGCCTAGTTGCTAAAGGATTTTCTCAGGAGTATGGAATTGATTACGAGGAAACTTTTGCCCCTGTTGCCAAAATGACCACTGTTCGCACCTTGATCTCAGTGGCCGCAGTGCATCAATGGCCTCTTTCTCAGTTGGATATAAAGAATGCTTTTCTTAATGGCAATCTCTCTGAAGAGGTTTATATGCGGCCTCCTCCTGGCTTCTCTCATCCTTCCGGTATGGTTTGTCGCTTGCGTCGTGCTCTCTATGGCTTGAAACAGTCCCCTCGCGCTTGGTATTCACGCTTCCAGGATGTTGTTCTTCAGATTGGCTTCACGCCTAGCATGCATGACTCTGCTTTATTTCTCCGTCGCACCTCTCATGGCTTGGTACTTCTCCTACTTTATGTTGATGACATGATCATCACTGGTTCTGACTCTGCTGCTATTGCTGAAGTTAAAAGTCATCTCTTCCGTGAGTTCGAAATGAAAGATTTGGGCCCGCTCCATTATTTCCTTGATATTGAAGTTGCTTCCTCTCCTCAAGGGTATCTTTTGGGACAGTCCAAGTATGTTACTGATATCCTCCACCGTGCTCGTCTCACGGATACAAAGACTGTTGATACTCCCCTTGAGCTTCATGCCAAGTTCTCTGCCTCTGATGGTGTTCCCTTTGAGGATCCTACGGAATATCGCGAATTGGTGGGCTGCTTGGTTTACCTTACGGTTACTCGGCCAGATATTTCTTATGCAGTTCACGTTGTTAGTCAGTTTGTCTCTGCTCCTCGGACTACGCATTGGGCTGCTCTCTTACGTATTCTCCGTTATCTTCGTGGTACCCTTCATCAGTGCCTTCTGAATTCTGATTTCTTCTACATCAAGCTTAACCCTCCATGCTTACGCTGATGCTGACTGGGCAGGTGATGTCAATGACCGCAAATCTACCTCTGGCATTTGTGTTTTTCTAGGCGATTCTCTTATCTCCTGGAAAAGCAAAAAGCAATCTGTTATTGCTCGCTCTACTGCGGAAGCTGAATATCGTGCCATGGCCCATGCTACTTCTGAAATCGTCTGGCTTCGCTGGCTTATTTCCGATATGGGGGTCTCTGTTACAACTCCTACGCCTCTTTACTGCGACAATAAGAGTGCTATTCAGCTTGCCCACAACTCGGTCTTCCATGAGCGCACGAAGCACATTGAGATTGATTGTCATTTCATACGCCAGCATCTTCAGTCTGGCACCATTGCTTTACCCTTCGTCTCCTCTACATTGCAGCTGGCTGATTTCTTCACGAAGACTCATACCGCTGCTCGTTTCCGTTTTCTCCTTGACAAACTCTCGGTGCTCTCTGCCCTCGCACCTTGAGTTTGAGGGGGGGGGGGGGGGGGGGGGGTGTGAATATATATTCTGTATCTTCTTGTAATATGCTATTTTAGGACATGTATCGTAATCAAATCCTAGCATAATCATAGGGTAATCATATCGTAATCAAATCATAGCATAATCATAGGGTTATCATATCGTAATCAAATCTTGTAATCTTCCTTTCTTAGGTGTAGCTTTACTCTATTTAAAGGTGTACTCACCTCATTGTAATTCATTCAGAAATAATATCAGTATTTCTGTCTCTGTGTCTCTGTTTTCTATCAAGCACATCTATTGACTTACATCATAACAGAATATGAAAACTTACCAATATAAAATACATAACTCATCAGTGTAAGGCATCTTAGTTGTAAAGAACTTCAGAGAGAGTATTTAATCATTAATAAGATTGAGGAAAAAGGGTAACATGCTCGGAATCAAAATAAATACCAATATTAACAAATTTTGCAAATGTGGTTTCATATTAGTCGAAAGCAACATTTATGATACACCATGATTTACCGATAGATTCGTATCGTTTTTGCATGAATCGTGAATCGAATCGCGAATCGTACGATTCACCACCGTTTCTATATAAACCTTGATTCACCTATAGATTCATATCGTAATTGTGTGAATCGTGAATTGTACGATTTTGACAACCATGCTTGAGGGTCTTCATTTGTAATAGTATTGATCCACAATTAACTGGCCACCATAGCTGTTCATAAAATTAGAATTTGTGCACGTTTAATGCACGAGATAAAAATTTAACATTGATTTTTTTCGGCCCGTATATCAAACGGGCACAACGCTAGTAATAAAAAAGATAGTTTAATACTTTTCCGCTCCGTTTTCGATGCACGTTAGGATTAGTTTCATTCTATATACTGAAAGACGTGTGGTGAAAATTATGAATTTGAAATACCATGTGATGGTGCCTAGGAGCATAGAATAATTTTCTCTCCCACGTCTCTCCAAAAAAAAATCCAAAAATCTAGAAAATTAGGATTGGGGGTTTGGATGGTTTTAAAGACAGAACACATTTGCTTAGTATATGGATAGATAGATTGTGAACATGTGATTGCTCAGCTTCACAGTTCACTTGTTGAGCGGTTTTAGCTTTTCTTGCTTTCTGTTGAATAACTAGCTTGCGGATTTGCAGGTATGGGCTCATACCTGTTGGAGGCTCTGAATGATCGCTACAGCAAAAAGCTTGTTCAGACATATAGCGTATTCCCTAATCAGATGGAGACAAGTGATGTGGTGGTCCAGCCTTACAATTCACTTCTGACACTCAAGCGACTTACACTGAATGCTGATTGTGTTGTTGTCCTCGATAATACTGCACTTAATAGAATTGCAGTAGAGCGACTTCATCTTTCAAATCCTAGTTTTGCTCAAACAAACTCTCTGGTCTCTACTGTCATGTCAGCAAGCACGACCACATTACGTTATCCTGGATATATGAACAATGACTTAGTTGGCCTTCTTGCCTCTTTAATTCCAACGCCAAGATGCCATTTCCTGATGACCGGATATACGCCACTCACAGTGGAACGCCAGGTAAAATATAGATTATCATATTTCCCAGTTCATATTATTTCTCAGCAAATCATCTGATAGAGTAGTAGCACTTCTATAGCACATTCACTAATATTTTTTCTATTATCGGCACAGAACTTCTTGAGCTTTTTTTGACATTCTAACGATATCTCATCGTGTCTGTGAAGCATTTACCCTTTCCTTTCGATTAAAGCAGTGTAAATGAAATTAAGATTTAATTATATCCTGGAAGTTGATGTGGTACCTATGTGTACTACTACTTCCCATATGGCATATGGTGCTTTAGCGATAGCATTGAAAGTCAGAGATTCGTTGGCAGTAAGCATATACATCAGGTTTTTGGTTACAAAAGCTAAGGGTGCGTTTGGTAACCTTTTCAGTTTCTTATTTTTAAAAAACTAGAAGTAGAAACAGGTTTATGTTTTCATAAAAACAAAAACAAGAAACATATTTGGTAATATTTGTGTTTCTCAAAAAAATAAAAAGCTGGGAAAAACACCTTTTTGTAGTTTCCATAGTTTACAAAAACTCTAAAAAAGTTTATGAAAAACAAAAGGGTAGAACTTGTTACCAAACAAGTTTTCTTCATTAGTTTTCAAAAAAGTAAAAACAAAAACCAAAAACTGAAAACAAAAAGGTTACCAAACGCCCCCAACATTCAGCATTTTAAGATTTATTTTGGTTATTAGTATGGAATGAAATATGATATGCGAGTTCTAACGTGGTTGGACTAATTCTTCCTTTAGAAATTGAACATGCTGGTGATGGGACATGATTTTGATTTGCTTCACATGCTGCTGATTATAAAGAAGTGGCTGCAAATATAAATAGAACTAAAGCTGATTGTTTTTTGTTCTTATTTAATACTCAGTCCAAGCATTTTTGTATTTTCAAGTTCAAATTCCACCCCTTTTTGTCACTTGTCTAGTTTTAGGGCTCAATACCCCAAGTAGTGTTAGCAGCAATGGAATCTTGGAAGGCCTGAAGAGGAAGCCTTCTTGAGATTGAGCCAAGAATCTATTCTTAGACATATATGAAATGTTTGCTATTCTGACAAATTTTTATGCAGATGAATGAGGTACTTAAGTTGTAGTCTGATGCTGATTATCCTTTCTTGGCAGGCTAATGCAATTCGTAAAACTACAGTACTTGACGTTATGAGGAGACTTCTACAGGTAAGAGAACTATACCCCTTTTTTTTCGAATAGCCACCCGTAGTCAGATCTAGCTCTCACAAAGAGGAAAGGATAAAACAAAGCTGTTACGCTCGTACAGGAGCTCAAAGAAAGGTAGCTATCTCAGCAGAAAATATTAGATTAAGTGAAGAGGAGTGAAAGGCAGGCGAAGCCATAAGAGATAGGCAGGCAATCCGCCCACGAATACCGATTCCTTTAGAAATAGATCTTCCTATCCTGTATCTGTCTGGTAGCATTCCCTTTCTTTATAAAAGTATAGTACTAGCAAGGAAGCAAAGTCTACGGGGGCAGCAGGCAAAAAAAGGAAGACAGAGAAAAGGGAGCAGGAATTCCAGGAATCCCAATTATCCTGGGTTATTCCCAGAAAGACAAAGAAAATCATGTATTGGTGGCCTATTGCCAGGGTATCGTGGCTGTAGCCATTGCAGCTTCTATGTGAATGTGCAAAACTGTGTTAGCATTTCCCAAGGGCTCAAGAAGGGCATGATGCTGGCAAAGGTGAAGGGCCACCCTTTCCACAAAGTACTTGTAGCCATGATTTTGACAGTGGTTTTTTGTTTTACAGACAAAAAATATCATGGTTTCCTCTTATGCTCGGACGAAAGAAGCCAGTCAGGCTAAATACATATCGATATTGAATATCATTCAAGGAGACGTGGACCCTACTCAGGTAATGAAATACCATTACTTCATCATTCCTGAATTTTACACACAGAAAAGATCTGTATGCTTTAAGTCCCATCTTGGCAGCTTGATCTTGCAAGAAGTTGTGAAGAGAGTGATAACTTTTATTTTAATTTTCTACTTGCAAATCGCACTAATGGGGAGGGGCAATATTTTCTGAGAGGCATTCCGTTCTATTCTAGTGTCAAGTTTGTGGTCTTCTATTAGCCTCTTAGGCTGGCAGTGGTCTGATGTTTCGCATCGATGAACTTTATGAACAGTATTCTGATACGTTCTGTCCTCAAATCAGGTTCATGAAAGTTTGCAGAGAATACGTGAAAGAAAGCTTGTCAATTTTATCGATTGGGGCCCTGCAAGCATTCAGGTATACCTCATAAAGTGCTGTTCTTTTGGGCTCATTATTTTTCCTTCTTTTTTTTTATGTGAAATATTTGGTAACTCTCCCTTTTCTTTTATTGTAGGTTGCTTTGTCCAGAAAATCTCCATATGTTCAGACTGCCCATAGGGTGAGATTTTACTCCTAAGCAGTCTTTTGGAATTTTTCTGAGGTTTTCTTTTCCTGAAAGTTTACAGCAAGTCTAAACTTCCTTGTTTTGTTGATTTGACATGGTCAAACATTGTTGTGGTTTTCCATTTATTAGGTCAGTGGGCTTATGCTTGCAAGTCATACAAGTATCCGGCACCTCTTCAGCAAGTGCTTAAGCCAGTATGAGAAGTTGAGAAAGAAGCAAGCCTTTCTTGACAACTATCGGAAGTTCCCAATGTTTGCGGTAAGTGCCTACCTCATCGCTTTCGTAATTAGGTTTCAGCTCTAGTATGTCTATGTATTGGTGACCTCTATCATTATTCGTAAGTTCTTCAGTTTTCTACTTCCAAAAATGTGATGTGCAGTTATACATATGAGCATAGTATGAAAACTACAAAATTCATAGTAACTACTTGCGACATGTGGTTTAGTGGTTATTTTATGTGAATAAGGTGAACTCTTACTACAATGCTTTCACACGTTCTTATAAGTTCATTTCCTGAAGTCCTAAATTAACACATTTGATTCGCAAACTTGAGCATTATGATACGGCCTTCCATGGTCATGCATACTGCCCTCAATTAATTTCTACTGATTTATCCGGAATACAAGTGGGCAACTGGAATTGATGTTCAAAATTGCCCATTTTTTTTTAAGCAGCATGCCATGTTTCTAATTTAGTCGATGACTCAATACCTTTAAGAAGACATTTATGCCATCCTTCACAAAATGCTTCTATTTATTGCATTATGTTGGTCTAATTCACATATAATGTGAAACATGGACAGGACAATGATCTTTCAGAATTTGATGAATCGAGGGACATAATTGAGAGTTTGGTTGACGAATACAAAGCATGTGAATCCCCTGATTATATCAAATGGGGAATGGAGGTAAATCCACATTTGCCTTTTGTTTCTGCTGTCTTCAGTACTTTTGCAATCTTATGACCGAGTTCCATATATTTATGCAGGATCCTGACCACAATTTGACTGGTGAAGGCAGTGGAAGTGGAACAGTGGATCCAGCATTAGCAATGTGAACTAAAACAAGTAGGTTTAACCCTTGTTCCTAGTAACAGCGTATGCTTATGGTCATTACTGATGCCAAGCATTTATTCTGAATCGTGCCAAGTGTTTTTCTGTGCATTACTTGGTGGATCTTGATTTGGATTGCTGAACTTGTAGTGACGGAACTGAAAGCACCCTTTAATGTAATTAATATGAAAAATCCTTTGCTGAAACTTTGTATTACTTTGAACATGGTTAAAAATTGCTGCCCTCTGCTGAAACTAGCTTTGTATTACTTCGTTTTGAATGAGTCTCTCTTTTGCAATCAGAATGGTGACTTGCCTTATTTACTCAAGAACAGGTTGTTGCATGTGAGGTCTGAGGTTGTATCCCAGAGGGAACATAGTACAGTAGGATAGGGGCATTTCTGTTTTGGTTTTTGCTACCTTGTTAAACGTGGTATGGTAGGGTATTGTCAATTTGTCATCTGGCATCTTGTCTTTTGGTACGCATGAGGGGTGATTCTTATTGTATGTATGGTTTTCAAGTACTCCAAATTTGCGGTTCAAAAAAAAAAAAGTACTCCAAATTTGGTTAGCGATCCCTTGTCGATTCAAAAGATTCCTGTCATGTGGTACATAGTCATGCATGTTATGTGGTCCCATTTATTGGTTGAGTAGTTAGTCGTCCATTATAGTGTCCTCGGATGGTTGTGGATGTGTTATGGTAATGCATGTGGTTGTCTCTCCGGATGGAGAGAATGCATGTGTGGTCCTTACGGTGCTTTTGGTTATGGTTTTCAAGTTATTCCATACAAACTAAACTGGTCAGGTCACGATGACGAAATTTCGGTGGGACACATTGAGGTGCCCTACAACCCCATAGTGCATTGGCGCACTACGGATCCCCTTGTCCATCTCGTATATGCGGGATGTTACCATTTATCTTGTATTATTTGTAGGATGCGATTCTTTTGGTATTCAAGTTTGCTCCCTTAGGTTTTAAGACAGCTCAGAATGTTGAAAAACAATTCTTTCTTATATTTGGTATCTGAGCCATCTATGGCTTAAGTTTTCTTGTTAGTGCAAGTACAAATTACTCTATCATGAGGATGCCTTTAAAATAAATTAAAATTAACAAATTTTAATATTTAAATGCAAGAGAACATTCTAGGTAGTGGGTTCGGATTTGTCTGGCCATGAGAACCTGAGAAGGGTAATTTGGCCTTGCTCCGGTAAATCCTTGATAGACGTGCTATTGATAATGTTCCCTTTCATTAAAAAGAAAGAAAAAGAAGGCAAAATCATGAAAGAATAATTTGTATGAGCACTAACAAAATCATCCCAAAATGAGAAGACTATTTAGATCTGATAATGATAGAATTAAAAATACCGAATTGGTATAATATGCTAATGTGCAAGAACAATTGAATCACCGGAGTGTCAACGGTTTATCGGAGCAAGGCCAAATTACCCTTCTCAGTCCTCATGGCCGGACAAATCCGAATGCGACTTGGGTGACGTCCCACTACCTAGAATGTTCTCTTGCATTTAAATATTAAAATTTGTTAATTTTATATTTTTTTAAGGCATCTTCATGATAGAGTAATTTGTACTTGCACTAACAAGAAACTTAAGCCATAGATGGCTCTGATACCAATTATAAGAAAGGATCGTTTAAGAAAGACAGAAGAAGACTGGCCTTATTATTATTGAAAAAGGCCAAAGCCAATATGTTACAAGAAAGGAGGAGATCAGAAAGCTAGGATTTGAGAGAGAGAGAGAGAGAGAGAGAGAGAGAGAGAGAGAGAGAGAGAGAGGGCAATCCAAAAACCTCTCTTCTACATAACTGACGCGTCCTATTTATAGAGGACTCTTAAGTGAAATGCAAATGAAATACAAAACAAATTACAATGAAATTACACTCAAATTTTCAGAATAATGCCGGGTACACAAGGGGCCCCATCGTCACATGCCATCTGATTTTTGAGTGTACAGTACTCACCATAATTGGTGCTACTATGGTAATTTGTACTTGCACTAACAAGAAAACTTAAGCCATAGATGGCTCTGATACCAAATATCAGAAATGATCGTTTAAGAAAGACCAAAGAAGACTGACCTTATTATTATTGAAAAAGGCCGAAGCCAATATGTTACAAGAAAGGAGGAGTCCATGTCTCTGGACAATCTTAACCTTTCCTAAATCGAGAAGTGCAATCTACCACTACCTAAATGATGAACATGGCTTCTTATGAAGGAACGAAATCCAGATTTTTGCAATCTTGAAGTGGAAAGGCTTATAGGGTGGATTAGGCACTTGGACTTTTTCTATGGCCTGGTTTAGTGATCTTGGCATTAGAATTTTCTGGTGCATCTTATCCAAAGTCAATTAGCAATAGATAGTAGTTGTATTTTGTTAGTTTGAGAGAGAGAGAGATTTTAACAACTTCAATATGGAACACAAATACAGCTAGTTATAAGAAACTACTGTAACTAATTTATTTTTGGTTTTGAGTGGACAAGAGCATCTCGGATGGAGAGCCATTTTGGGAGCTGGTTTGACAATTTTTTTTTCTTTTGTAAGGGTTGTGATCCAATAGCTTTTGGTAGTAATTCTTTTTTTTTTTTCACCTTAATAAAGAAGCGGGATCAAGGAAAGTTAGTTAGTTAGTTAGTATGTTAGTTTATAAGGGATTCAGAGGCTATCCATAGCTTTGGACACCGGTTGCACCTCCGTGGGGCTCGAACTCACACCTCCGCTGGGAGGCAGATGAGAATTGCCAACTTGACAAGCTTAGCTTCTCTTTGATATTAAATTCAATGACTATGACATGTGGATGTCATTCAATGGCAGAAAGAGTTAGCAGCCAAATAATGGCTCTAGCACCATTGGAGCACTTTTGCCAAATTACCGTTGGAACACTTTTGTCAAGTTTTAATCAAATAACATTGTAACACTTTTGTCTAGTGTTAAAAGTGTGTATATATATGTTTTTTGAGCCGAGCAAATATATATAGCCAAATTACCGTTGGAACACTTTTGTCAAGTTTTAATCAAATAACATTGTAACACTTTTGTCTAGTGTTAAAAGTGTGTATATATATGTTTTTTGAGCCGAGCAAATATATATATATATATATATATATATATATATGTTTTTTGATAAAAGACAAAAAAGAGAATGTGGATATAAAAAATGGGGTGTGAAAATCATTTTTAATAGAAAATGGTTTTTGAATCTCAAAATCTGACCCCATGCCATTGTTGAATGAGATGGATTAAATTTGGAAATTAAGTGATGATAATGCGAGGTAATTAGGTAGAAGCTGGCAATTGTACTTGTTGTCGTCGATGGACATGGACCCTAAAGTAAGTTTTGTCGGTACCAGCGATCAATACCGTTCCAAAGTAACAACCATGTGCTCGTGCCACCTTTCCCATTTGTGTAATATAATATAAAGTTTGAAGAACAATAAAGTAAAGGTAGTGTTGTCCTCTTTTCCGAGAGGAAGTGAAATTATTTGTGGTTACTGTTGTAAGAAATATAATTGCTATGTACTATGTTTATGATGTAGTAGGTATTGTACATAGTATGGACTTTAGTACGAAGCAGGTGAACCAATTATGTACCATGTGAAAAGTAGTTGAATAGTAGCTTCCAATTATATGTAGCACTGTTTATCAGTGATGTAAGCAGTTTCTTTACGCCTATAAAAGGAGACATCTACCCAGTGTAATATCTAAGTTACTGAGAAAATTTGAGCTTTAGGGAGTATTTGACTGTGTTGGCATGGAAAAAGTGAGATGTTTTTTTTACCATAGGAAAAAGTAATGAGAAAAGTGTAAACTATGCATTGAAAATCTCCTTAGGCTCTGTTCCAGAACACCTTCTTAAAAAATAAGTACTTATTTCATATTTTCAAACTCAAAAATAATGTAAATGAAAAATAATTTTTTGATTTTTTTTTGCACCATATTAAAGATCTCGATGAGATCTTTCAAACAAGATCCATATTGCATATTTTTAAATTTCATTAAGTCCTTTATTTTTGAGCTTGAAATTGCCTTCTTAAAAAATAAGTACTTATAATCCGTTCTGAAACGCGGCCTAAGTAAGGGCGTAGCCAGGATTAATTTGAATTCGAGTGGAGGCATTTCCTTACATCTTTATATTTGCATCATTGATTGAAAACACTAGCTAGTTAGTTTCATTTGAAGTAACTATGTGTAATTATTTTAGAAAACCTAATCCACCATTTTCATGGTACATTAATGCAAATTTAAAGAACTCTTAAGCAAGAAGTGTATGAGAATAATATAATGCAGAAAAAGAAAGAAAGAAAAGTTGACAGAGTAAACACTCAAAGCTAAAAACATATACTAGCAAAAATCAACAGTGATCCAAAAGATGTATAGGAAAATTCATAACAAAATAAGCATGGTAGGGATGGACTAGGTGAGTTTGTTGAATAACAAAAACACGTTATTAGAATTTAGGAGGAATATATAAAATGTTAAGAGGGGATTCATTGAAAGATATTACAAAATCATGGACTATAAATACTCTCTTCGTCCCAAAAATGTTAGACCTTTTTGGGATAGCGTGTCATTTTCAATTGTCTATATCTTTCAATGTGATTATTAAAAAAATATGTAATATAATTCTTGTATGTTTGATAGATTTTAATTAGTTCTATTAAACAAAATTTACAAAATCACAAAAAACTTATAAGTCGAAAGAGAGCATCTCCAACACTTGACTACGAATTGGAGATGCCAAATTTTTTTTTTGAAGGCTTATGTGGCATTTTGGCATCTCCAATTTGACATCAAAGCCTCCTCTCCAACCCTTGTGCCAAATTCTATTTCTTTGACATCAAACTATCTCTCTCCAACCCTTGTGTCAACCCTTATGTCAAATTATATATTTTTACATTTTGAATTTTTGTGAACTCTAATAATTAATATTTGCCAAGTTTTAATTTATACATGCAAACTTAACCATTATGCAAGTGTTTGACGTAAAAATTTCAAAATCAAAGAATTGCTAAAATAATTTTTTAATTAACTTAAACAAAAAATCTCACTACATCAAACAGTAAATAAAAAGCAAAAAAAAAAAAAAGGCTCAAACGTGCACACAGTTTGAACTTTAGACTAAAAAGGTAAGTTTTTGCAAAGGGAAAAACTCAAACGGTGAGTTTCGAACTTCCCAGCGGTTAGAATTTGAAAATTGGCATACGGGCTTTGGGATGTCAAAATTGGCATGTGGGTAGGTGGTGTCAAAGCCATATCAGCTTTGGCATGAGTGAAGGCATATGGATTGGATTAAGAGTTGATGTCAAAAGTGACAGTTAATTTGTCCATCTCAGCTATGACGACTATTGGAGATGCTCTACGCAATCTAAATGACACGCAATCCTGAAAAGGTCTAAAATTTTGGGATGAAAGGAGTACAACTTATAGAAAGTTGAATGGGGGCACGTGCCCCCACTGAGCAGACACTAAATTCACTGCTGATTTTGTAATGTTTAATCGACTAGCCAGTAGATGAATAACCAAATTGGCGGCCTGAAACTACTATTGGATTAGGGCATTCAACAAATAAAGAAGCAGATGCCGTGGCCATCCGTGATATGTGAATGCTTATATGGTGATATGAGAAACTAATAGTGTAATGAAAGCGAGTTGACTACTACTACTAGCTCCTCCTACTGCTGTTGCTCCTGCTATTGTTGTTGCTACTGCTACGTGAATAAGTCTTCGTTCAGAATTCACTACATGTGATTGAGAGAAAAGACTCAGGGTGACCCTAACGCTCAAGGGAAAAGACCTGAGGTGATCCAAGTATGTGTGGTTGAGGGAAAAGACTCGGGGTGACCTAACGCTCAAGGGAAAAGACCCGGGATGACCCAAGTGATTTGTGAATGAGGAAAAAATCCTGTATGGTAACATATAAACAAAAGAAAGGTGAAATGGAATAAATCCGTGATGGGGTGATTGGTTGTTCGGACTCGACATTGTAGAAATATACTTGTTACCCTCAAGCGTGCGTCGTTATATTTATTGTGAAGTTAAGATATAAAGAAAAAGGGTCATTTGGATTAAGACGAGGGACTGTGGTCATCATGGATAAATCATATGGGATGTTTACTAGTCGTGTTTGTTTCGCATTTGTGATACCATATCATACTTTTTCTGTTCATTCTACCTGTCATCCATTTGCATAGAGTAGTTATGTAGAATTCTCTACTGGCCAAATGAGTGCTCAACCCTTCGTTTCCAGATGTGAATTTGGAGCGGTAGTTTGGAGGGACGTGCATGCATTAGGGTGCATTCTTTGAGAGCAAAGAAAGTGAAGACATTTAGTTTACTTCGTTCATATTTAAAGGTGTAATGTAAACTCTCATTATCTTTTTAACTCATGTAATTATGAAGTGTTGGGCCGTGGTGCCTCATGATGTAATATTTTGAAACTACGTTTTAGAAGGTTGGAAGAAACTCTTTTGGGAGATATATATATATATATATATATATATATATATATATATATATTATGTGAGGATTTCTTTTATGGAAAATTACCAATATTTATGTTTAAAATCGAAGGCATGACAGTGAATGTAACAAATGGGCAGACGTGCTTGCCAAGGATGCTTGCAATAAGCCTTTTTTCCATGTTTTACTATATGACTTTGCCTTCTAATTGTATCAAAAGTCATTTGTAAGATGCTAGTGGGTGACCTAACCCTTATTATGTACTCTTAATTATCATTTTCTAATATATTTTTCCTTTTAACCAAAAAGAAAAGGGTAAATTTTATGACACCTTTTGAGATTTATCTTAATGACGGATACTCTCCTCACGTATGAGAAATAATAATGAATCTCATGTGATTTCTATATGTGTTTCACCGACACTCGTAAATCGACAATTATCTGTCCAAACACGTGACGCAGTGAGCTGAAAGTGATTTAGTTCTAAAAATTCACCCTTTGTGACAATAAAAAATAGTCGAAACTATATTTGTTCACCCCTTCCCGTAACATTTCATTTTTTACTACTCGAAAGAACCATTATTAATTAGAAATGACAAACTTGGAGTACTTTTTAGTCAAAAAATTTTGAGGATTGAGAGTTTTTTTATCATTAAAAAGGGTGAATTTCTTGGAAGGATGATTCTATCAAATGTTTGTTCAAACATCTATTGTTTGTGCATCAGTGAAATATAACCACATACGATTTGTAGTCATTTCTCATATGTGAAGGGGTATTTGTGATAAACGCAAACCTTAGGGAGTGTTAGTGAAATTTACCAAAAAAGTACACAATTACAAGACTGATAACTCTATTTCTATTAGGGTATCCACAATGCTATACTAAAAAATTGATAACCAAAAGTTGCCACATCAACTTTTAATTATTTATTTAAGAGATTGTTAAGGTTAACAATGTAGATGTCTACAATGTCATAATAAAAATTGGATAACCAAAACTTGTCACATCATTTTTTTAAAATATAAAAAATTAAAAAGTGTGTATTTTTTCTAAAAATAGTTTTGAAACTAATAAAAAAAATTTACTAGAAATAGAAAATAGTTTTTGAAAACTTTTTTTTGGAAAAAAACTATTTTTTAAAAACTGTTTTCTAAAAGAAACAATTTTTTAGTAAAATATTTTTTTTCAAAAATATTGTTCGAAAAGAAAGAGGAAAAGTGTAACAACCTGTATTTTTTTTCACTAATAACATTATTAATAGCTTTAATAATAATAATAGAATTATTTTCTTAATATTTTTTTTATTAATACAATTATGCATGCATGCATTTATATACAATGCATGCATTCTTTTCTTTTCTTTTATTTCTACACACACATGCATGCATGCGCACCCTCTCCACCTCCCTCACCTCACTCTCTTGAAGTCTCTCTCCCTCCCTCAGCTCAATCTCTCTCTAGCCATTACTCCCCCTCCATTCCTTCTCCTCCAAGAAAATCAAAATTCATCCCCCATTGCCCAAAACAAAAAAATTCCTTCATCACCAAGCCAATCTGAATTCAATCCGTTCATATCCATTCCCTACTGCCTCTCTAATCCCAAATTTGGCCCCAATTCATCCATTCCAAATCCCATGAAACGAATTCCATTAAATTTGATCTTATCCTCCTCCACCAAAATTCACCTATAAATACCCCACAACTTCGGCCACGAGCACACCCCTACACCCAAGGGCAGAGCCAGGATTTTTTAGAAGTGGGGTCGAATGAGTAAAAATGAATTTTACTCATATGGGTTGGGGCAAAAATGAATTTTAAAGGGGAGTCAAATGAGTAAAAATTGGGTAACAATTATACCAATCTCTAAAAAAATTGGGAGGCAGCGGGGTCAGCTGCCTCCCCTTGACTCTTAATCCCTCCGCCCCTGCCTACACCCTCCATACTCCTCTGAGAAAAAAACAAGAGAAAAACAGAAGGAAACAAAGCTCCAATCTCTGGAGTTTAAGAGAGAGAAAGAAAGAGAGAGAAAAGTGGGTTTCTTAGTTACGACCCACCAAAACCCAAACCAACCATTCCAATCACTTTCTACAACTCCTAGAATCACCAAACATCATTCAATTCGGTCCCAAAGTCCTCCGTCCATCAAACCCGAAGTTTTCTTCCTCAAATATCAAAGTCCGGTCTTTAAACCAATTCGATTCAAACCAATGTATTATAATCCTATCCAACTCCTCTCTAAGTATACTTATGCATTTTTAGGCCTAACTCATAGCCCGATAGAGTCCCATGCACAAAAACCGAGCTGAAACAAAAAAATTCGAAATTTGGCCTGCCGCAACAACCAGTCCAGAGCTCATGGTGAGCTGCTCCACCGCAAGGTTGACTAGTCCAACCTTGCGTCCAGGACCCCCAGATGCCAACTCCATTTGATTTTTACTAAAATACGTTTGAAACTATTTTGCGACCTTCCGAACTCGATTTTTGACACCCGAACTATTTTTCCTAGACTTCTCACACCTCAAAGATCATACCTTGTTAATATCATATTTTTTTATTTTATTCTCTATTTATTAACTATTTACTTGTTTTCATTCAAAAGTTCACAGATGAAAAATCCTTACGACCTTATAAATCATGTTAGTGATGCCCGAGTAATTTTTTTTAGACTCTTTACATTCCAAAGATGAAACGTTGTTAACCTCAACATATTTTATTTATTAAATAATTTATTATCCATTTATTCTACTTTCAACAACTTTTGTTAATAACATTATTTAAAATAATCTCGCAGCCCTCTGAACCCAACTTTTGACACTCGAACATTTGCATAGGACCTTTAGGACTCTTATTAAGTTCATGGTAATTATTCATGGTAATATTTTTACAGACGAAATTTTTTTTAAAATTTTATTTGATAAAAGTTCTTACTTTATTATTGACATCGTGGCCATACAAGACTAAGGGCAACGGCTCATTCATAAAGAGTTGTGTGATTGCATTATTTATTAATTGTTTTAATTATAATTTGATTAATTGTATATTGCACCGATACTTGATTTGAATGCTAGATTGGACCCTAGAGACATGGGGTGGTATGCGAATAGAATTCACTTAGACAATGCTTGGTAATGGATAATTTGGAAAGTTTTATGATGTTAGAGATGGCCTACAGGCGGGATTTTGAGATGTGATGAATTGGATATGATGATTTGAAATTGCAAAGTAAGTCCAATGATGAATTGAAACTGGTGGGAGTCTAGTGATGATTAAGATAGGCAAACCCTACTCATGCAATGCATGATAAGCTTTCCCTTTGTTTGTAGTTATTGGGATGCACGCTCGGTATATAACTTAGGTGTATCTGCGACAGCAAAAGAAAGTGATCTCATGGGACAGGGCATGACTAGCGGTTGGAGAGGAAAGATCTCGCGGATGAGATCTTAGACCACACGTTAGGTTAATGGATAGTAATAAACCGATTTATGTGGAAAATCTTTGTTTTTACTTCTTTGCATCATTATTATCCTGTTACTTGCTAACTGTAAAGTAAGACGGGTAGTTAGGTTGGATTATACTATGGGGTGAACTCTATCAGGTACAGATTGCCTGGCATCCGTGCCAGATTTTGCAGAAAATCAAGAAGAGACACAGAACCCCGAAGGTGAGCGGTTTTATACAGAGGAGAATCCAGAGGTGGGAGCCGAGCCAGAATGTGCTTGGGATCCGTATCAAGCCTAGGAGTCGGCTCTGTATTTTGTCTATTTCTTTACCACAAAGACTATTTTTGGTATTTCCACAGTAACTTGTAATGAATGAATTTTCATGTTGAATTATCTGTTTTGGATTCGAACCTTAATTTAATAAATTTTTCAGAAATTAATATTTAATGCCTCCGATTTTATTTCCGAAAATCGGGGGCGTTACAAAAGGGAAGAGAGATTGAATATTTTTGTATAATAATTGGTGTATTTGATTGAGAATATATGTAGGGTCTATTAAATTTGGTTATTATCAAAAGGTTGCTAGTTTTGGTTATCAAAAGACCAAATTTTGATTATTTCTAAGGATGTTGTTAAGTTTGATTATAACATTGTGAACCATATTTTGCACCAACATTGTTAACTTTAAAAACCTTTTACTTTTGATTATAGCATTGTGGATACTCTTACTCCCTCCGTTTGGATTTAATAGTCTCTAATTTAATCCTAACCGGATAAAAAATGAGTTATATCTTTAAATTAATAATGAATTTTATATCTAATATGGATCTTGTTTGTTAGATCTCAATCAGTTTTATAAGACAATATTTTCAAAATAACATAAAACATTATAAATTACAAGATATAATCGACTAAAAAATAGCATGAATTCCCAAAAAAAGACTATTAAATCCAGACGAATGGAGTATTTGATATTGTGGGTTTTAGATTGCCAAAAAAAAAATGATCTAAATGCTTTCCTACCATATCGGACTAGCGGGAGTTTGGAGTGTTGAACAATTGAGGCTCGGACTTCTCTTCGTATATTCCGAAAGCTCCTGGAGAACTAATATCTGTAAATATAAGTGTTTGCACAGTAGAAAACAATGTAGAGATAGGGCAAAATTTGTGCGTGGGTTGTGATAGGATTTCCCCTCTTCTGGGTTTTCTTTTATAGGCATATATTCATGTAACGTTACAGGGAAAACTGCTCCCTGTTATTTAGAGAGTGGGGGTTATCTCACTCACCCATATCTCTCCAACCACCCCTTTTATTTAGGGAGCACATGACATTATATAACCATATCACCCCCATCCACATGCACATCTCTTATTAAGTGGGACACCTGATAGTGGTTTGACCAAATCAAACTCTTAGCCAACTTGGCCAATCACACCCATTGTTTTCTCTTGTGCAAACACACAGAATAATTTCATACTCAACCAAAAAAGAAACGTTAGCCAATAATAAATAAGGCAAACATAATTAACAATGAGGTATGTATAAAATATGGAGGGCTATTTGGCCACTCATTCCAACATCTCCCACTTGGCCAATAGACCGAGATATTTTCAATCACTTTTCACTCCCATGAGATGTACATGTTTTCTAAAATCAACAGATGCAATAGGCTTTGTAAGAGGATCAGCAAGCATCTCTTTAGAAGAGAGATAATCTATAACAATCTCATTTCTTTGTAGCACATCAACAACATAGTGATATTGTCGATCTATATGTTTTCCCCTTGATCCAATCTCACCATTTTTAATGGTTTGTATAGCAGCTTGGTTATCACACATAATAGCTATTGGCTTGTTAGCTATTTCATTTATTTTCAAATCTTCAAGAAACCGCTTAATCCAAACAGCTTCAGAAGCTGCGCCGCTACATGATATATATTCAGCTTCCATGGTACTTTTAGCCACACATGATTGTTTTTTACTAGACCATGAAATTGCACCTCCACCAAGAAGGAATACATAGGCTGAAGTAGACTTACCATCGTCAACATCGCCAGAAAAATCTGCATCTGAATATCCAACAACTTCTAAGTTGTCACCATTACAATGATAGGTTAATTTGTAGTCTTTAGTGCCTTGAATGTATCTAAGTATCCTTTTAACAGCTGCCCAATGAGGCTCACCAGGATTACTTTGATATCTACTTACTACACTTACAGCGTAACTAATATCAGGTCGAGTACACAACATTGCATACATAAGACTACCAACAGCTTGAGCATAAGGCTTGTTTTCCATTTTCATCTTTTCTTCTTCATTAGCTGGGCACATTCTTTTTGATAGAATAGTTTGTTTATGAATAGGTGTATCTAATGGATTAGATCCTTCCATGTTGAATCTTTTGAGAATTTTCTCAAAATATTGTTCTTGAGATAACTTTAATATCCTTGTTTTTCTATCTCTAATTATTTGTATGCCCAATACATAAGACGCTTCACCCATATCTTTCATTTCAAATTGGCTTTTGAGATAATTTTTAATCTCTTCTATTGACACAATGTCATTGCCAGCAATCAAAATATCATCTACATACAATGATAAAATCATAAAGCTACTCCCACTATTCCACTGATATACACAAGGATCATATTCATTCGCAATAAATCCATACGAAGTTATAGCCTTATCAAAAGTATAGTACCACTGTCTAGATGATTGCTTAAGCCCATATAAAGACTTCTTTAGCTTGTAAACTTTATCTTCATGACCTTCTACAACATACCCTTCATGTTGTTGCATATAAATGTCTTCTTTTAATTCTCCATTCAAAAATGCAGTTTTTACATCCATTTGGATGAGTTCCAAATCTAACGATGCCACAATAGCCATTAAAATTCTTATCGAATTGAATTTAGCAACAGGAGAATATGTTTCTTCATAATCTATTCCGGGTTTTTGCGTAAAGCCTTTGGCAACTAATCTAGCCTTATACTTATCGATAGTTCCATCAGACTTGTATTTCTTTTTGAGAATCCATTTGCACCCAATAGCTTTTCTTTCTTTAGGTAAATGCACTAACTCCCAAACGTCATTTTTAATAATGGAATCTAATTCATCTTGGATTGCTTCTACCCATTTCTTTGAATCTCGGGTCGACAAGGCCTCTTGAATAGTCGATGGATCATCAATATTTTCTTCTATCATAAAAGTAAGATAGTCTTTTAACCTTGAGGATGGATTTCTTTCTCTTTGAATGTTTCCAACAGTGTCATGTGGTATAACAGAAGGTTCTGAAATAATTTCTACATTAGGAATTCTAGGCTCATTCAAACTTTCTTTTTCTCTGGAGATCTCAAATAATTCAACCAGGCTACTAGGATTTCTAGTGTCAATTTCTTCTTCCAAAAATCTCGCATCTCTACTTTCCATGACACTAATACTACCATTACTATGATGAACAACAAACCTGTAACCTTTAGAATTTTCAGGATATCCTACAAATGTTCCCTTGATAGTTTTGCTATCTAATTTTCCTCTTTGTTGAGCCGGAACTAATATGTGAGCAGAAGAACCCCATACCTTTAAGTGGTCTAGGCTAGGTTTCCTACCTGTCCATAATTCGTGAGGAGT